>CM061557.1:9907037-10394537 GCA_030864225.1 Capsicum baccatum var. pendulum
CTTTGGTTAAATGAGCTGACTTTTTTATTGTTTTTTGGTTGTGTCCTGATGTATCAGTTCCAATTTAGGATGTGTTTTTGTGACTGTTATCTTGACATTTGTGCTATTTGTTTTCCTATTTTTCCTTGTTGAGTTCTAATTCAAATATTTCTTATTTTGAATATGTTCTCTGGGTACTAAAGTTTAAATCATTTTTTGGCCTAAGGTCTTCATTTCTTGAGCTGATTTATGCTTATGAATTTTTTTGTTCTGGCATCTTCTTCTGGTTGAGCTTATGTAATCAAGCTCTCCTGATATTTAAAGTAAAATCTGCATTTTTATATTGTGGTTTCTATAAGAAATAGTTTCTCTTGAGTCAATTTTGTGGGTAGACAGATTCTCCTTATATTTAATGTAAAGTCAGCATCTTTTATATTGAGGACTTTTATAAATAATGGTTTCTCGAGTTAATTTTGTGAGTAGACAATGCGTTGCATATGTTCTTTTGATGTGAAAATGGTGGATGAGGTTCCATAATTCGTTGTAGTAGTTCTGTCATACGTTTGAATGCCATATGTGCTGAATGATTCCCAACCTCATAATGTGTTGTGTATTGGTCTTTCACATATGTGTGGTGATTTTTTCTATAATGTGTGTTGCTTTTATTCTCGAATCAAATTACTTGTTATACAATGGGTGGCCTTACTTGGGATCGATTTTTAGTAGTAGTAGTTCTTGTTGTAGTACAATTTCTTCCTTCTACTGCATAGTGGTTAGTTTTGCATAAGCACTAATTTTGCTAGGTAGAGTGTCTCTGTTGTGCCTTCCAAAGCTGGAATTGTGTAGCAAAATGTGTTTCATTATCAAGCCATGTGTTTGATGCAATGGATGGAAAATGGGATGATTATTTCCTCCTCTTTTATTTTTTGACACTTTTTGGTGTGATAGTGATAAAATGATATCTGACTTATTGAAAAGAACATCCTAAAATATGGAACGTAGTATATTTGTTATGGAGTGTGTGGGCTCATTGATAGAGTCATGTTTTTCTTCTTTCTGTTGATAGTGTGCAGACAGGTTTATTTTAGTCTAATGTCCTCTTTTGTATTGTTAACGACAATAGGTAATGGTTTATTAACAATGAGTTCTGTAGTGGTGAAGGTAAGTAGGTAACTGATTAAAGCACTATGATGGTGGTTTATTTTAGTTTAATAGTGTGCCTTCTTCTAATTTAGAGCATTGTTTGCCCTAAACATTTTAATGACTTAATAGAGTATTTGAAACTTGAATCATCCCTTCGTTGCTAGTTGCACACCAAATGGAAACTTCCTGTGGTGATGTCTTAAATAAATGTGTTTTTTAAGTTTAGTGTTCTTGTGTAATAGTGCCATCGCTTGGGTAAAGGTGCTTCTGTTTAAGAATTTTAAATCATTTGTACATCTGTTGGGTTTTCTAGACCTATTGTTCCGTATATACTTTCAGTATGTCGTAAGTAAGACGCTCGCAGGTTCAACAGAAGTTTAGTACATTTCAGATGATAATTTGATGTGTTTTAGTAGAGCTTTCCCCCAAAGTAATAACCTAGTTGATGGAAACTTCCGCTAAGATTTTGGAAATCGTATAATAAAATCTGTGCTTTTGAGTCTTTATCTTGCTTGCTTCTGAATTTGTTCTTCTTTTAGTTAGCTCAATGGTATTTTTTCTTTATATGTTGAGGCTAAGAGGGCCTTGTCTAGAGAGGAGCAGGGTCAAAAATCTAGAAATGTAGGTAGTGCTAGAAGTTTTGGAGGCGGTGGAAATAATAGGACCAAGAAAATATTTGTTGGTGGATTGCCTCCCATGCTGACTGAGGATGGTTTCAGAACTTACTTTGAAACTTATGGTAATGTCACTGATGTAGCAATTATATTTGATCAACAGACCAGCCGACCTCGTGGGTTTGGCTTCATTTCATTGGATTCTGAAGATGCATTAGATAGGGTTTTACACAAGATATTTCATAATCTCAGTGGGAAACAAGTGGAAATAAAGAGTGCTCTTCCAATAGATGGTAGTTCTGTGGTATGGGTGGTGAAAGTTACCAGGGGTATGGTGCATCTGGTGACAATCCCAGTTCTTATGACAGAACGGATACCAACAGATACAAGCAGTCACATAACACTGTAGGTGGCTATCTACCTTATGGTTCCTCCGGATATGGTACACCGGGTTATGGTTATGGATCATCCAACAATGGCATAGGTTATGGTGCTTATGAAAGTTACGGTGGAGCCAATCCTGGCTATGGGGCTGTCAATCCTGGATATGGTGGTCCATCAGTTGCTGCAGCCTTCGGGAATCCAAATGTGCCTGGTGTTGGTTATGGTAGCGGTCAAGCTAGTGGATCGAGAAGCTCGTGGGGTTCTTAGGGTCCTTCTGGATATGGGAACATGGGATATGGTAATGCATCATGGGGTACTTCAAGTGCTGGTGGTGGAGGTGGACCTGCTAATGGAGGATCTGCTGTTGGTCAGTCTCCAGCTGGAGCCACGGGTTATGGAAATTAAGGTTGTGGCTACGGTGGATATGGTGGAGGTGATGGTGCTTATGGAAATCCAGTTGGTGGAAGTAGTGCATCGTGAGACATGCAATCAGCTGGTGGGGGTTACATGGGCAGTGGCTATGGCGATTCTAGTGGAAATTCACAAGGTTTGGGTAATTATGGTGCTCAGAAAAATGGACCTTATGGTGGCCAAGTTGGAGATGGTGGTGGTTATGGTGGTGCTCCAAGTCGGCAGGCTCAACAACACTGATCACAGTGCTTGATTTCATCTGAGAACTTACCTATTGCTGGAGCGGAACTTCACTTTCACGCTGCTGGTTTTGTTCCACATACAGTTTACTCTTACAAGCATTACACGCTCAATGGGATTGGTTGGATTGCTTGAATTTTAGTCTTTTGCAGTTCTTATTCTAGTTTACAATAAGTAATTGTCAGTAGTATTGCCTATTTCATCATATTTTCTGTTTAGCTGTAGTTTTAATTTGTCTTGCGTATGGTTATTTTTTTTGCTATCTAATGCATCTCCACATACAGTTTACTCTTACAAGTATTACACGCTCAATGGGATTGGTTGGATTGTTTGAATTTTAGTCTTTTGCAGTTCTTATTCTAGTTTACAATAAGTAATTGTCAGTAGTATTGCCTATTTCGTCATATTTTCTGTTTAGCTGTAGTTTTAATTTGGCTTGCGTATGGTTATTTTTACTAGCTATCTAATGCATCTCTTCTCGTAGCCTCTTATGTCAAAGCTTATGTGAGTTAGCTTTTGATTGTGTTGTTCGATTTTGAATATAGTTTCGTAACACGTTTGTGCCTTCCCAAGCAGGATACTTGATGCTAGTTTCTCCTCACTATAAAAAATGAATAGTTTTGGTTTCCATTTGACTTGCGTTGGACAGAGAATTATTCGTGATGCTTCTTGTTGGTAGTGCAGCTGTAGCCGATATGGGTAGAAATAGCAGTAGTGGTAGTTAAGTTTTGAGAATGACATAATCATTTTCCTCTGTAGTTGACCTTGTGTTGCACAGAAGGAGATGCCCGAGTACTAACGTCTGATGACATCCCACCCTGTCAAATCCGACCTTGGTACTGGGGATTGTGTTTAGTAAGCACAAGTAATTACCGTAGAATTTGGCTCATGGTGCATTTCCTGAAACTGGTCATGGTGATGCGGCGTGAATACTAACAGCAGCCATCATATGGTATGTATTGACAGCAGCTGGTGTTTAGTTGTACTAGTGATTTTGTATATGGAAAGGTAGACTGAAATATAGCCATGTTTTCGAGGTACTTGGCAATTTAACTCGCAAACAAGTTCTTTCGTTTTTGGCAGTTTTCACTTATAAAAGGATGCTTTTTTGGAGATGGATTACAGAATAACATGGTTTAGGCTACCTCACTAGTTTAGAATGATTAAACTTTATTTTTCTTGTTTACACCAACTTAACAGTAGAATAGCTTAGAACTTACTGTCTTTCGTCTAATTAGGATTTGTCTGTGCACTGACTGTGGTAGTTGAGCTTATTGCTTTTCTACTTTGTTCTGGGGTGTCTCTAACTCCCGTTGTCCCTTTGAGTAGGGTCTTTTTCCTTAGACTTGATGAAAGATTCACGTTTCACCTGGCTTTCATTAACAATGCTGAAACATTTTTTGGTTATTTTGCTTTGATGTATGTTCTTTAGTCTCAAGTAGTGAATGACCTTTCACTGGATTTTCCAAGTAAAAGACTATGCTTAGTGAAGTTCTACTGCATTTCGCCAACTAAGGATATCATATAGCTAAGGCACAGACACTTTGAGTTGCTGATTCTATAATTGTTAAACTGTAGAATCTTTGATTCTATTGGGAATGCATGACTGTTGTCATTTCATTGTTTCTATGTTTGGATAACTAAGGAAAGTAAGTGAATATTGTTGTGAACCAAGCTAACTCTATTGGGCCAATTAATACGTTAGAGAGGGGGTTCAAAATTTGAAGAAAAACTTATCGAAAAGGAGCTGGACATCTATTATATATACATATAATATGATTTTAGTAATGTATAAATAGTATAATTTTCTGCTGAAGGGGGTTCGGTGAATGGTTCTTTTTCAAGTCCTTATCTAGATTGTTTGATTTTGAGCCGGGGGTTTGTCAGAAACGACGTCTCTATCTCACATTTGAGGTAGTGGTATGGACTGCTTACACTTACCCTGCCAAGACCCTACTTGGTAGGAATATACTTGGTGGGAATATACTGGGTATGTTGTTGTTGTTGGGGTTCAGTGATTGTTGTGAACATTCAGCTCGATTTTGGGTTGTCGATGGGGCAGTTTTTGTTTGGGAACTAAGGTATGGAAGAAAGTGAAGAGTTAGAAGCTTGGAGTCACTCAATCATAAAATAATTCTAATAGATTAATATATTACAAAATGAGAAAAATTAAACTAAATTGATTTTCAAAAGGTCACCATTTCAAATGAGGCATAGATCACCGAAAACGTAAAATCTCTATACAATTATTAATTCAAAATATTAAAGAATTGTGTAAGTGACAGATTATTCACTGGAATGAATTGTGCAATTGACAAATTGTTCACTAGAAGGGGGTTTATGGTATGCTAGGATGGCGTAAACCATTTGAATAATAGAGACTATCATTCCGACTTGGTGGGAATATACTGGGTAGAGAAATATACATGTTTTAGCATGTTTTAGAATTTGATTACTAAATATACATGTTCAACCTTCAAGTTTGTACTCCGATGGAGCAAAACAAGTCATATATTTTAGCATATGATTACAAAATATACATGTTAAACCTTCATGTTTATACTTTAGTGGAGCAAAACAAGTCAGATATTTTAGCATATGATCGCAAAATATACATGTTCAACCTTTATGTTTATACACTCCGGTAGAGCAAAACAAGTTACATATTTTAGCATATGATTACAAAATATATACATGTTCAACCTTCATTGTTTATACTCCAGTAGAGCAAAACAAGTCACATATTCGAGCATAAGACCGTGTGTTCACAAGCGTATAGAAACAACCATTTCACCTAAGCATCATCTTGTTCTCAGTGACCCTCTATGCCATGTGACTTTAGAGTTAACGGGAGCTTATTTTCCAACGATAAAAATGGTTCATAAATAGTGTGATATAATAGGTAGTGTGATATAATATGTAGTTTTGATAGTGTGATATAATATGTAGTTTTAAAATTTTTTTTTATCATAAATCTAGTGATAGAAGACTATCTAGCTTGGTTAGTCTATTAACTTGGCCTTTGAAGAGGAAGGTTCGGCATGCTTCGACTTATCTTTATTATCTGCTAAATTCATTCCTTTCTTTGATATTTCATAAAGTAGATGGATAGAGTCAGTCGATCAGTAAAAAAAATAACAAGTGCTCCTGAAATGATTGATAGAAAATAAGACAACTATTCCATGCATTTATCTTATATACTTTAAATTTAATACAACATCGAACACAGTGAATGAAAACTACAACAAACAAAAAAAAATAGGTAGTATATTGTAACTTTGGGATTATAATTGGGGTCGAAGCTCCACATGTGTTGTTTGGGTGGTCAGGTCAAGCTTCATCTGGGCCAAGGCTGTAGGCCCAAGCAACTTCTTCCACATAAGACCATGTAATCTCTGACGCTCTACATCCAATTTTGCAATCTCTAGGTCATATGTTTGGGTGGTCAGGTCAAGCTTCATCTGGGCCAAGGCTGTAGTCCCAAGCAACTTCTTCCACACAAGACCACGTAATCTCCGACGCTCTTCTTCTAATTTTGCAATTTTCTTCACTCCATTCAGGTGTTGCTTGTTTGCAACTTCTGCAGACCGTACGCTCATATTTTTCTTCAACATCTCAATTTCTACTTCAGCTTGGGCTTTTTCTTCTCTGAGCTATATCACCATGCTAGAACGCTCCTGCAAAGACCTTGAGAGTGCAGAATTTTCCGCTGCAAACCTGAGTAACTGTTGGTCCAGGTTAGCTAATTTTGCTTCAAACTCATGCTTCATTTTGTCAAACTATTTGGCAGCCTTCTCCCAACCTGTACAGAGAGATGTGAATAAAAGAATTCAGTACCAAGTTGCAAAACACAAGTTGCAAGAAAAACACAAGTCAATAAGGAACATCACCTGAGATAATTTCTTCAGCAACTTTAGCATATTGTTTTCCCAGGTTTTCCTTATTAGTCATTTCTGACTGTGCAGCAGCCAACTTTTCATTCAGATCCTTGACTTCATCCTCTAAGACACTCACTTGTTCCTCAATAGACTTAACTTGATATGTCTGCCGCATGCACTCCTTCAGTGCACCATCCAGATGTGATGCCATGTCTTCAGCAGCAAGCTTCAAAAGAGTAACGAATTCCAGGTGATTTTTCAGTATCGCGGCTTCTGACTCAGCCTTCTCCCAACCTGTACAGAGAGATGTGAATAAAACAATTCAGTACTAAGTTGCAAATAACAAGATGCAAGAAAAACACAAGTCAATAAGGAACATCACCTGAGACATCTTCTTCAGCAACTTTAGCATATTGTTTTAACAGGTTTTCCTTATTAGTCATTTCGGACTGTGCAGCAGCCAACTTAAGAGACTTAACTTGATCCTCCAGTCCAGTCAAATATGAATAAGATTCAACGAAAATTTGCACATATTTAGGTTTCTTGATTTCCTGTTCACCCTAAAATATATCTGCCGCATGCACTCCTTCAGTGCAGTAGTAAAATAGAAATAGAAAGAAAACCCGACACAGCAAAATATGCAACATGTTTTCCATAACTTTTTTGTATTGAAAGTAACTAACGCTTTGTTTAAGAGAGTAGTACTCGTAATTGTAAAACTTAAGAACTTGTGAACTTAAGAGCTTGTGAGCTATTATTTATATAGGCTGAGTATTGTAAAACTAAACCAACATAAAAATGGTTAAAAAAAATATCTCAGTAAGAGAATTTCTCTTACTGAATCAATCTTATACCAATTAAAAAATAAAGTTAATATTTGTAAAAGTCATTCACAACATTGTTTTCCTTAGGCCAAATCCAATAAATAAAAAATATCAAGACTGTCATGATTAAAAACTAGATTCCCATAATACTAAAAGTTACCTTATATATAGGTGAGTGCCATTTTGTTGCATATTCCGTAGAAGGAAGGTAAATTAATAGTAATATGTTAGCATCAACCACTAATCAATTAAGAGATCGATAATCAATTAGGGTCAATTAGGGATGAGAAAATTTGTTCAATTTACCATAAATAAATTATGAGCAATTAATTTTGTAAAATAATTCCTAATTATTTTTGTACCTAATTCAAATCATCAATTATACAAAAATCAGTCCACGATGTAATTCAAGAAACATGATACACAATCAGATGTTCTTTACCAAAATCTTATTCAAATTAGCACAAGATCAATCCAACCATAAAAATATAATACGCAGTCAAATGTTCTCCGTTATAATCACGAGCCGAGAAATTTGTCGACTAATTCAAAGAAGATGGATAATTTCAAAATTCGGAATTAGCAAACTATGACAAAATTGATCATTATTAAAATTTAGATTTTCGCATCTGGTAGTCTTAAAAAATAATCACACAAAATGGCAAAGAATCGGATGAAATAAATCATTCATGCATTGTTAATTCAGATTTCAAAATCTGGTAAAGAAGGCTAAAAGAGATTAAAAGTAAACACAAACATTTAAATATTTAGGCAAACCTGTGGATGGGTTTTTCATCTCTTTTTTGACAAATGGATCAACGGCACGGAGAAGGTTGGTGGTGGGTGGACGACAGAGATAATCTGGGGCGGTGACGGTTGGTTCATGGAGGAGGTTGGAGAGCAGAGGGGTCTCGTGGCAATGTTGGAGCGGTATTAGCGTGCTGGTTCATTATCGGAAAGGGGAAAATAGAGGGAGAGATGGTGATAGAGGCTGAGGAACTGGTGGCGCGGTTCTGGCAGCGGCGAGAACAAATGGCAGGAGGCAGTGGTAGATCTGGTATCGCCGGAGTAGGCGTTGGTGGCTCATATAGAGTGCGGTGGGTAAGATATTGGAGAAGGGGGTCTCGGTGGCACTGCTCCGCCGATCAGCGGCGGCAGCCATGGTCAAGAGAGGTTAGATAGAGAGAGAGGGAGAGAGGTTAGATAAAGAGAAGAGCGGTTGTTGTTTGGTTTTGGAATTAGGATTAGGTTTTTTTATTAAAAAGGAAAGAAAGGTGTATCAGATCTCAGTCGTTGGATATGTTTAGGATCAACTACTGAGATCTAAAAATTCAAAATTTGGAATTGAGTTTCAAAAATGGCAACAATTGTAAGAAATTGGACAAAATTAAGTTAAAAGGTGAATAAATTTAGGCAAAATGAAATAATTTACGCCGTTATTTAAATTAAAATAGCGATAATAGTACATAATGATAATAATTAAATAATACATAACAATATTAAATAATACGTAATAAATAATAATAAATAATAATATTAATTAAATAATAAATAATAATAATTAATAATAAATAATTTAATAAAATAAATAATGCTAAATAATGGAAAACTAGATATTGTGTTTGCAAAAATGTGGATGTGCATAACTACGTGGAAAATAATTTAATAAATATTAATAAAAATTACATAAAATGCTGAATTTGAGTTTAAAAATTGTGACAATGATACTAAAAGCTAAGAAATAATTTATGCACTTCCTTTAATTATAAATGCGACACGTTAGTATGTACTCAATGTAAGAATAATATTTAAAAATATTGATAATTAAAATTAAATAATTTTGATATAATAACAGCCTAAAAGTGATAACGGGAGGTCAAAATTGGGTGTCAACAGAGTCGCCACCTAATTTTCAAGAAAAAATAGGAAACCTATTTATTTATTAACAAGTACTCCCTCCGTTTAAAAAGAAATGACTTACTTTCCTTTTTAGTTCATTTAAAAAAGAATGACCCCTTTCATTTTTTGGCAATACTTTAATTTAAACTTTCCGAATGGCATGTTTATGACCACAAGATTAAAGGGCATTTTGATACATTTGACACTACTTTAATTTAAGGCTACAAGATTCAAAAATTTTCTTTATTTAAACTTTGTGCCAAATCAAAGTACGTAATTCTTTTCGAAACGGAGGGAGTATGACGAAACCAATTTAGATTCTAGGTAATGATTAAAATTATTGCGAAGGGAAGGGGTTAGACACCCTTCAGAATCTGCAAATATAGTTCCCAGCCAGACTTAAGTTTATTATAAAAAGAAAAAAGAAAAATCAATGCATGCAAATATAAATATAAAATATATATTAAAATAATATAATGCGTATGCTATCGTAAAATATATATATATAAGCAAAATATATAAATATGTACGTAAAGACAAAATTGAATAAAGAAAAATTATTTTAAGAAAAAAAATCTACATAATATCCATTAATGTAAAAAAGTGAATTATTTGATTAAGTATCTAAATCAATTTTAATATAACTAGTAATGACCTAAATTTGCCTAAAGTGTGATGATAATCGCGTGAAAAATAAAAAATATCAGAAAAATTATTTAAAGAAAAATCTATGCAATATCTTTCAATGTATAAGTATGAATTAATTGAGTAAGTATCTAAATTAATTTAACTTTTAAATATAAATATTAACGACCTATATTTGCCTAAACACGTGATGAACATTTGTAAAAAGCATTTCCGTCCAATGCCCCAAAAATAAATTTTACACTATAATTTATATTTTGTACAAGTGTAAAAATATAAAAAATGAAAACGCAAAATTTAAACTCTTCGTTAAATGTCACTCCCGTCAAGTATTCCCCACTTGGATAAACACTTGTAAATAAAAATGTTTGTAACAAATAAATAATTATCAAAATAAATTGCAAATATTAGTGTACTTATATGTATAAAAATATATTATTTTTTAAAATATGGGCTCAGATTAGATTTTAAATACGACATACGAAGTGGTTGCTGATTTATTAGTCGTCCTAACTTGTGTTGCCAAGATACGAATCATAAAACTTTTACGTTATAAAAATTTTGTCATTGCCCAAATTTATTTATTTTATTATGTATTTATATATATAATACATCTTTTAATTTGTACAGGCCTTAAAAATTGATGAAAAATTTCTTCATTGGCCACAAAGGGAGATAAAAATGACTCAAAAATAACCCTAACACTGTCTATTTATATTAGTCCACAAAGGGAGATAAAAAATGATCATCCTAAAGAGTGTAATTTGCAAATAGTATCACGCGCAATTAAAGAGTGTAATCAAATAATTTTTTTATGAAGCAATCTAACTAAACATGATTTGACAATCCCCATTATTTAATTATTCTACACTTCCACTTTGTTGTAAATCAGTATCTTTGCCTCATTAATCATGTTGTAAATTTTCATAACTAGATTTGGTGAAGTTTCTTATTTAATAATCTTCATTTAAATATAACTAAGAATCAAATAATTAATTATACCACAAGAACTAATACCCTATATGCAATGCACCAACAAATTAAATTTGTTTGCAATATCTTATTTAGCCCTATCTTCGTAATTGTCAACACAAATTAATACAGTACTAAAATTGTGGTTGCTTAATTAGTTATTCCAATTTAAACATTAACTAAGAGACAAGACTAAACCACAACAATTAATACCCAATATGTAATGCACCAACAAATACCATATTTTAGCCTTATCATGTATACTAAAAAATAAATTCTAAAATGTTGGTTTCTTAATTGATATTCAATCATATCAATACCGTTCAATCTTAAATAAAAATATTATAATGGTTTCATAAAATTAAATAAAAAATGGTGTAAAACAGAAAATTAATTCTATTTTGGGGGGTGTAAATTAGATTTTGAGGAAATGTAGGGTGTAATAAAGAAGACACATATGTCGTTTTCAAGTAATTAAAAGGGTCATTTTTGACAAGTTGATTATAATAAGTACTAAACATGTGCAATGGATACAGTACACTAATAATTGTCACTCACACATGAATGCAATTTGATCCTTCTATGGGAAAAAATGAGGATTTACATGTGGTTCTTCTTTTTAAGAATTTATTTTGGTCCACAAATATTATGTTTTCTCCGTTTATTTTTATTTATTTATATTTCAAAACTTAATATTTTTACTAGTGCAACCTTCATTATTATACGTCGTTTCGTCGCACTAACTATTAGGTGAATTGAAAATAAAAGAGAGTTATTGGGTATACTAAAACTTCTGTTATGTGCAAAATTGAAAGAAAAAATCAATAAGAATTTAGTGTATGCAATCTTGTTATGCATATCTGTAAAAAACTGTTCTCACAACTTGAATCGATGACTTAATAATATAGTAAAAGTGATTTTTTTAACTATAGTAAAAAATAAAGATGGATAGAGGTAGTACTATATTTGTTTGTCTCAAATTGTCTATCATTATTACTAAAAATTGTTATTGTTTCAAGAAAATACCAAATATGTTAGGATATAAATAAAGGTTAAATTTTGAAAATATTTCTTCCAGTTAATATTTTTTTAGAGTCGTGTAAAATAATGCATGATATTTTATTGACTTTTGTAGAACGCACAATATTATAAAATTACAATTCTATCGGTTAATCATCATTCCTTCCAATAAAACATTTATAAAATTTTAATATTTTCACAAACACATTTATCATATAATTTTATTTTTTTAAAGGAAGAAGTGATGGGCTATGTAATATTTACAGCCTTTAGAAACATTCTAAACTGTAAAAATTACAACTATATTTTGTAGAATTATGAAATATATTAAAATCTACCTTAGAAAACTATACAAGTAGATATTTCAATATTTTAAAAGATTCTTCAAAAGATAAGTCAATTTCTTTAACTTTCTAATATTCAAAATTTAGTAATCCAACCAATATACATTCCTTCAAACAAGTCTTATTTCACGAAAAATACCTATCAACAAAAATTTTCTCAATGTTAGTGTTCAAATTTGAAACTTTTAGTTAATGATGAAAAAATATTATTAAACCCACCACATATTTACCGGTGATATTCCAAACCTAATAAATATTTATATATGTAGACAGATATTGATGTAGTGGTAAGATTCACGTATACTTCAGACCTTATTTGTGATAGAGTCATGTTTTTCTTCTTTCTGTTGATAGTACACAGAAAGGTTTATTTTAGTTTAATGTCCACTTTTGTATTGTTAACGACAATAGGTAAAGGTTTATTCACAATGAGTTCTGCAGTGGTGAAGGTAAGTAGTTAACTGATTAAAGCACTATGATGGTGGTTTATTTTAGTTTAATGGTGCGCCTTCTTCTACTTTAGAGCATTGTTTGACTTAAAATTTTAATGACTTAATAGAGTATTTGAAACTTGAATCATCCCTTCGTTGCTAGTTGCACACCAAATGGAAACTTCCTGTGGTGATGTCTTAAATAAACGTGTCTTTTAAGTTCAGTGTTCTTGTGTAATAGTGCCATTACTTGGGTAAAGGTGCTTTTATTTAATAATTTTAAATCATTTGTACATCTGTTAGATTTTCCAGACCTGTTGTTCAATATATACTTTCAGGATGTCGTAAGTAAGACGCTTGCAGGTTCAACAAAAGTTTAGTACACAAAATATTTCATGATATCAGTGGTAAACAAGTGGAAGTAAAGCGTGTTCTTCCAAGAGATAGTAGTTCTGGTGGTTTTGGTGGTCGTTCACGGGCAACGGTGGTAGTGGTATGGGTGGTGGAAGTTGCCAGAGGTATGGTGCATTTGGTGATAATCCCAATTCTTATAACAGAATGGATACCAACAGATACATGCAGTTACAAAACACTGTAGGTGGCTTTCCACCTTATGGTTTCTTCGAATATGGTACACCGGGTTATTGTTATGGATAGTCCAATAATGGAATGGGTTATGGTGCTTATGGAAGTTACGGTGGAGCCAATCCTGGCTATGGGGCTGTCAATCCTGGATATGGTGGTCCAGCAGTTGTTGCAGCCTTTGGAAATCCAAATATGCCTGGTGCTAGTTATGGCAGCGGTCAAGCTGGTGTATCGAGAAGCTCGTGGGGTTCTCAGGGTCCTTTTGGATATGGGAACAAGGGCTATGGTAATGTATCATGGGGTGCTTCAAGTGCTGGTGGTGGAGGTGGACCTGCTAATGGAGGATCTGCTGTTGGTCAGTCTCCAGATGGAGCCATGGGTTATGGAAATCAAGGTTATGGCTATGGTTGATATGGTGGAGGTAATGGTGTTTATAGAAATCCAGTTGGTGGAGGTGGTGCATCGGGAGATATGCAATCAGGTGGTGGGGGTTACATGGGCAGTGGCTATGGCAATGCTAGTGGAAATTCACAAGGTTCGGGTAATTATGGTGCTCAGCAAAATGGACCTCATGGTGGCCAAGTTGGATATGGTGGTGGCTATGGTGGTGCTCCAAGTCAGCAGACTCAACAACACTGATCACAGTGCTTGATTTCATTTGAGAACTTACCTATTGCTGGAGAGGAACTTCACTTTCACGCTGCTGGTTTCGTTCCACATACAGTTTACTGTTGGAAGCATTACACGCTCAATGGGATTGGTTGGATTTCTTGAATTTTAGTTTTTTTGCAGTTCTTATTCTAGTTTACTATAAGTAATGTCAGTAATATAGCCTATTTCATAATATTTTCTGTTTAACTGTTGTTTTAATTTGGCTTGCGTATGGTTGTTTTTACTAGCTATCTAATGCATCTCCTCTTGTAGCCTATTATGTCAAAGCTTATGTGAGTTAGCTTTTGATTGTGTTGTTCGGTTTTTAATATAGTTCCGTAACCCGTTTGTGCCTTCCCAAGTAGGATACTTGATGCTAGTTTCTCCTCACTATAAAAAAATGAATTCTTTTGGTTTCCCATTTGACTTGCGTTGGACAAAGAAGTTTTCGTGATGCTTCTTGTTGGTAGTGCAGCTGTAGCCGATATGGGTAGTAATAGCAGTAGTGGTAGTTAAGTTTTTAGAATGACATAATCATTTTCCTCTGTATTTGACCTTGTATTGCACAGGAGGAGATGCCCGAGTACTAACGTCTGATGACATCCCACTCTGTCAAATCCGAGCTTGGTGCTGGGGATTGTGTTCAGTGCGCACAAGTACTTACCATAGAATTTGGCTCATGGTGCATTTCCTGAAACTGGTCATGGTGAAGCAGGGTGAAGACTAACAGCAGTCATAGTATGGTATGTGTTGCCAACAGCTGGTATTTAGTTGTACTAGTGATTTTGTATATGGAAAGGTAGACTAGAATATGGCCATGTTTTTGAGGTACTTGGCAATTTAACTCGCAATCAAGTTCTTTAGTTTTTGGCGATTTTCGCTTATAAAAGGATGCTTTTCTGGAGATGGATTACAGAATAACATAGTTTAGGCTACCTCACTAGTTTATAATGATTAAACTTTATTTTTCTTGTTTACACCAATTTAACAGTAGAATAGCTTGGAACTTACTTACTTTCTTTCGTCTAATTAGGATTTGTCTGTGCACTGACTGTGGTAGTTGAGCTTATTGCTTTTCTACTTTTTTCAGGGGTGTCTCTAACTCCTTTGTCCCTTTGAGTAGGGTGTTTTTCCTTAGACTTGACAAAAGATTCACGTTTCGTCTGGCTTTCATTAACAATGCTGAAACATTTTTGGGTTCTTTTGCTTTGATGTATGTTCTTTAGTATCAAGTAGTGAATGACCTTTCACTAGATTTTCCAAGTAAAAGACTATGCTTACTGAAGTTCTACCGCATTTCGCCAACCAAGGATATCATATAGCTAAGGCACAGACACTTTGAGTTGCTGATTCTATAATTGTTAAACTGCAGAATCTTTGTTTTTATTGGGAATGCATGACTCTTGTCATTTCATTGTTTCTATGTTTGGATAACTAAGGAAAATAAGTGAATACTATTGTGAAGCAAGCTAACTCTATTAGGCCAATTAATATGTTGGAGAGGGGGTTCAAAATTTGAAGAAAAACTTATTAAAAGGAGCTCGACATCTATTATATACACATATAATATGATTTTAGTAATGTATAAATAGTATAATTTTCCACCGAAGGGGGTTCGGTGAATGGTTCTTTTGCAATTCCTTATTTAGATTGTTTGATTTTAAGCTGGGGGTTTGTCGGAAACAACGTCTCTATCTCACAATTGAGGTAGTGGTATGGACTGCTTACACTTACCCTCCCAAGACCCCACTTGGTGGGAATATACGGTGAACCCCTATCCATTACACATGCTAGCTCCGCCCCGAGTAGAGAGGTGATTGTTGTTTAAAGATGGCAACCAAAGGTAGAGATGTGAACATTCAGCGCGATTTTGGGTTGTCGATAGGGCAGTTTTTGTTTGGGAACTAAGGTAGGGAAGAAAGTGAAGAGTTAGAAGCTTGGAGTCACTCAATGATAAAATAATACTAATAGATTAACATATTACAAAATGATAAAAATTAAACTAAATTCATTTCATAATTTCTTATTTGTTTCAATTAATTGTATAGGATTTTTATTCATATACCCAACATTTGTATTTCATAATTTTTTTAGGTACATTGTACAAAACTTTGCATATCATATAAGTACAATATTTAGTTATTAATAAACATTCCCAGTTAAATAGAACATGTATAAATCATGAGTTAATTTGTACTAATATTTTATACGTTGTAGAAAATGAAATAACCAAACAACTGCACATAATTATAACCAACAACCAAACAACCCTTGCTTGTTTTTACTAGTATTACTTACCATACTTCTTATTCATTTAAATTTACTCCTCCTCACTTATGGAAAGTCAATTTGATTAACTTATAAAATTAAATTATATTAGATCTATTAAAGTGACACATAAATTGAAACTAAATAAAGAAAGTAATCTGTATTGAAACTTCAATGATTTCAACATCAAATTTGTATGCTTATATTTACAATATTTTTTTTATTGTTTTCTTAATTAAAGGGATTATGATCTTTTTGTCTGTTTGGGCTAGTGCCTAGTGGGTATTGGATATATTAGGGTGCACCATTCTCATTGAGTAGTACTGCACGGAATTGACGTGTGGAGACCACCAATTACACCCTTTCACTTAACCAAATTATTTTCCTTTTAAATTTTTATTTTGATAGTGTGATATAATATGTAGTTTTAAAAAAAATTGTTATCATAAATCTAGTGATAGAAGACTATATAGCTTGGTTCGTCTATTAACTTGGCCTTTGAAGAAAAAGGTTCGACATGCTTCGACTTATCTTTATTATCCGCTAAATTCATTCCTTTCTCTGATATTTCATAAAGTAGATGGATAGAGTCAGTCGATCAGTAAAAACTAAAAAACAATTGCTCCTGAAATGTTTGATAGAAAATAAGACAACTATTCCATGCATTTATCTTATATACTTTAAATTTAATACAACATCGAACCCAGTGAATGAAAACAACAACAAACGAAAAAAAATAGGTAGTATATTGTAACTTTGGGATTGTAATTGGGGTCGAAGCTCTACATATGTTGTTTGGGTGGTTAGGTCAAGTTTCATCCACACAAGACCACGTAATCTGTGACGCTCAGTGTCCAATTTTACAACTTTCTTCACTCCCTCCAGGTCATCATATGTTTGGGTGGTCAGGTCAAGCTTCATCTGGGCCAAGGCTGTAGGCCCAAGCAACTTCTTCCACACAAGACCACTTAATCTCCGACGCTCTGCGTCCAATTTTACAATTTTATTCACTCCCTCTAGGTGTTGCTTGTTTGCAACTTCTGCAGACCGTACGCTCATAATTTTCTTCAACATCTCAATTTCTTCTTCAGCTTGGGCTTTTTCTTCACTGAGTTGTATCACCATGCTAGAATACTCCTGAAAAGACCTTGAGGGACTTACCTGCAGACAGTAGTAAAATAGAAATAGAAAGAAAGCAAAACACAGCAAAATATCCAAGATGTTTTCCATAACTTTTTGTATTGAAAGTAACTAATGCTTTGTTTAAGAGAGTAGTAGTGGTAATTGTAAAACTTAAGAAGAACTTGTGAACTTAAGAGCTTGAAGAATTATTTATATAGGCTGAGTATTATAAAACTAAACCAACATAAAAATGGTAAAAAAATATCTCAGTAGAGAATTTCTCTTACTGAATCAATCATATGCCAATTAAAAAGGAAAGTCAATATTTGTAAAAGTCATTCACAATATTTTTTTCCTTAGGCCAAATCCAATAAATAAAAAATATCAAGACTGTCATGATTAAAAACTAGATTCCCATAATACTGAAAGTTACCTTATATGTAGGTGAGTGCCATGTTGTCGCATATTCCATTGAAGGAAGGTAAATTAATAGTAACATGTTAGCATCAATCACTAATCAATTAAGAGATCGATAATCAATTAGGGTCAATTAGGGATGAGAAAATTTGTTCAATTTACCATATATAAATTATGAGCAATTAATTTTGTAAAATAATCCCTAATTATTTTTGTACATAATTCAAATCATCAATTGTACAAAAATCAGTCCACGATGTAATTCAAGAAACGTGATACACAATCAGATGCTCTTTACCAAAATCTTATTCAAATTATCACAAGATCAATCCAACCATAAAAATATTATACGTAGTCAAATAGCCGAGAAATTTGTCAACTAATTCAAAGAAGATGGATAATTTCTAAATTCAGAATTAGCAAACTATGACAAAATTGATAATTATTAAAATTTAGATTTTTCACATCTGGTAGTCTTAAAATATAAGCACACAAAATGGCAAAGAATTGGATGAAATAAATCATTCATGCATTGTTAATTCAGAGTCCGAAATCTATTAAAGAAAGGGAAAAGAGATTAAAATTAAACACAAATATTTAAATATTTAGGCAAACCTGTGGATGGGTTTTTCATCTCTTTTTTGACAAACGGATCAACGGCACAGAGAATGTTGGTGGCGGGTGGATGACGGAGATGACCTGGGGTAGCAATGGTTGGTTCACGGAGTAGGCTGGAGAGTAAGGGGGTGTCGTGGCAATGTTGGAGCGCCGTTGGCCTACTGGTTCATCGCCAAAAAGGGGAAAATGGAGGGAGAGATGGTGATAGAGGATGAGGGGCTAGCGGCGCGGCGCTGGCAGCGGCAAGGACAAACGATAGGAGGCAGTGGTAGATCTGGTATCGCCGGAGTAGGCGTTGGTGGCGCGGCGAGGATGAACGGCAGGAGGCAGTGTTAGATCTGGTATAGCCCGAGTAGGCGTTGGCGGCGCGGTGATGGCAGCGGCGAGGACGAACGGCAGGAGGCAGTGGTAAATCTGGTATCGCCGGAGTAGGCATTGGCGGCGCATATAGAGGGCGGTGGGAAAGCTATTGGAGAAGGAGGTCTCGGTGGCGCTGCTCCGCCGATAAGCGGTGGCAGCCATGGGAAAGAGAGGTTAGATAGAGAGAGAAAGAGAGGTTAGATAGAGAGAGAAGGAGTGGTTGTTGTTTGATTTTGGAATTAGGGTTAGATTTTTGGATTATAAAGGAAAGAAAAGTGTATCATATCTCAGTCGTTGGATCCGTTCAGGATCAACAAGTAAGATCTAAAAATTGAAAATTGGAATTGAGTTT
Source organism: Capsicum baccatum var. pendulum (assembly GCA_030864225.1). Lineage (NCBI taxonomy): Eukaryota > Viridiplantae > Streptophyta > Magnoliopsida > Solanales > Solanaceae > Capsicum > Capsicum baccatum. Next base: position 9,926,195 of record CM061557.1, read on the forward strand.
CAAAAATGGCTAGAATTGTAAGAAATTTGACAAAATTAAGTTAAAAGGTGAATAAATTTAGGTAAAATGAATTAAATTAGGCTATTATTTAAATTAAAATATGGATAATAGTATATAATAATAATAATTAAATAATACATAACAATATTAAATAATAAGTAATAAATAATAATAAATAATAATAATTAAATAATAAATAATAATAATTAATAATAAATAATTTAATAAAATAAATAATGCTAAATAATGAAAAACTAGATATTGTGTTTGCAAAAATGTGGATGTGCATAACTACGTGGAAAATAATTTAATAAATATTAATAAAAATTATATAAAATGCTGAATTTGAGTTTAAAAATTATGACAATGATACTAAAAGTTAAGAAATAATTTATGCATTTCCTTTAATTATAAATGCAACACGTTAGTATGTACTCAATGTAAGAATAATATTTAAAAAAATTGATAATTAAAATTAATTAATTTTGATATAATAACAGCCTAAAAGTGATATCGGGAGGTCAAAATTGGGTGTCAACAGAGTCGCCACCTAATTTTCAAGAAAAAATAGGAAACCTGTTGATGATAGGCGAATTTACACGCCTATATCAATATATTTTGCCCATATTTTAGCCTAGTTTTGAGAACAAATTATATATTTCATGCACTTTTAGTCCTTTTTCCTGTAAATGAGCTAACGAACATGATTAGGAAAGTTTCAGGTATAAATGATGCAAAATACAACATTTTATGGCTTACTTGACGCAAAAGAAAGCTCACGAACGAAGGAGAAGGAAGTGGGACGCCTAAAGGACCAAAACTGCTGCATGGAAACTCTGTCCCGAGCTAAAACAACATTTCTGAAGATTCTGGGGACCTGGACCAAAACTGCTGCATGGAAAATCTGTCCCGGGCTAAAACAGCATTTCTGAAGACTTTGGGGACTTACAGACACAAAGCTGGATTTTGACAATGATACATTAACCTAGTACAATTGGGTTATGTATTTCATTAGTTTATTTGGATTAGGAGAATGTTACATTAACCTAGTACAAATGGGTTAAGTATTTCCTTAGTTTAGTAAGATTTGGTTATTTATTTCATGAGCATAGTAGGAGTAGGATAGGAGTATTATAAATACCCTATCATGCTAGAGATTTTAATTAAGTCCTCCCTTAGTGGAGAGGCAAGTCCTCCCTTAGTGGAGGCAACTCCTCCCTTAATTCAAGAAATTCATTCTTAAACTATTAATTTTCTTCCATCTCTCTCATCTTCCACCACAAACACTTTTAATCTATTCTTCTATTCTTAAATTCCACAACAAGAGAATCGTTACTTGCTAGGGAATCACCAAAACCACACGCCTATCACCTACTTCTCACGCCATCAACCATGCAAAACGTGATATCCTTCGCACTCATGGGTAACTAAACTTCTCTGTTGGGGTTATGGAAGCCGAATGAGTTACTATCTATTGCTGTGAGTTTGTGAGTTCGAGAAACATATATTGCTTATATCATTATTCTCTTCATCTTAATGCAAATTCTTGTGGCTGCAGACGCATAGAATAACGCCAGTCTAACATTTAACTTGTTCGAGAGAAAGGTTATTTGTCTGGAAAAGAGATAATGTCAAGGTAGTAGGACACCCTTTCCTATTAAAAAGCTAGTGCCGTAACTGGACTAACCTCTTGGAGAATTCATACCGTTAGACACGCTTTAAGCTCGAGAGAGTTAAAGTGAAATAGTCCTTGTTTAGGTCGAGAGACGCTTGGATTTACCATCGACTACAATTCTCTATAAGCAATTACATGTCAAGACTCTACACACTCATAGCCAATAGAAACGTATACCTCAGAAGGTGGACATAACCCCAACGCTTCAATTCTCATTGTTTACAACCAACGTGATAATCTTTCTCTTTTTACTTTGCTATTTTCAGCTTTTACTTTATTGTTTTGGTTACACATTACAATCCCCCCTTTTTCGAGACTTGCACCAAAAGTTTAGTAATTTTGCTTACTTGTTGGCCAAGCTATTCCCTGTGGGATCGACACCCAACCCAGGTTGGGTTCTATATTTGCTAACGACCGCTTTACACTCCCACGAGAGCTGTAGATTGAGCGTTATCACCTGTTTATTTATTAACAAGTACTCCCTCCATTTAAAAAGAAATGACTTACTTTCCTTTTTAGTTCGTTTAAAAAAGAATGACCCCTTCCATTTTTTGGCAATACTTTAATTTAAACTTTCCAAATGGCATGTTTATGACCACAAGATTAAAGGGCATTTGGATACATTTGACACTACTTTAATTTAAGGATACAAGATTCAAAAATTTTCTTTATTTTCTTAAACTTTGTGCCAAATCAAAGTACGTAATTCTTTTCGAAACGGAGGGAGTATGATGAAACCAATTTAGATTCTAGGTAAGGATTCAAATTATTGCGAAGGGATGGGGTTAGACACCCTTCAGAATCTACAAATATAGTTCCCGGCCAGACTTAAGTTTATTATAAAAAGAAAAAAGAAAAAAGAAAAAAATCAATTCATGCAAATACAAATATAAAATATATATTAAAATAATATAATGAGTATGCTATCGTAATGTATATATATAAGAAAAATATATAAATATGTACGTAAAGACAAAATTGAATAAAGAAAAATTATTTTAAGAAAAAAAATCTACATAATATCCATTAATGTAAAAAAGTGAATTATTTGATTAAGTATCTAAATCAATTTTAATATAACTAGTAATGACCTAAATTTGCCTAAAGTGTGATGAGAATCGCGTGAAAAATAAAAAATATCAGAAAAATTATATTAAAGAAAAATCTATGCAATATCTTTCAATGTATAAGTATGAATTAATTGAGTTAGTATCTAAATTAATTTAATATTTTAATATAAATATTAACGACCTATATTTGCCTTAACACGTGATGAACATTTGTAAAAAGCATTTCCGTCCAATGCCCCAAAAATAAATTTTACACTATAATTTATATTTTGTACAAGTGTAAAAATATAAAAAATGCAAACGCAAAATTTAAACTATTCGTTAAATGTCACTCCCGTCAAGTATTCCCAACCTGGATAAATACTTGTAAATAAAAATGTTTGTAACAAATAAATAATTATCAAAATAAATTGAAAATATTTGTGTGCTTATATGTATAAAAATATATAATTTTTTAAAAGGTGGGATTAGATTAGATTTTAAATACGATATACGAAGTGGTTGTTGATTTATTAGTCGTCCTAACTCGTGTTGCCAAGATACGAATCATAAAACTTTTACGTTATAAAAATTTTTCATCATTACGCAAATTTATTTATTTTATTACGTATTTATATATATAATATACATCTTTTTATTTGTATAGGCCTCAAAAATTGATGAAAAATTTCTTCATTGGCCATAAAGGGAGATAACAAATAACTCAAAAATAACCCTAACAGTGTCTATGTATATTAGTCCGCAAAGGGAGATAACAAATGACCATCCTAAAGAGTGTAACTTGCAAACAATATCTTGCGTAATTTAAGAGTGTAATGAAATAATTTTTTTATGAAGCAATCTAACTAAACATGATTTGACAATCCCCATTATTTAATAAATCTACACTTCCACTTTGTTGTAAAACAGTATCTTGCCTCATTAATCATGTCGTAAATTTTCATAACTAGATTTGGTGAAGTTGCTTATTTATTAATCTTCATTTAAACATAACTAAGAATCAAATAATTAATTAAACCAGAAGAACTAATACCCTATATGCAATGCACCAACAAATTAAATTTGTTTGTAATACCTTATTTAGCCCTATCTTCGTAATTGTCAACACAAATTAATACAGTGCAAAAATTTTGGTTGCTTAATTAGTTATCCCCATTTAAACATTAACTAAGAGACAAAACTAAACCACAAGAATTAATACCCAATATGTAATGCACCAACAAATACCTTATTTTAGCCTTATCATGTATACTAAAAAATAAATTCTAAAATGTTGGTTGCTTAATTGATATTCAATCATATCAATACCGTTCAATGTTAAATAGAAATATTATAATGTTTTCATAAAATTAAATAAAAAAGGGTGTAAAAAAGAAAATTAATTCTATTTTGGGGGGCGTAAATTAGATTTTGAGGAAATGTAGGGTGTAATAAAGAGGACACATGTGTCGTTTTCAAGTAATTAAAAGGGTCACTTTCGACAAGTAGTATTAAACATTTGCAATGGATACAGTACACTAGTAATTGTCACTCACACATGAATGCAACTTGATCCTTCTATGGGAAAAAGTGAGGATTTACATGTGGTGCTTCTTTTTAAGAATTTATTTTGGTCCACAAATATTATGTTTTCTCCGTTTATTCTTATTTATTTATATTTGAAAACTTGATATTTTTACTAGAGCATCCTTCGTTATTATAAGTCGTTTCATCTCACTAACTATTAGGTGAATTGAAATAAAATAGAGTTATTGGGTATACTAAAACTTCTGTTATGTGCAAAATTGAAAGAAAAAATCAATAAGAATTTAGTGTACGCAATCTTGTTATGCATGTCTGTAAAAACCTGTTCTCACAACTTGACTCGATGACTTCATAATATGGTAAAAGTGATTTTTTTTCGCTATAGTAAAAAATAAAGGTGGATAGAGGTAGTGCTATATTCGTTTGTCTCAAATTATCTATCATTATTACTAAAAATAGTTATTGTTTCAAGAACATATCAAATATGTTAGGATATAAATAAAGGTTAAATTTTTAAAATATTTTTTCCAGTTAATATTTTTTTAGAGTCCTGTAAAAAAATGCACGATATTTTATTGACTTTTGCAGAACGCACAACATTATAAAATTAAAATTCTATCGGTTAATCAGCATTCTTTCCAATAAAACATTTATAAAGTTTTAATATTTTCACAAACACATTTATCGTATAATTTTATTTTTTTAAAGTAAGAAGTAATGGGCTATGTAATATTTACAGCCTTTAGAAACATTCTAAACTGTAAAAATAACAACTATATTTTGTAGAATTATGAAGTCTATTAAAATCTACCTTAGAAACCTATACAAGGAGATAATTCAATATTTTAAAAGATTCTTAAAAAGATAAGTCAATTTCTTTAACTTTCTAATATTCAAAATTTAGTAATCCAACCAATATGCATTCCTTCAAACAAGTCTTATTTCACGAAAAATACATATCAACAATAATTTTCTCAATGTTAGTGTTCAAATTTGAAACTTTTAGTTAATGATAAAAAAATATTATCGAACCCACCACATATTTACCGGTGATATTCCAAACCAAATAAACATTTATATATGTAGACATATATTGAGGTAGTGGTGAGATTCACGCATACTTCAGACCTTATTTGTGAAATTTTACTGTTATGTTGTTGTATTCTTGTGAATAATTCTCTTTGGCATGACACATAGGTACAGAGTCCTATTCTGCCAAAGATCCATTAAATTCTGTTTACAAATATGACCATTCTATTCACTTGTAGTTATTTTTTCTTTTGGGTCCATTCTATTCATTTGTACAGTGTTAATAATTTATCTGACTTTTAACTTCATTCATTCCTTTTCACACACAAAAAAATATTACCTCATGACGCTCCCCTCTATCATTCTTTTTCTTACTTTAACCTTCTATTTACTGTGTATTTCCCCACTAGGTACAATGATTCACCTTTTATAGTAACATTTTCAACACTAAAATAATTTCAAAAAAGAAATAGAATAGTGATGAGCTTTAGGTAAATCTGACGTTTAAAATAAGAAAGAAAAGTGAAGAGCTTTAATTTAAAAGACAGAATTTAAGTTTACATGTACGAAAGCTTGATGTTATTTAATCCAAAGAATAAATTCACGCTGAGTAGTCTAGACTTAAAACGGACCATATGCAGGGGCGGAGCTACGTGGACTTCAGATCCAAACCCCTTTCATCAAAAAAATTGTATATATGTATGACTTTTTTTTGTATGTGTATATATATTAATTTGACCTCCCTGACACAAGCAAAAAACTTGATTCAGGGGTGCAAACTTTCACGCAAAGGGCCTGCCGGTCTTGGGTTTGAGACCCATTCATGATTGGTTTTTAATTTATTTTATTTGCTTTCTGTTTTTGACCCTCCTTAATAAAAATCCTGCTTCAGCCACTGACTATGTGTTATCCTGAACTTGAATCTTGAGTGTTAGTTGTCACGAAGTCATATATAAAATGATATATTTGAGTTTTTGCAATTGGAAATAAAACTGTGTTGGATGCATCGCTCCTAAATAGGTCATTCAGTATGTGAATTTTGATTTAGTCGTACCTCGATATAAATACCACACACAAAATACACACAAAAAAGGAAGAGACTCCGGTAGAGCAAAATAAGTCACATATTTTAGCATATGATTACAAAATATACATGTTCATCCTTCATGTTGATACTACAGTAGAGCAAAACAAGTCACATATTTTAGTATATAATTACAAAATATACATGTTCAACCTTCATGTTTATACTCCAGTAGAGCAAAACAAGTCACATAATTTAGCATATGATTACAAATTATACATGTTCAACCTTCATATTTATACTCCAGTGGAGCAAAACAAGTCGCATATTTTAGCATATCATTACAAACTATACATGTTCAACCTTCTTGTTTATACTCTAGTGGAGCAAAACAAGTCACATATTTTAGCATATGATTACAAAATATACATGTTCAACCTTCATGTTTATACTCAAGTAGAGCAAAACAACTTATATATTTTTGCATATGATTACAAGTCATATATCTTTACATATCATTACAAAATAATCATGTTCAACCTTCACGTTTATACTCCAGTAGAGCAAAACAAGTCACATATTTTAACATATGATTACAAAATATACATGTTGAACCTTCATGTTTATACTCTAGTAGAGCAAAACAAGTGACATATTTTAGCATATGATCCCAAAATATACATGTCCAACCTTCATTTTTATACTCCTGTGGAGCAAAACAAGTCAAATATTTTAGCATATGATTACAAAATATATATGTTCAGCCTTTACGTTTATACTCCAGTAGAGAAAAACAAGTCACATATTTTAGCATATGATTACAAAATATACATGTTCAACCTTCATTGTTTATACTCCAGTAGAGCAAAACAAGTCACATATTCGAGAATAAGACCATGTGTTCACAAGCGTATACAAACAACCATTTCACCTACGGATCATCTTGTTCTCAGTGACCCTCTATGCCATGTGACTTTAGAGTTAACGGGAGCTTATTTTCCAACGATGAAAATAGATCATAAATAGGTTGTTTGGTTCCCTTCACCAGACGTAAGCAAGTTAGGTAGCCATGCATCTAGTTGTTAAAGTTGAACAATAACAGCTTACTAGTCACAGGTGTGATGGAATCCTCTTCTTTAGACACTGGTGCGTCAGATATATCCAATTTATTTTGGTAGAGGAAATCTAGATTAGGAAGCCGTTCCTCATACATGTAAGATGATATCAAAGAACTGTGATCGCGAATGTGTAAAGACAGACATTTTGAAGCTACTTAAGTATAAACACAGACATGTAGATGATATCGGAGAATTGTTATCACATGGACATGTAAACACAGACATTCTGAAGCTACTTAAGTATAAAACATCCTACTTAAGTATAAAAATGCAGACATTTTGAAGCTACTTAAGTATAAACACAGATATTTCGAAGCTACTTAAGTATAAAATATCCTACTTAAAAGCATAAACGCGGACATGTAGATGATATTGGAGAATTATTATCATTTTGAAGCTACTTAAGTATAAAAACATTACACAGACATGTAGATGATATCAGAGAATTGTTATCGTGAATATGTAAACATGCAGACATATTGAAGCTACTATAGTATAAAACACAGACATGTAGATGTTATCAAAGAATTGTCATCATAAATATAACAAAGACATTTCGAAGCTATTTAAGTATAAACAGAGACATGTAGATGATATAGGAGAATTGTCATCATGGATGATATCGAAGAACTATTATCATGAATGATATAGAAGAACTGTTATCATAAATATGTAAACACAGACATTTTGAAGCTTCTCAAGTATAAAATATCCTACTTACCAGGAAATTAAGTTCTTTATGTCACCGCCAAGATATATCTCGATCAGCTTGTGTAAATCAGCTAACATTGATCCTTTAACAACCTTTAATGTAGTGATAATAATCCCAGTATTTTCCTTTGATAAATCTTTCCATTTCACGTGCATGTCCAGATCAACGCCTATGCTTTCAAATGTAGGGTTGAAGTTCTCCTTTGAATCGTTAACTTTCTCGCTAGAGAGATTATGTAATTTTCTTATAGGTGAATCCTCTTCAATTTCTTTAACTGGAGATGATTTCAATTCAGTTGTTATACACTGCTAAGAGAGTTCTCTAGAATTTCCACTAAGTTTGAATATATTTTGAATTAGTTCTTTTCTTGAAGGGACAATATCACTAGAAAGATCATCGAAACGATCTTCTACTATAGTTGCATGCAATATATCGGGATGGAGCATGGCGGAATGTATTGTCTTTTCCTCAATAACCTATTTTTTCACCTCCTCAATAGGGGGGTTCTCTTTATCCACTTCACTGTCGTTACCTTCTTCTTTCTTCTCGAACACAGTGCTCAAGAACGATTTGTTAGTGAAATATTGCAATAAATCGATAGAAGGATCTTCAACTTCTCTTGTATCGCTTATGCTAGGATAACCCAAAAATGCCTGAACTGTGTTTCTTTATGCTTTATCGATAGCTGTATACTTCTTTCCATAGTTCATATCAATAGATCTATCCAAATCCATAGATTTCACCATTCCTGGATCTTCAGAGTAAATCTCCAGTAGCCTTTTCCCAAAGCTGTTCTCCTCCATTTCTGTTGATATATTGACAATCCTTGAATGCCAAATCTTGACCTCTATCTCCTTCGAGCTCCTTTTAAGCATTTCAAACTCTTGTTGCTGCTGCAAGATTCTATTTTCCATCTTTCTCCTTTCCATCTCGACGAATTCATTTGCCATTTTCTGACACCGCTGTATCTTCCTTTCAAATTCATGTTTCAACATCTGTGTTCGCTCGTTTACTTTAACAATGAAATCCTCCTCTATTGTCTTCACTCTTCCTTGTACTGCTAATTCAAGTTTAGATCTTAACGTAACAATTTCTTCTTCTTTCTTCATAAGCTTTCTCTTAGCTTCGTTACACTCTTTCTCTTTAAGATTATTCTCCATCTGAAGCTTGTGGATAAACTGATCCATTACCGCAATCCTTGACCCCAAAATAACCACTGAGTAAGAATCTTCTGCACCTTTCTCCTTCAACGGCGTATGAGGGCCACGGAGAATGCATTTTGCTTTTCCACTGTACTCTAGAATAGAGATGGTTTTGTGGATCTCTTTAGGATCTGGACTGGCACATAGTATCATGAGAATTTTGGACTTGTCATCCTCAAAAGAATCCTTTACGAAATAGTTGAATCAACTTCTTACAATGACTAGTACAACTCCCAAACTGTTTGTGGCTATGTCGCTTGATTCCTTACAAAACAATGCTGGTGCGCGTAAGATCCTCCAAAAATTACTGATTTTTGGATGATTCAATACGGAGGTAGCAATATTTTTGGAGGATCCAAGAAACATAGATATGTTATATACACAAGATGTAGTACCTGTAAGGGCATAGTTAACTTGCTGTGTCGGAATGGCACATGGGAATCACCATTAGCAATGGACTCAACCACCCTTTTAAGTGCACTGTTTACCTGATTAATCTTCGTAGTCTGCGTAATTTGATGGTTGGATTAGTATCAAATGCATCAAGAGCTAAAATCATACATTTCAAATTACTATTCATAGAAAATCTGGAAAAAAACTTTAAAGAAGCGAGGTAAGTAAAAAACGTAGAACTTTACCTGCATTTTTGCTTCCATTCCAGTTTGACCAGCTTGTTCTATATTCTTGGAACCAGCCATATCGATTAGCATTAGTTGCCCTCCTACTGTTGGAACAACAATAATCATCTGCAACAACATTTAGCTTCCTTAGTAAAAGATGAAGACATATCCTTACTGGAAACAGAAAACAAATAAAACACTTTCCATTTAGACATTGTTAAACATATATTCAGGATTGATACCATGCAGTGGCTCCGAGAGCTCCGCTCATTGCACAAAGTGCTTTTCCCTATTCTTCTCTTCTCCACTTTCTGAATCTCCTTTGATATGTTTGTAGCCTCAGTACCAGAAATAAAAGTTGCATTCTTTGCCTTTTTACCGATAACTTCAAGTCTCACCTGCAAAAGTAAAAACACAGGGCAAGCATTATACAGAGAAATACAAAGTAGTACAAGTCATACTAGCTTTCGTCTGTCTAACTTTATCATATCCTTATATTGTGGCTTGTGTAGCTATGTTAGGCATACAGATCAATAATGGCAAGATCAATGGGGCTATGGCAAAAATATGTACCAAGGAATTAGGAAAAGTACTATAAATCATTGGCAGTTCAATTATTAAGTGAAGTACTATAAATCATTAGAATTTAGTACTTAATGATAACACCGTCGATTGACAGTCGAGTATAGAAATGTAAGGTCAAAATGCAAAAGTCAATTTATCTGAGGTGATATATAAGATATACACTGACCACGTTTCCCCGTTTAAGCTCAGGTTATGTCTAAAAATGCATAACATGGATATATTACCAAGTAGTCCTCATCAATTGAGAGAAACTAGAGCATTTTCTTAAATGCGTTCAATATAATAAGAACAATATCAGTGCCTCGATCCAAACAAGTTGGGTTTCAGCCAAATGAATCCTGACTAACTATGTTTCCCCGTTTAAGCTCAACTAATGTCTAAACCTGCTCAATTTTGGATAAATATAATGTGAGAAAATGGGAAATTTATAGATAATTTTGTGTGATTAAACTAGAGAATTTTCTTAAACGTGCTCAATATTACTACTACAATTACAACACCTAAATCCAAACAAGTTGAATGTGATATAGTCGCAGACCAGGTTTACGCATTTAAGATCAACTAATGTCTAAACATGCTAATTTTGGATAACCATAATTTGATAAAACAGGCAATACTTATCTTTTTTTCTTCCATAGATAATTTAATGTGTTTTATTGAGAAACTAGAGCATTTTCTTAAATGTGCTCAATACTACAACCATAAAACCTCAATCGCAAACAAGTGAAGTGTGCCATATGAATCATCACTGACCATTTTTCTCTATTTAGGTTCAACTAATGTCTAAAGTGCTCAGTACAACCACAACAACACCTCAATCAAAATCAAGTGCTTGTGTGTAAACACTAGATGGATCTGACAAATCTTGTTTAGCACAACCTTTGTACACTAACTTAGTGTAATCTAAATCAGATTTAGCTAGTGGGGTTAGCTTAAGAATGGTAAATGTAACCAAAAAAAGTGAGAATATGCAAAATGTATTTGTGGGGAAGTCCATTTTTTTTTTTTGGATTCTTGATTGATTATTCCATTGTTGTTTGGGTCTTTTTTGAAGTCTTTTTTGGAAAGTGAAATCAAGAAAATGTTGAATGAAAGTGTAAATACAACTCTTTTTTATTGTGCAAGATAGTGGTTATCTTTACTACTACTAGTACACTGTTGATAAAAAGAGAAAATTCAGTCCGGGCTATCGAAAAAGAGCTCATTATAAAGGTGTATTGTACGCTGCCTTAACTTGCATTCAGTAATTTTACTAGTTACTCCAAGGCTCCCCTTCATACGCTGTAGACAAGAGATGAAAAAATATGATTTCTTGGTAAAGAGTCTCTCTACTTCAACTTGATTCGGCAATATAAATTGTGTACCCTTTATCTCCTCAAATTCCACTTTATGAGATTACACTAAATATGTTATTGTTGTTGTTATTATTTTTCGATCTAAAAAGATGACGTTTGATACTAAAATATGTTGGTTTTGTCCAAAAATGTGTCAGAGTTTATTAAAACCAGTCTCTCTGCTTCATTCCGAGTTAGGAACATAGATTGTGTATATTTTATTACTTCAAATCCCACTTTATGTGAATAAAGTAGGTACGTTATTGTTGTTTGGTCTGAAAATGTCCTAAGTCAGGTCTATCAGAAATAATCTTTCTACTTCATCTTGAGTCGCTAATATAAATTGTGTACACTTTACCTCTAAAAATTTCACTTTATGAGAATACACCAAATATGTTGTTGTTGTTGTTATTTTTCGATCTGAAAATATGACATTTGATATTAGTACTATTTTCTCTTTCTCATTTTACGCGTCACGCTTTCAATTTTAGATTATCCCAAGGAAAAACTAAATTGTTTTAGAATACAAGTTTAAAAACTCCTTCTTTTTCATCAAATTTCGAGTAGAGTAAATTAACCACATAAAATGAAAGGAAGGAAATAGAATATTTCAAAAAATAGTCCCTTTTTTTTTGAAAAAAAAATAAATATAATTTTTTAAAATGAGAATATGTAAAATGGTTTTGTGGGCAAATTCAATTTCAAAAATAGTATATCTTTAAAAAATATAATATAAGTGTAATAATATTTTTAAAAAGTCTAAAAAAAATTAACTATAACAAAAAAATATATAATATTTTTAAAAAGTTCAAACAACTTAGTTACTAAGAATATTAACATTTGATGAAAAAATATTATTATTTGAGAATGAGAACAAAATATTTTACTATAATAAAAAACAAAAAAATAACTCATAGGGTGAAGTAAATATTCCCTAGGTAAGAGAGAGGTGGAAAATTAACTATATAAGTTTGACCAAAGTACATTTATTGTAACAACCTTATTAAATTCCAATATTTGAAATTTGAATATTTTGGGGGTATATTTGCCTTTTATGTTCAAAATATAATAATATTTTCCTCTTATGTATATTAATTAATGAAGTTTAACTAATATTATGTGAAGTATAATAGATTCTTGTGATTTATGTGAGTAATGTAAGAATTAATATTTAATGTTGTTTTAATTGAATTAATTTTTCTGATATTTGTTGTTAATGAGAGGTATAATATTATCCATTGAATTTAGTTGCGATACGTGAAAATAAATTCAGATACCACAGTTATTAAAAGATACTTCAATGCGAAGACTCTGGCTCGAGTACTTATCCCTCTGTGTCAATCACGTATAACATTCCAAATCTAATCACCACCACTGATCTCATCAAATCATAACCATTCATTTCCAGTCCCAATAGAGAAAATCAACGGTCTCAAGTTCGGGCACCGAATATGGAGAAAACTTCATTGAAAGCGTCATCCTCAGAATGGACCTTGTAGTGCGCAATCTAGATTAGTCGACAATACGTGATCCAAATGAGAAAGAGCTCCATAACAGATATCGAACATTAGGTGAGAAACTAAAAAAAAAATCTCATCACCACCACTAATCTCATCAAATCATAATTGTTCATTCCTTGTCTCAATGGACGAAATCACTAGTCTCAAGTTTTGACACTGAATATGGAGAAAATCCCATGAAGAATGTCATCCAAAAAATGAGCCTTATAGTATGTGATCCAGATTAATCAGCAATGAGCGATCCAAATTAGATAGAGCTCCATAACAGATACCAGACATTCGATGGAAAACTAAAAAACAAAATAAAAAGCCTCATCACAACCCGTTGATCTAATCAAATCACAATTTGTAGTATGCGATACAAATTAGTCGATAATGCGCCATTCGAATTAGAAAGAGCTACATGACAGATACCAAACACTAGGTGGGAAACTACGAAACAAAGAAAAACATTCATCACCATCACTGATCTAATCAAATCACAACTTGTATTGTGCGATCCAGATTAGTCAATAATGCACGATCCAAATTAGAGAGAGCTACACGACAGATACCATACACTAAGTGGGAAACTAAAAACCACCCCCACTATTGATCTAATCAAATCGCAATCGCGAGGGTGCAATCCAGATTAATTAACAATGCACGATACGAATTAGACAGAGCTTCACGACAAATACCAGACACTAAGTAGTAAACTAAAACACAAAACAAAAATTCTCACCACCACCATTGATCGAATCAAATCACAACTCCTAGTGTGTGATCCAAAGTAGTCGATAATATGTGATCCGAATTAGACAGAGCTTCATGATAGATACCAGACACTAGGTGGGAAACTGCAAACAAAACAAAAAATCTCATCACCGCCATTAATCTAATCAAATCACAACTTGTAGCATGCGATTCAAATTAGTCGATAATGGGCAATTGGAACTAAACAGAGCTTCACGACAGATACCATACACTAGGTGGAAAACTACAAAACAAAAAATATCATCACCATCACTGATTTAATAAAATCACAACTTGTTGTTTGAGATCCAGATTAGTCGATAATGCACGATCTGAATTAGACAGAGCTTTATGACAGATACCAGATACTAGGTGAGAAACTGCAAAGCAAAATAAAAAATCTCATCACCACCAATGATCTAATCAAATAACAATCTGTAGTATGCGATCCAGATTAGTGGATAATTCACAATTCGAATTAGATAGAGCTTCACAATAGATACCAGACACTAAGTGGGAAACTGAAAAACAAAACAAAAAATCTCATCACCACTATTGATCTAATCAAATCACAACTTATAGTTTGCGATCCACATTAGTCGATAATGCGAGATCTGAATAAGATAGGGCTTCACTATAGATACTAGACACTAGGTGCGAAACTACAAAACAAAACAAAACAAAAAGTCTCACCTCCACCATTGATCTAATCAAATCACAACTCGTAGCGTGCAATCCAAATTAGTCGATAATGCATGATTCGAATTAAAGACGTGATCCGAATTAGATAGAACTTCATGACAAATACCAGACACTAGGTGGAGAACTACAAAACAAAATAAAAAATCTCATCACCACTATTGATCTAATCAAATAACAATCCGTAGTATGTAATCCACATTAGTCGATAATGCACGATCCAAATTAGACAGAGCTTCACAATAAATATCACACACTGGATGAGAAACTGAAAAAACAAAACAAAAAAACTCATCACCACTATTGATCTAATCAAATCACAACTCGTAGTGTGCGATCCAGATTAGTCGATAATGTGCTATTCAAAATAAATGCGTGATCTGAATTTGATAGAACTTCACGACAGATACCAGACACTAAGTGAGAAACTACAAAACAAAATAAAAAATCTCATCACCACCATTGATCTAATCAAATAACAATCCGTAGTGTGCGATCCACATTAGTCCATAATGCACGATCCGAATTAGATAGAGATTCATAATAGATATCAGACACTGGATGAGAAACTTAAAAAATAAAACAAAAAATCTCATCAACACCACTGATTTAATCAAATCACAATCTGTAGTGTCCAATCCAGATTAATCGACAATACGCGATCCAAATTAGCCAGAGCTCCATAACAAATACCAGACATTAGATGGGAAACTGAAAAACAAAACAAAAATATCATCACCATCACTGATCTAATCAAATCACAACTCGTAGTGTGCGATCTAGACTAGTCGATAATGTGCTATCCAAACTAGACAGAGCGTCACAACAGATACTCGACACTAGGTGAGAAACTACAAAACAAAACAAAAATCACATTAATCAAATCATAACTCATAGTGTGCGATCTAGATTAGTCAATAATGCGCGATTCAAATTAGAGACAAAGCTTCACGATAGATATCAGACACCAGGTGAAAACTACAAAACAAAACAAAAACTCATCACAACCATTGATATAATCAAATCACAACCATTCATTCCTTGTCCCAAATTCATCTTCATTTACCTTACTTTCCCACTTTTCTCCTTCATAAACCCTCACTTTCTCTTTTTCTTCACCCAAAGAGAGATATACACACTCAAAATTTACATTTTTTTTGGTATACATAATATACACACACCATATACAAAGAGAGTGAGGGAAAATACATATGGATTCAGATCAAGGAAATATATTTATTGTTGTAATATCATGGGAAACAACAAAAGAGAAGATGAAGGAGTATTTTCAAGTGTATGTGATGTTTTACAAACTGTTGTAATGATAGATAAGATTACTGGAAAGCCTAGAGGATTTGGTTTTGTTGTATTTACAGATCCTAGTATTCTTGATAGAGTTCTTCAAGATACTCATGTAATTGATAGCCACACGGTGAGTTTTTTTTTACTCTATTTTAGCTTCTGCTGTTTCATTATTTTTGATTAGTTCTGTATTTGTGCTTGTTGGGTTGTTAGTTTTTGCCGATTCTTAGATTTTTGGATTGTAGGTTTGTTAGTTTTTGCTGATTCATGGATTTTGAGCTTGTGTGGTTGTTTGTTTTTGCTGATTCTTGGATTTTGGGATTGTGGGGTTGTTAGTTTTTGTTGATTCTTGGATTTTGGGATTGTGAGCATGTTAGTTTTTGATGATTCTTGGATTTTAAGCTTGTGGGGTTGTTAGTTTTTGCTGATTCTTGGATTTTGGTACTATGGGATTGTTAATTTTTGTTGATTCTTTGATTTTGAGCTTGTGGTGTTGTTTGTTTTTACTGATTCTTGGATTTTGGGATTATAGGGTTCTTAGTTTTTGCTGATTCTTGAATTTTGGGATTTGTATTTGTGGAGTTTTGGTTAAATGAGCTGACTTGTGATTGTTTTTTGGGTGTTTCATGTGTTTTTGCCTAATATTTTCATGATGTGACTTTTGGATATTGTTATACATATATACACCTTATATATAGAGAAAAGTGGAGAAGAAGAGAAGGAAAAGCATGGATTCAGATAAAGGAAAGCTTTTTATTGGTGGGATATCATGGGAAAAAACAGAAAAAAGATGAAGGAGTATTTTCAAGTGTATGGTGATGTTTTACGGACTGTATTAATGAGATATAAGATTACTGGAAAGCCTAGAGGATTTGGTTTTGTTGTATTTGCAGATCCTAATGTTCTTGATAGAGTTCTTAAGGACACTCATGTAATTGATGGTCGTACGGTGAGTTTTTTGGCTGTATGTTCATGATTTATTTGTGTTTTTCTATTATTTTGGAATGTGAGGTTATTTTTTTTGCTGATTCTTGGATCTTAAGCTTGTGGTGTTGTTAGTTTTTGCTGATTCTTGGATTTTGGGATTTTGGGGCTATTGGTTTTTGCTGATTCTTGATTTTGAGCTCGTGGGGTTGTTAGTTTTTGTTGATTCTTGGATTTGGGGATTTTGGGGCTGTTGGTTTTTGCTGATTCTTTGATTTTGAGCTTGTGGGGTAGTTAGTTATTGCTGATTCTTTGATTTTGAGCTTGTGGGGTTGTTAGTTTTTGCTAGTTCTTTAATTTTTGGATTATGGAGTTGTTAGTTTTAGCTGATTCTTGGATTTTTGGGATTATGTTCTTGTGGAGTTATTGGTTAAATGAGCTTGACTTTGGTGGTTGTTTTCTGGTTGTTTACTACTGTTGCATTTCTATTTTAAGATGTGGTTTTGCTTCTATTGTGATGAGATGATGTTTCTCTTTTCTTTATGGCTTTTGGGTGTTCTTTATATTTTTGATTTTTGTTTTTTTTTTAGATTTTATGATTGTGGATCTTTGGTTTAATGAGCTAACTTTTTTATTATTTTCTGGTTGTGTCCTGATGTGTCAGTTCCAATTTAGGATGTCTTTTTGTGACTGTTATCTTGACATTTGTGCTATTTTCTTGCTATTTTTCCTTGTTGAGTTCTGATTCAGATATTTCTTAGTTTGAATATGTTCTCTGGGTACTAAAGTTTAAATCTTTTTTTGGCCTAAGGTCTTCATTTCTTGAGCTGATTTATGCTTATGATTTTTTTTGTTCTGGTATCTTCTTCTGGTTGAGCTTATGTAATCAAGCTCTCCTGATATTTAAAGTAAAATCTGCATTTTGTTACTGCAGTTTCTAATAAGAAATAGTTTCTCTTGAGTCAATTTTGTGGGTAGACAGATTCTCCTTATATTTAACATAAAGTCAACATCTTTTATATTGAGGACTTTTGTAAATAATAGTTTCTCGAGTTAATTTTGTGAGTAAACAATGCGTTGCATATGTTCTTTTGATGTGACAATGGTGGATGAGGTTGTATAATTCGTTGCAGTAGTTCTGTCATGCGTTTAAATACCGTATGTGTTGAATGATTCCCAACCTCACAATGTGCAGTGTATTGGTCTTTCACATATGTGTGGTGATTTTTGCTACAATGTGTGTCGCTTTTATTCTCGAATCAAATTACTTGTTATACAATGGGTGGTGTTGCTTGGGATCGATTTGTATTAGTAGTAGTACTTGTTGTAGTACAACTTCTTCCTTCTACTGTATAGTAGTCAGTTTTGCATAAGCACTAATTTTGCTAGGTGGAGTGTCTCTGTTGTGCCTTCCAAAGCTGGAATTGTGCAACAAAATGTGTTTCATTATCAAGCCATGTGTTTGATGCAATGGATGGAAAATGGGATGATTATTTCCTCCTCTTTGTTGTTTTTGGCACTTCTTGGTGTTATAGTGATGAAATGATATCTGACTTGTTAAAAAGAACATCCTAAAATGTGAAACGTAGTATTATTGTTATGCAGTGTGTGGTCTCATTGATAGAGTCATGTTTTTCTTCTTTCTGGTGATAGTGTGCAGATAGGTTTATTTTAGTCTAATGTCCTCTTTTGTATTGTTAACAACAATAGGTAATGGTTTATTCACAATGAGTTCTGCAGTGGTGAAGGTAAGTGGGTAACTGATTAAAGCACTATAATGGTGGTTTATTTTAGTTTAATGGTGCGCCTTCTTCTAATTTAGAGCATTGTTTGCCCTAAACATTTTAATAACTTAATAGAGTATTTGAAACTTGAATCATCCCTTCGTTGCTAGTTGCACACCAAATGGAAACTTTATGTGGTGATGTCTTAAATAAACGTGTCTTTTAAGTTCAGTGTTCTTGTGTAATAGTGCCATCGCTTGGGTAAAGGTGCTTCTGTTTAAGAATTTTAAATCATTTGTACATCTGTTGGGTTTTCCAGACCTATTGTTCCATATATACATTCAGGATATAGTAAGTATGACGCTTGCAGGTTCAACAGAAGTTTAGTACACAAGACATTTCATGATCTCAGTGGCAAACAAGTGGAAGAAAAGCGTGCTCTTCAAAGAGATGGTAGTGCTGGTGGTTTTTGTGGTCGTTCCACGGGCAACGGTAGTAGTGGTATGGGTGGTGGAAGTTACCAGGGGTATGGTGTATCTGGTGACAATCCCAGTTCTTATGATAGAATGGATACCAACAGATACATGCAGTCACAAAACAATGTAGGTGGCTATCCACTTTATGGTTCCTCCGGATATGGTACACCGGGTTATGGTTATGGATCGTCCAACAATGGCATGGGTTATGGTGCTTATGGAAGTTACGGTGGAGCCAATCCAGGCTATGGGGTTGTCAATCCTGGATAAGGTAGTCCAGCAGTTGCTGCAGCCTTCAGAAATCCAAATATGCCTGGTGCTAGTTATGGTAGCGGTCAAGCTTCTGGAACGAGAAACTCGTGGGGTTCTCAGGGTCCTTCTAGATATGGGAACATGGGCTATGGTAATGCATCATAGGGTGCTTCAAGTGCTGGTGGTGGAGGTGGACCCGCTAATGGAGGATCTACTGTTGGTCAGTCTCCAGTTGGAGCCACGGGTTATGGAAATCAAGGTTATGGATATGGTGGATATGGTGGAGGTGATGGTGCTTATGGAAATTCAGTTGGTGGAGGTGGTGCATCGGGAGACATGCAATTAGGTGGTGGGGGTTACATGGGCAGTGTCTATGGCGATGCTAGTGGAAATTCACAAGGTTCGGGTAATTATGGTGCTCAGCAAAATGGACCTCATGGTGGCCAAGTTGGATATGGTGGTGGCTATGGTGGTGCTCCAAGTCGGCAGGCTCAACAACACTGATCACAGTGCTTGATTTCATCTGAGAACTTACCTATTGCTGGAGGGGAACTTTACTTTCACGCTGCTGGTTTCGTTCCACATACAGTTTACTTTTACAAGCATTACACACTCAATGGGATTAGTTGGATTGCTTGAATTTTAGTTTTTTGCAGTTCTTATTCTAGTTTACTATAAGTAATGTAAGTAGTATTGCCTATTTCGTAATATTTTCTGTTTAACTATCGTTTTAATTTGGCTTCCGCATGGTTATTTTTACTAGCTATCTAATGCATCTCCTCTCGTAGCCTATTATGTCAAAGCTTATGTGAGTTAGATTTTGATTGTGTTGTTCGGTTTTGAATATAGCTCCGTAACTCGTTTATGCCTCCCCAAGCAGGATACTTGGTGCTAGTTTCTCCTCACTATAAAAAAATGAATTATTTTTGTTTCCCATTTGACTTGTGTTGGACAAAGAAGTTTTTGCGATGCTTTTTATTGGTAGTGCAGCTGTAGCCGATATGGGTAGCAATAGCAGTAGTACTAGTTAAGTTTTGAGAATGAAATAATCATTTTCCTCTGTATTTGACCTTGTGTTGCACAGGAGGAGATGCCCGAGTACTAACGTCTGATGACATCCCACTCTTTCATATCCGACCTTGGTGCTGGGGATTGTCTTCAGTGCGCACAAGTACTTACCGTGGAATTTGGCTCATGGTGCATTTCCTGAAACTGGTCATGGTGAAGCGAGGTGAAGACTAACAGCAGTCATCGTATGGTATGTGTTTCCAACAACTGGTGTTTAGTTGTACTAGTGATTTTGTAAATGGAAAGGTAGACTAGAATATGGCCATGCTTTCAAGGTACTTGGCAATTTAACTCTCAAAAAAGTTCTTTACTTTTTGATGGTTTTCGCTAATAAAAGGATGCTTTTCTGGAGACAGATTACAGAATGACATGGTTTAGGCTACCTCACTAGTTTTGAACGATTAAACTTTATTTTTCTTGTTTACACCAATTTAACAGTAAAATAGCTTAGAACTTACTTACTGTCTTTCGTCTAATTAGGATTTTTCTGTGCACTGACTGTGGTAGTTGAGCTTATTGCTTTCTCTAACTCCTGTTGTCCCTTTGAGTAGGGTGTTTTTCCTTAGACTTGATGAAAGATTCACGTTTCGCTTGGCTTTCATTAACAATGCTGAAACATTTTTGGGTTATTTTGCTTTGATGTATGTTCTTTAGTTTCAAGTAGTGAATGACCTTTCACTGGATTTTCCAAGTAAAAGACTATTCTTAGTGAAGTTCTACCGCGTTTTGCTAACCAAGGATATCATATAGCTAAGGCACAAACACTTTGAGTTGCTGATTCAATAATTGTTAAACTGCAGAATCTTTGTTTCTATTGGGAATGCATGACTCTTGTCATTTCATTGTTTCTATGTTTGGATAACTAAGGAAAGTAAGTGAATACTATTGTGAACCAAGCTAACTCTATTGGGCCAATTAATATGTTGGAGAGGGGGTTCAAAATTTGAATAAAACTTTATTGAAAGGAGCTCGACATCTATTATATATACATATAATATGATTTTAGTAATGTATAAATAGTATAATTTTCCGCTGAAGGGGGTTCGGTGAATGGTTATTTTGCAATTCCTTATCTAGATTGTTTGATTATGAGCCGGGGGTTTGTCGGAAACAACGTCTCTATCTGACATTTGAAGTAGTGGTATGGACTGCTTACACTTACCCTCCCAAGACCCCACATGGTGTGAATATATGGTCAACTCCCATACATTACACATGCTGGATCCGCCCCCGAGTAGAGAGGTGATTGTTGTATAGAGATGGCAACCAAAGGTGGAGATGTGAACATTCAGCGCGATTTTGGGTTGTCGATGGGGCAGTTTTTGTTTGGGAACTAAGGTAGGGAAGAAAGTGACGAGTTAGAAGGTTGGAGTCACTCAATGATAAAATAATACTAATAGATTAACATATTACAAAATGATAAAAATTAAACTAAATTGATTTCATAATTTCTCATTTTTTTCAATTAATAATATAGGATTTTTAATCATATACCCAACATTTGTATTTCATAATTTTTTTAGTTACATTGTACAAAACTTTGCATATCATAAAGTACAATATTTAGTTATTAATATTTTGAGCCGGAGGTCTATCGGAAACAGCCTTTCTACTTCTTTAGAGGTAGAGGTATGGACTGCGTACATCTTACCCCCCCCCCCCCCCCAGACCCCACCAGGTGGGAATGCACTGGGTTTGTTGTTGTTGTTGTTGTTGTTATTTAGTTATTAATATACACTCCCAGTTAAATAGAACATGTATAAATCATGAGTTAATTTGTACTAATATTTTATACGTTGTAGAAAATGAAATAACCAAACAACTGCACATAATTATAACCAAAAACCAAACAACCCTTGCTTGTTTTTACTAGTATTACTTACCATATTTCTTATTCATTTAAATTTACTCCTCCTCACTTATGGAAAATCAATTTGATTAACTTATAAAATTAAATTATATTAGATCTATTTAAGCGACACATAAATTGAAACTAAAGAAAGAAAGTAATCTGTATTGAAACTTCAATGATTTCAATATCATATTTGTAAGATTATATTTACAATATTTTTTTATTGTTTTTTTAGAAAAGGGATTATGATCTTTTTTTGTGTTTGGGCTAGTGCCTAGTGGGTATTGGATATATTAGGGTGCACCATACTCATTGAGTAGCACTGCACGGAATTGACGTGTGGAGATCACCAATTACACCCTTTCACTTAACCAAATTATTTTCCTTTTAAATTGTTATTTTGATAGTGTGATATAATATATAGTTTTAAAATAAATTGTTATCATAAATCTAGTGATAGAAGACTATCTAGCTTGGTTCGTCTATTAACTTGGCCTTTGAAGAAGAAGGTTCGGCATGCTTCGACTTATCTTTATTATTCGCTAAATTCATTCCTTTCTCTGATATTTCGTAAAGTAGATGGATAGAGTCAGTCAATCAGTAAAAAAAATAACAAGTGCTCCTAAAATGATTGATAGAAAATAAGACAACTATTCCATGCATTTATCTTATATACTTTAAATTTAATACAACATCAAACCCAGTGAATGAAAACAACAACAAACAAAAAAAATAGGTAGTATATTGTAACTTTGGGATTGTAATTGGGGTCGAAGCTCCACATATTTTGTTTGGGTGGTTAGGTCAAGCTTCATCCACACAAGACCACGTATTCTCTGACGCTCTGCGTCCAATTTTGGAATTTACTTCACTCCCTCCAGGTCGTCATATGTTTGGGTGGTCAGGTCAAGCTTCATCTAGGCCAAGGCTGTAGGCCCAAGCAACTTCTTCCACACAAGACCACTTAATCTCTGACGCTCTGCGTCCAATTTTGCAATTTACTTCACTCCCTCCAAGTGTTGCTTATTTGTAACTTCTGCAGATCGTACGCTTATATTTTTCTTCAACATCTAAATTTATTCTTTAGCTTGGGCTTTTTCTTCACTGAGTTGTATCAACATGCTAGAACACTCCTGCAAAAACCTTGAGGGACTTACCTGCAAGCAGTAGTAAAATAGAAATAGAAAGAAAGCAAAACACAGCAAAATATGCAAGATGTTTTCCATAACTTTTTGTATTGAAAGTAACTAATGCTTTGTTTAAGAGAGTAGTAGTGGTAATTGTAAAACTTAAAAAAAACTTGTGAACTTTAGAGCTTGAAGAATTGTTTTTATAGGCTGAGTATTGTAAAACCAAACCAACATAAAAATGGTAAAAAAAATATCTCAGTAGAGAATTTCTCTTACTGAATCAATCATATACCAATTAAAAAGGAAAGTCAATATTTGTAAAAGTCATTCACAATATTTTTTTCCTTAGGCCAAATTCAATAAATAAAAAATATCAAGACTGTCATGATTAAAAACTAGATTCCCATAATACTGAAAGTTACCTTATATATAGGTGAGTGCCATGTTGTCGCATATTCCATAGAAGGAAGGTAAATTAATAGCAACATGTTAGCATTAATCACTAATCAATTAAGAGATCGATAATCAATTAGGGTCAATTAAGGATGAGAAAATTTGTTCAATTTACCATAAATAAATTATGAGCAATTAATTTTGTAAAATAATCCCTAATTATTTTTGTACCTAATTCAAATCATCAATTGTACGAAAATCAGTCCACGATGTAATTCAAGAAACGTAATACCCAATCAGATGTTCTTTACCAAAATCTTATTCAAATTATCACAATATCAATCCAACCATAAAAATATAATACGCAGTCAAATAGCCGAGAAATTTGTCAACTAATTCAAAGAAGATGGATAATTTCAAAATTCGAAATTAGCAAACTATGACAAAATTGATCATTATTAAAATTTAGATCTTTCACATCTGGTAGTCTTAAAACATAAGCACACAAAATGGCAAAGAATCGGATGAAATAAATTATTCATGCATTGTTAATTCAGAGTCCGAAATCTGTTAAAGAAGGGGAAAAACCTGTGGATGGGTTCTTCATCTCTTTTCTGATAAACAGATCAACGGCACGGAGAATGTTGGTGGTGGGTGGACGACGTATATGACTTGGGGCGGTGACGGTTGGTTCATGAAGGAGGTTGGAGATCAGGGGGGTCTCGTGGGAATGTTGGAGCGGCGTTAGCGTGCTGGTTCATCGCCGAAAAGGGGAAAATAGAGGGAGAGATGGTGATGGAGGCTGAGGGGCTGGCCGCACGGTGAGGATGAATGGTAGGAGGCAGTGGTAGATCTGGTATCGCCAGATTAAGCATTGGCGGCGCAGTGAGGACGAACGGCAGAAGGCAGTGGTAGATCTGGTATCGCTGGAGTAGACGTTGGCGGCGCGACACTAGCAGCGGCTAGGACGAACGACAGGAGGCAGTGGTAGGTCTGGTATCGCAGGAGTAGGTGTTAGCGGCGCATATAGAGGGCGGTGCGAAATCTATTGGAGAAGGGGGTCTCAGTGGCGCTGCTCAGCCGATCAGCAGCGGCAGCTATGGGAAAGAGAGGTTAGATAGAGAGAGAAGGAGAGAGGTTAGATAGAGAGAGAAGGAGTGGCTGTTGTTTGATTTTGGAATTAGGGTTAGATTTTGGATTAAAAAGGAAAGAAAGGTGTATCAGATCTCAGTCGTTGGATCCGTTCAGGATCAACAACTGAGATCTAAAAATTGAAAATTTGGAATTGAGTTTCAAAAATGGCTAGAATTGTAAGAAATTGGACAAAATTAAGTTAAAAGGTGAATAAATTTAGGTAAAATGAATTAAATTAGGCTGTTATTTAAATTAAAATAGGGATAACAGTATATAATAATAATAATTAAATAATACATAACAACATTAAATAATAAATAATAATAATTAAATAATAAATAATAATAATTAATAATAAATAATTTAATAAAATAAATAATGCTAAATAATGGAAAACTAGATATGGTGTTTGAAAAAATGTGGATGTGCATAACTACGTGGAAACTAATTTAATAAAAATTACATAATAATTACATAAAATGTTGAATTTGAGTTTAAAAATTATGACAATGATACTAAAAGCTGAGAAATAATTTATGCATTTCCTTTAATTATAAATGCGACACGTTAGTATGTACTCAATGTAATAATAATATTTAATAATATTGATAATTAAAATTAAATAATTTTGATATAATAACAGCCTAAAAGTGATATCGGGAGGTCAAAATTGGGTGTCAACAGAGTTGCCACCTAATTTTCAAGAAAAAATAGGAAACCTGTTTATTTATTAACAAGTACTCCCTCCGTTTAAAAAGAAATAACTTACTTTCCTTTTTAGTTCGTTTAAAAAAGAATGACCCCTTTCATTTTTTTGGCAATACTTAATTTAAACTTTCCAAATGGCATGTTTATGACCACAAGATTAAAGGGCATTTTGATACATTTGACACTACTTTAATTTAAGGCTTCAAGATTCAAAAATTTTCTTTATTTTCTTAAACTTTGTGCCAAATAAAAGTAGGTAATTCTTTTTGAAACGGAGGGAGTATGACAAAATCAATTTAGATTCTAGGTAAGGATTCAAATTATTGCGAAGGGAAGGGGTTAGACACCCTTCAGAATCTAAAAATATAGTTCCCGGCAAGACTTAAGTTTATTATAAAAAGAAAAAAAAAAGAAAAAAAATCAATGCATGCAAATACAAATATAAAATATATATTAAAATAATATAATGCGTATGCTATCATAAAGTATATATACAAGCAAAATATATAAATATGTACGTAAAGACAAAATTGAATAAAGAAAAATTATTTTAAGAAAAAAAATCTACATAATATCCATTAATGTAAAAAAGTGAATTATTTCATTAAGTATCTAAATCAATTTTAATATAACTAGTAATGACCTAAATTTGCCTAAAGTGTGATGAGAATCACGTGAAAAATAAAAAATATCAGAAAAATTATATTAAAGAAAAATCTATGCAATATCTTTCAATGTCTAAGTATGAATTAATTATCTAAATTAATTTAATTATTTAATATAAACATTACCGACCTATATTTTCCAAGATATGAATCATAAAACTTTTACGTTATAAAAATTTCGTCATTGCCCAAATTTATTTATTTTATTACGTATTTATATATATAATATACGTCTTTTTATTTGTATAGGCCTAAAAAATTGATGAAAAATTTCTTCATTGGCCACAAAGGGAGATAACAAATGGCTCAAAAATAACCCTAACACTGTCTATTTATATTAGTCAACAAAGGGAGATAACAAATGACCATCCTAAAGACTGTAATTTGCAAATAGTATCACGCATAATTAAATAGTGTAATCAAATAATTTTTTTATGAAGCAATCTAACTAAACATGCTTTGACAATCCCCATTATTTAATTAATCTACACTTCCACTTTGTTGTAAAACAGTATCTTGCCTCATTAATCATGTTGTAAATTTTCATAACTAGATTTGGTGAAGTTGCTAATTTAATAATCTTCATTTAAACATAGATAAAAATCAAATAATTAATCAAACCAGAAGAACTAATACCCTATATGCAATGCACCAACAAATTAAATTTGTTTAAAATACCTTATTTAGACCTATCTTCGTAATTGTCAACACAAATTAATACAGTACTAAAATTTTGGTTGCTTAATTAGTTATTCCCATATAAACATTAACTAAGAGACAAAACTAAACCACAACAATTAATACCCAATATGTAATGCACCAACAAATACCTTATTTTAGCCTTATCATGTATACTAAAAAATAAATTTTAAAATGTTGGTTGCTTAATTGATATTCAATCATATCAATAACGTTCAATCTTAAATAGAAATATTATAATTTTTTCATAAAATTAAATAAAAAAGGGTGTAAAACAGAAAATTAATTCTATTTTGGGGGGTGTAAATTAGATTTTGAGGAAATGTAGAGTGTAATAAAGAGGACACATGTGTCATTTTCAAGTAATTAAAAGGGTCATTTTTGACAAGTTGATAAAAATAAGTATTAAACATGTGCAATGTATACAGTACACTAGTAATTGTCACTCACACATGAATACAATTTGATCCTTCTATGGGAAAAAGTGAGGATTTACATGTGGTGATTCTTTTTAAGCATTTATTTTTGTCCACAAATATTATATTTTCTCCGTTTATTTTTATTTGTTTATATTTGACTTGACATGTTCTGAAAACTTGATATTTTTACTAGAGCATCCTTCGTTATTATAAGTCATTTTATCTCACTAAATATTAGGTGAATTAAAAATAAAAGAGAGTTATTGGGTATACTAAAACTTCTGTTATGTGGAAAATTGAAAGAAAAAGTCAATAAGAATTTAGTGTACGCAATCTTGTTATGCATGTCTATAAAAAATTGTTCTCACAACTTGAATCGATGACTTAATAATATGGTAAAAGTGATTTTTTTTACTATAGTAAAAAATAAAGGTGGATAGAGGTAGTACTATATTCGTTTGTCTCAAATTGTCTATCATTATTGCTAAAAATAGTTATTGTTTCAAGAAAATACCTAATATGTTAGGATATAAATAAAGGTTAAATTTTTAAAATATTTTTTCTAGTTAATATTTTTTTTAGAGTCGTGTAAAAAAATGCACGATATGTTATTGACTTTTGCAGAACGCACAATATTATAAAATTACAATTCTATTGGTTAATCAACATTTCTTCCAATAAAACATTTATAAAATTTTAATATTTTCACAAACACATTTATCGTATAATTTTATTTTTTTAAAGGAAGAAGTGATGGGCTATGTAATAATTACAGCCTTTAGAAACATACTAAACTGTAAAAATAACAACTATATTTTGTAGAATTATGAAATATATCAAAATCTACCTTAGAAACCTATACAAGTAGATATTTCAATATTTTAAAAGATTCTTAAAAAGATAAGTAAATTTCTTTAACTTTCTAATATTCGAAATTTAGTAATCCAACCAATATACATTCCTTCAATCAAGTCTTATTTCACGAAAAATACTTATCAACAACAATTTTCTCAATGTTAGTGTTCAAATTTGAAACTTTTAGTTAATGATGAAAAAATATTATCGAACCCACCGCATATTTACCATTGATATTCCAAACCAAATAAACATTTATATATGTAGACAGATATTGAGGTAATGGTAAGATTCACGTATACTTCAGACCTTATTTGTGAAATTTTACTGTTATGTTGTTGTATTCTTGTGAATAATTCTCTTTGGCATGAGACATAGGTACAGAGTCCTATTTTGCAAAAGATCCATTAAATTCTGTTTACAAATATGACCATTCTATTCACTTGTACTTATTTTTTCTTTTGGGTCCATGATGATAGGCGATATTACCTTCCTATATCAATATATTTTGCCCATATTTGTGCCATGTTTTTAGAATAAATTATATATTTCATGCACTTTTAGTCCTTTTTCCTATAAGTGAGCTAACGAACATGATTAGCAAAGTTTCAGGTATAAATGATGCAGAATTCAGCATTTTATGGCTTACTTGACGCCAAAGAAAGCTCATGAAGGAAGGAAAGGGAGCTTGGACGACTAAAGGACCACAAGTGATGCATGGAGAATCTGTCCCGGGCTAAAATAGCATTTCTAAAGACTTTGGGGACTAGCAGTAACTTAGTTGGATTTGGATAATGATACATTAACCTAGTACAATTGGGTTAAGTATTTCATTAGTTTATTTGGATTAGGAGAATGTTACATTAACCTAGTACAATTGGGTTAAGTATTTCATTAGCCTAGTAGGATTTGGTTAGATATTTCATTAGCTTAGTAGGATTAGGATATGGGTATTATAAATACCCTATCATGCTAGAGATTTTTAACAATCATTCATCTTTCAATCCTTCTATTCTACAAACAATTCTACAACTCTTCTAATCTTTCCATTAATTCTATTTTTCTTCTTCTATTCATCTATTCTTAATTTCCGCAACAAGAGAATCGTTACTTTGCCTAGGAATTCATGCCTAAACGCCTACCACTTGAGCTACACGAAATTAATCAATATTGTTGTATAACAACAATGTCAATCGTGATCTCCTTCGCATTCATGGGTAACTAAACTTCTCCGTTGGGGTTATGGAAGCCGAATGAGATACTATCTATTGCTATGAGTTTGTGAGT
Organism: Capsicum baccatum var. pendulum; assembly: GCA_030864225.1. Classification (NCBI taxonomy): domain Eukaryota; kingdom Viridiplantae; phylum Streptophyta; class Magnoliopsida; order Solanales; family Solanaceae; genus Capsicum; species Capsicum baccatum. The sequence goes on from CM061557.1 coordinate 9,955,930, forward strand.
TTGTGACACGTATGCTGCTTATATCATTATTCTCTTCATCTTAATCTAAATTCTTTGTGGTTGCAAACGCAAGAATACGCCAGTATCACATTTAACTTGTTCAAAAGAAAGGTTATTTGTCTGGAAAAGAGATAGTGTCAAGGTAGTAGGGTCCCATCCCCTATTAAAAAGTTAGTTCCATAACTGGATTAACCTCTTGGAGAATTCGTACCGTTAGACACTCTTTAAGCTCGAAAGAGTTAAAGTGAAATAATCCTCGAATAGGTCAAAAACGCCTGGATTTAGCATCGAATACAATTCTCTATAAGCACATGCATGTCGGAATTCTACACACTCATAGCCAATAGAGACGTATTCCTCAGAAGGTGGACATAACCCCAACGCTTCAATTCTCATTGTTTACAACTTACGTAACATTCTTAGTTTTTACTTTGCTATTTTCAGTTTTTACTTTATTGTTTTGGTTATACATTACAATCCCCCCTTTTTACGAGACTTGCACTAAAAGTCTAGTAATTTTGCTTACTTGTTGGCCAAGCTATTCCCTGTGGGATCGATACCCAACCCAGGTTGGGTTCTATATTTGCTAACGACCGCTTTACACTTCCATGAGAGCTGTAGATTGAGCGTTATCAAAAATTGGCGCCGTTGCCGGGGAATACGAGTGTCAATTAAGTTTGTGATAATTACTAGACCCTTTGGTCAAAGATTCTCGTACTTTTACTTTCAGTTTTTGTTCTTGTTTATTTCAGGTTTTTATTCAGTGCATGCCCCATACTAGAAGTTCTGGTCAACCGTTATTACCTATCAATCCTAATCCACAACGCATTGGTAGAATGGAAGCACAAGCAAAAATCGAAAGGATGGCTGCTCAACAGGAACAGGCGAGATTAGCTGCTCTTGTCGCCGCTCAAGTTCAACAACAAAACATTGATAATCCTGGGTGAGAAACAAATCCTGACGATGAGGATTTAGGTGATGACGAGTTACTAAACCCTAGGCGTGATGCTGAAATTATAACACCTGCCAACCGAAGAGGTCGACAAACTCGGTTTAGGTATGATCGCCAACCTATGCAGCCATCTTTCGACGATGATGATGAACTTGATGGTACCGGAGCCACGGGAGCCATAATTCCCCACCATTAGCGCCCGGAGCCAAGTTCAACATCACAAGCACCATGATTCAGTTATTGCAACTCAAGGGATTATTTGGTGGAATAGAAGGCGATGATCCGAATATGCATCTCATCAACTTTATTTCTACATGCAAGTCATTTGACAATACTGGTGTTGGTCAGAATGTAATTCGATTACGCTTATTTCCATTGTCTCTGTCTGGGGAGGCAACTCTATGGTTGAATGGGCTGACTCCTAATTCAATTACAAATTGGAGGCAATTGAGAGACGCTTTCATAAAAAGATTCTTTCCGCCATCCAAAAGGGCACAATTGAGAGATGAAATCAGTAACTTTCGTCAGCTTCCCACTGAAGCTCTTCATGAAACATGGGAGAGGTTCAAGACAAAGCTAGCGAGATGCCCAAACCATCACATGACTAATGTTCACCTAATGGAGATACTATACAGAGCCTTGAATTCAATAACTAAACCAGTGGTGGATAATGCAGCTGGAGGATCTTTCATGGACCTCACCTTTGGTCAGAAAAGTAATATGCTAGATCGTATGACGAAACAAAGTAGAGCTTGGCATACCAGGTATTCTGAGGTAGCAAGCCCCACTTTATCCATTGGCATGACTGCAGACCAAAGAAGAAGAGAAGAAAAATGTGATCAAGATATGGCGCACATAAAAACTTAAATGGATCTTCTTACAAAGCATCTATTATCAGGGAAGACCAAAAATGTGAAAGCTATTGCATCAAAAGGAAGAGACGAATCTGATTCGGAAGAGGAGGCCAACTACTTAAACAATCAGGGGGGTTTTCGTGGGAATGCCCAAGGAAACCAAGGTCGGAACTATTATGATAAATCTGGAAACAAATACCAAGGTAGTTGGAAGAACAAGAATGAAAAGAGTGGTTTGTACGTTCCCCCTGGTAGACGTGATACCACCACATCTAATTCTAGAAGTATGGAAGACATGATGGGTAAATTATTTAAAGGAGTGGAAGCAACGAGCGCGGGAGTAACGGAGGTTATTAATGATTTGTCCTCCATGAAACAATTAGTTGATTCACATTCCACTTCAATCAAGCAAATAGAGCAGCAATTAAGCCAACTTTCAGCAGCACTCAATCAAAGAAAGGCCGGCACTTTACCTAGCGATACTGTGCAAAACCCAAGGAATGATGGGTCATGCATGGCCATCACTACCAGAAGTGGTAAGGTGCTGGAAACTTCAGCAAAAGGAAAGCAAGTGGTTGACGAAGTTGCGGACATGGATGACAACGCACAAGGTTAAGAGTCCGCGGAAGACGTCAAGGACGTCACACCCAATGATATGCAACCTGCAAAAGTGGAAAAACGGAAGCAATAGGAGAAAAGAGCCGTGGAGAGAACACTTCCATACCCACCACCACCTTTTCCCCAAGGATTTAAGAAGGTGGCGGATGACACAATGTTCAGCAAATTTATGACTATGCTAAAGCAGCTGACCATTAATGTTCCATTATTGGAGGCACTTGAACAAATGCCTGGGTATGTAAAGTTTATGAAGGATCTTTTGACAAAGAAACAGGCAGCAAGTTATGAGTTAAAAGAAGATTTTCATCATTGCAGCGCAATCGCTACCTGATCGATAGTTCAGAAGAAGGCCGACCCCAGAGCTTTCACTATTCCTTGCACCCTTGGATCTTTGAATTTTGCCAAAACATTATGTGACTTAGGAGCCAGCATCAATTTGATGCCATTATCGATCTACAAAAAGTTGGAGTTGGGTAATCCTACTCCAACCAATATGAGGCTCGTCATGGCGGATAGGTCGGTAAAATGACCCATTGGTATTCTATGTGATGTATTGGTAAAGGTTTCTTCATTCATATTTCTGGTAGACTTTGTTATTTTCGATTGTGAGGCAGACTCAGAAGTTCCCATAATCTTGGGGCGCCCTTTCCTTGCTACAGGAAGTGTGCTCATTGATTTGAGAGCTAATAAGCTTTCATTCCGAATAAATGACGAAGTGGTTCGCTTTGATGTTTGCAAATCAATGAAGCAACCCAAAGATCTGAGTGTATTTTCGGTGGTTGATGTTTTATTTGATGATGAGAAAGAACTACTTGAAGAAGAGCAAATTATTGATGACCCTTTGGCGGTTGTGCTGATGAATGGAGAGAAAGAGGATGCTTAAAATTCTGAAGAATCTATTTATGCTCTATCGGGATTAGGGACATATTACTATACTCCCAAGAAGCTGGACCTTGATCTCAAGAATCGACCCACACCACCAGCTAAGCCATCTATTGAAGAGCCACCCACGTTAGAATTGAAGGAGCTGCCAAGTCATTTGAAGTACGCATTCTTAGGAAGCGGAAGCACACTTCCAGTTATTATGGCAGCCGATTTGGGTGAGCAACAAGTTATAGATCTTATTGCTATTCTACGCAAGTATATTAGAGCCATTGAATGGACCATTGCGGATATTATTGGTATTCCACCTGGGATTTGCACACATAAAATTCAGCTTCAAGAAAATTGCACACCCACAATTGAGCATCAAAGACGTCTAAACCCACTTATGCAAAAAGTGGTAAAGAAAGAAATTATTAAGTGGTTAGATGCAGGAGTTGTATATCCAATCTCTGATAGTACATGGGTAAGACCAGTACAATGTGTTACCAAGAAATGAGGCATGATGGTGGTCGCGAATGCGAAGAATGAGCTTATTCCACTCAGACCCGTCACTGGATGGAGAGTATGCATGGACTACCGAAAGCTGAATTCTTGGACACTCAAAGATCACTTCCCAATTCCATTTATGGACCAAATGCTAGATCGATTAGCGGGGAAAGGATGGTTTTATTTCCTAGATGGTTATTCAGGCCATAATCAGATTTGTATTACCCCCGAAGACCAAGAGAAGACAACATTTACATGCCCATATGGTATGTTTGCCTTCAAATGTATGCCATTCGGCCTATGGAACGCACCAGCCACTTTTCAACGTTGTATGATGTCTATTTTTTCTGATACAGTTGAAGACACTTTGAAGGTATTTATGGATGATTTTTCAGTTGTTGGTGAGTCCTTTGAAGTATGCTTGGCAAACCTAAGCATGGCATTGCAAAGATGTGTAGAATTCAACCTTGTGCTGAATTAGGAGAAGTGCCACTTCATGGTAAAAAAAGGAATCGTTCTTGGGCACAAGATCTCCGAAAGATGGATTGAGGTTGATCGTGTGAAAATAGAGGTTATTTAGAAGCTACCGCCTCCAATTTCGGTGAAGGGAGTTCGTAGTTTTCTTGGCCATGCAGGTTTCTATCTTCGGTTCATCAAAGACTTCTCCAAAATTGCTAGTCCATTGTGCAAACTGTTGGAGAAAGATGCAAAGTTTGACTTTAATAAAGATTGCTTAAAGGCATTCGAATGCTTTAAAGGAAAACTCATTGAAGCCCCTATCATGGTAGCACCAGATTGGTCTCTCCCGTTCGAAGTCATGTGTAATGCTAGTGGTGTAGCCGTTGGTGCTGTTCTTGGTCAGAGAAAGGAGAAATTATTTCATCCTATCTACTATACGAGTAAGGTCTTAAATGAAGCCCAAAGGAACTACACTATTACTGAACAAGAGCTCCTAGCGGTTGTGTATGCGTTTGAGAAGTTTCGTGCCTATCTATTGGGTACTAAGGTGATCGTTCATACAGACCATGCAGCTCTTAGGTATCTAATGACAAAGAAGGATGTAAAACCAAGGTTAATTCGATGGATGTTGCTGCTGCAAGAGTTCGATTTCGAGGTCAAAGATATAAGGGGTTGCGAGAACCAAGTGGCCGACCACCTATCTAGACTTGAGAATGAGCATGTGGCTCAACCTGAAATTCAGATTGATGATGCATTCTCGGACGAAGAGATATTAGCGACAACAATGGAGAAATTACCATGGTATTCTAACTTTGCAAATTTTGTGGTGAGTAATGTGATACCTGCTAATTTATCTTACCACCAAAGGAGGAAGTTTATGCATGACGTACAACACTACCATTGGGATGAGTTATATTTGTTTTGACGATGTGCGGATGGTATTATTCGATGATGTATATCCCATGTAGAGGTGCCTACTATATTGGAAGCATGCCCCACTTCCCAAGTTGGGGGACATCATGCAGGCAATCAGACGGCAAGAAAAGTGTTGCAAAGTGGTTACTATTGGCCTTCGATATTTAGAGATGCCTACGACTATGTTAGAAGGTGCGACCTATGCCAGCGTCAAGGTGCTATTTCAAAACACCATGAAATGCCCATATCCAAAATTCTTGAGGTAGAACTCTTTGATGTATGGGGTATTGATTTCATGGGTCCATTCGTGAATTTGTTCGGAATGAAGTACATCTTGGTTGCTGTAGATTATGTTTCGAAATAGGTGGAAGATGTAGAATTGGCCGACAACGAGGGAAAGCGTGTTGTAGCATTCTTAAAGAAGAATATCTTCTCTCACTTTGGAGTACCATGTACTATTATAAGTGATGGAGGATCTCACTTCTGCAACAAGCTATTCAAATCCGTGTTGGCCAAATACGGTGTCAAGCAACAAAAGGTAGCCACGCCTTATCACCCACAAACTAGTGGACAGGTAGAGGTTTCCAATCGCGAGATCAAGCAAATCCTTGCGAAGATGGTTAATGCAAATAGGAAGGATTGGTATCGCAAGCTAGATGATGCATTATGGGCGTATAGGACTGGATTCAAAACACCCATTGGCATGTCCCCTTATCAACTAGTTTATGGGAAGGATTGTCACTTACCCATTGAGCTCGAGGATAAGGCATTGTGGGCGTTGAAGAAATTGAATTTGAATTGGGATGATGCAATGAATTTGAGGTTGGAGCAGCTGAACGAATTAGATGAGTTTCGTCTCCATGCATATGAAAGGTCAGACCTATACAAGGAGCGGATGAAAAAGTATCATGATCAGTGGATTGTTCGACGAAACATTCAAAGGGGTGATATGGTACTTCTCTTCAAATCCAGATTGAAGCTCTTCCCAGGTAAGTTAAAGTCTAAGTGGTCTGGTCCATACAAAGTGATCCAAGTCTACTCCTCTGGAGTAGTCAAATTGGAAGACAATAATGGTGTTGTCTTCAAAGTGAATGGCCAACGTATTAAACCTTATATGGTCGTCTTGACTCAATGATTTATATGGCCATCACTTACCTTGACGAAGTCTAAGTACTCGAGGTAACTATATTAAGTCACAACAATAAATAAGGCGCTAGATGGGAGGCAACCCATCATTTTATCATTTTTCATTTTGTCTTTCTTTCGTTCTAGTACTTGTTTTGCTTTTGATAAATGAAAATCCAAAAATAAGAGTCGTGCCACGACCAAAACTAAGGCGCTTGGTGGGAGGAAACCCATCGTACTAATCGTTTTCATTGGTTTTGAGAAAATATAGGTGCATGAGGTATTCAACGAGGAGATTGGTTTCAAATGACAATTTGGATGTATTGTATGGTAAAGGTGGTAAGTTAGGAATAGTGATGCATAAGGCTATGGATTGAGAATTGATCATGCCAAAATAGGCATCGAGGAAGGCTAGACTAGGCCACGAACAATGCATAACCTATACTATAGCCCAAGCTCTCGGAATATAGTGTGCAAAGACATAGGCGCCGCCCATTCTTACATATGCTATAGCATAGGCGCCGCCTATGCTAAAGCATTTGGTCTCAGTATGTCATATGCCATACACTATGCGCCGCATATGTCCCCTAAATGCATTACAATAGGCGCCGCCTATGCTAGCTTATGCTTTACATTAGGCGCCGCCTATACCATGCTTATGCAAAGCACTATGCACCGCATATGGACCCTTTTTGTCACCAAAACTGCTTTTAAATAGGTCAAAACCCAACCCATTCTTTTCCTATATAAAGGGAACTTAGTCTTGAAACATAAACACATTGAAACTTGACCTAAAGGCGCCGCATACCCTCTCCAAATCATCTCAAAATTTTTCTTTTTGCTCTTCCAATTCACAAGAACATCTCCAAAGGCTTCAATCACGTAAGTACTCTTTTATTCTTCATCGATTTCTCATAAGTACTACATTGCTATGTCTATTATGAATTGCTACATCTTGAAAGAATATTGGTGATCTTAATGTGTTTGGATTGTTGATACAAAACCATGTGAGTGAACATATACGTTAGGATAATCTTGACTTGTTTCCGACTTGAATTCGGTTTTAATAGCATTGTTATACAATTTTCGGAATTACTATGGTTATGAACATTGCTTAAGCGTGTTACTTGGATACTTACATGTTAGACTATCCCGTTCATTGGGATAAGACTTATAGTTGCCTACTAACATAGGAGGTTGTGATTGTTGAAAGTAATTATACCATGATGTAACCCCTATGTAGTAGTATTGTTATACCTAACATGAAAGTAGTGCAATGGTTGCAAGTAGTGATGCATCACTAATTTTCTTGTCGGAATATAGTTCCTAAAACGTATGTCGATGAAGTTTAAGTAATCGAACACATTCACTTCACTGTTTTATATTAACGAACCTAAGTGTGGGGTGGTACCCCGATGGCTTGTGTATAGATTATTTCCTTTGAGTTGATGCTAACATGAATATTGTTTAAGTCTCAGGAACAATGGCACCTAAAGTGCGACAAGATAAAGCTACCACCTCCCAAAAGGGCAAGAAGAGAGGTTGCAAGGACCAAGGAGAATCATCCTCAATGCAACTACCCCGCTTAATGTTTGGAATAAAATGGATTCTTGAGGAGGAAGCCAAAGAATGGTACAGGAACAACAAGGAAAGAAAATATGTTCACGTCGACTTAATGAACAAGGACACCCTAGCGAAGAAGGATCCGCGTATGTTGGCGAAAATCAGGGCATTGAATCTGGATTTTATCTTCCACAACATGGGGGAATGCAATATTGATTTGACAAGAGAGTTTTATACCAACTGGTCGCCGAAAACCACGGGCAACGAAGTCAAGATTGGGGGCCAAGTGTTACAGCTCAACGCGGATTTGATCAACTCCTTTCTTGGCTTACCTTTGGTCGACCCAGCACCATTCAAAGAGCTGTACAGTAGACCTCCTTATAGAGTAATATGACACACACTTTGTGGAAGTAGATCCATGGCAAGGTGGAGCAGACACCAAGACACCAGACGACACAACACCTTACCCTATGCTCCATTGAATAGGGAATCAAGAATCTGGTTGCGTATTGTCAACTCATGCCTTATTCCTGGGACTCAATACACCAAAATATCAAGAGATAGAGTGTGTTTGGTCTATGATTTGATAATGAATGTCCCTATCAACTTTGGGGAAATCATTCGCTCTACAATGCGGAAGGCCAGACTCCACAAAAGGTCCCACTTCACCTTTGGCAATCTGTTGACAGCAATCTTGCGGAAGGAGGATATCTAAGAGGAACTAGTTGATCACAAACTCCCACATAACCCAAAGAAGTTTGACCTCACAAAGGTCAAAGATGCTGAAACAACACATGGCGTCAACCTTACTACTGCGGACAGACATGCTCATGATGAGAGTTTCTTCCGTCATCTTTATGGCATGACACGATTTACTATGATGAGTGGTGGACATGTTCCAACTGCTGCAGAGCTCCAACAGCTAGACCATGACTATCCAATGAACATGCATGCACGGGAGATGTGTGGAGTGGGCATATACTTTGAGAAACCTCTAGATTATGGTGTGCCTACCGATGATGATCGATGCTTGCCAGACTCCGACGAGGAGGAGAACTCTGACGACGACTCTTATGATGATTCTAATGAAGGGGGTATGACCCCCGAAATTGAGGAAGAGTCCGACTGACCAGGTTCTTCGTATTTATTTTCCACTGAGGGCAGTGTCCCATTTAAGTATGGGGTGGCGGTACTGCATGCTATACTTCTCTATTTGTATCTATGTTTGTTTACTTTGTTTTTGTTTCGTGTTTCATGTTTTGTTTTGTTTTTTCATTTTTTTTTAGTTATTTAGTAGTAAATTTTTTTGTTTTGTTGCTTTATTTAGCTTCGCATGAAATAATTCCAATAGGCAGCATGAGATTATAACAAGAGTATGTGCTAAAATTATGACTATTGAGCCGTTTAGGCTCTAGTTGTGACTCATTATGTGATATGGTGTGGTTTAATTCCTTCACTTGTTGGGCCAAGAGTCTATATTACTTCCAATAAAGTCGACTATGTGCCTTGTGTGCGTGATATTAATAGTATATTCTATGTTTGTGGCTGATGCTAGAACTTGCCTGGTATGTATGCAAAGCGAAAATAAGGAGTGTAACTTAGGACATGATTTAGGCATTTCTTTGGCAACCTATACATGTTTACCTTCATTTTTACCTACCCATGGACACCATCCAAGTTAAACCCTTTTGAGCCTTTAGCCTATTTCTTTGACAACCTTGTATGTAAGCCTAATCCATTTTTTTCAAGACCATAATTTGATCCAAATTCCTAAGTCTTTAAAGAATAACGTCATGTGATGACATAAGAGGAAATTGGGTGAGTATGATGCTCTAAAGTGTAGTGGTGCTTGAATATGCTATGAAAAAGAATGTGCTATCATAAGAGGTATGTTATGAAAAGAAAAAGGAAAAGAAAGCTGAAAAGTGAGTTATGCTTAAAATTGAAATACAAAAGAGGAAAACAAGGGTGGTAGAATAAAAGAAAGAAAGGTTGAAAGAAAAGTGTCGATGATACAATGTGATGTATTAAAGTTCTTACGAACTTAGTCACTATTTCTAGCAAAAATAGTCCTACCCGTCCCTTAGCCTACATTACAACCATCAAAAGACCTATTTGATCCTAAGCTTAGCATTCTGACATTTAGTGGAGTATTACACTAAGGGCAAGCCTATGGTCATCAGTTGCTACATATGAATTCATTGTAAGAGTGAGAGCAAGTATATTTTGATACCCATGTTTGAAAAATATGCTATACTTGTGAGTGATTATGGATACTATAGTGTAAGACACACATGATTGATGAGTTTAGGTAGTTGTATATGATTCCTAGTACCTTAACTTTTGCATGCGAGTTGACCACCATCACGAGTCTATGCTAGAGGTTAAACTGTTTCTACTAATGATCGGAAAGCTACTCTTTGTTAATAATTGTTGTGCTTGTCTTGACGAATGTTTTATGTTGTTGCTGTGAAAACCCTAAGTTGATGTGTAGAGGGACATGATATTTTGTTCGAGGACGAACAAAGCTTCAAGTGTGGGGTGTTGATGATAGGCGATATTACGTGCCTATATCAATATATTTTGCTCATATTTATGCCATGTTTTGAGAATAAATTATATATTTCATGCTCTTTTAGTCCTTTTTCCTATAATTGAGCTAACGAATATGATTAGCAAAGTTTCAGGTATAAATGATGCAGAATTCAGCATTTTCTGGCTTACTTGATGCCAAAGAAAGCTCACGAAGGAAGGAAAGGGAGCTTGGACGACTAAAGGACCAAAAGTGATGCATGGAGAATCTGTCCCGGGCTAAAACAGCATTTCTGAAGACTTTGGGGACTAGCAGTATACATTAACCTAGTACAATTGGGTTAAGTATTTCATTAGTTTATTTGGATTAGTAGAATGTTACATTAACCTAGCATAATTGGGTTAAGTATTTCATTAGCCTAGTAGGATTTGGTTAGATATTTCATTAGCTTAGTAGGATTAGGATATGGGTATTATAAATACCCTATCATGCTAGAGATTTTTAACAATCATTCATCTTTCAATCCTTCTATTCTACAAACAATTCTACAACTCTTCAAATCTTTCCATTAATTCTATTTTTCTTCTTCAATTCATCTATTCTTAATTTCCGCAATAAGAAAATCGTTACTTTGCCTAGGAATTCACGCCTAAATGCCTACCACTTGAGCTACCCAAAATTAATCAATATTGTGGTATAACAACAATGTCTATCATGATCTCCTTCGCATTCATGGGTAACTAAACTTCTCTGTTGGGGTTATGGAAGCCGAATCAGATACTATCTATTGCTATGAGTTTCTGAGTTCGTGAGACGTATGCTTCTTATATCATTATTCTCTTCATCTTAATCTAAATTCTTTGTGGTTGCAAACGCAAGAATATGCCAGTATAACATTTAACTTGTTCGAAAGAAAGGTTATTTGTCTGGAAAAGAGAGTGTCAAGGTAGTAGGGTCCCATCCCCTATTAAAAAGTTAGTGCCATAACTGGATTAACCTCTTGGAGAATTCGTACCGTTAGACACGCTTTAAGCTCGAAAGAGTTAAAGTGAAATAATCCTCGAATAGGTCGAAAAAACGTCTGGATTTACTATCGAATACAATTCTCTATAAGCACATGCATGTCGGAATTCTACACACTCATAGCCAATAGAGACGTATTCCTCAGAAGGTGGACATAACCCTAACGCTTCAATTCTCATTGTTTACAACTTACGTAACATTCTTACTTTTTACTTTGCTATTTTCAGTTTTTACTTTATTGTTTTGGTTACACATTACAATCCCCCCTTTTTACGAGACTTGCACTAAAAGGCTAGTAATTTTGCTTACATGTTGGCCAAGCTATTCTCTGTGGGATCGATACCCAACCCTGGTTGGGTTTTATATTTGCTAACGACCGCTTTTACACTCCCACGAGAGCTGTAGATTGAGCGTTATCAGTCCATTGTATTCATTTGTATAGTGTTAATAATTGATCTGACTTTTACCTTCAGTCATTCCTTTTCACACACAAAAAAAATTACCTCATGACGCTCCCCTCTATCATTCTTTTTCTTACTTTAACCTTCTATTTATTGTGTATTTCCCCACTAGGTATAGTGATTCACCTTTTATAGTAACATTTTCAACATTAAAATAATTTTAAAAAATAAATAGAATAGTAAAGAGCTTTAGGTAAATCTGACGTTTAAAATAAGAAAGAAAAGTGAAGAGCTTTAATTTAAAAGTCAGAATTTAAGTTTACATGTACAAAAGCTTGATGTGATGTAATCCAATGAATAAATTCACGCTGAGTAGTTTAGACTTAAAACGGACCATATGCAGGGGCGGAACTATGTGGACTTTAGATCCAAACACCTTTCATCGAAAAATTATATTGTATATAAGTATGACTTTTTTTTCTATGTGTATATGTATTAATTTGACCTCCCTGACACAAGCAAAAAACTTGATTCAGTGGAAAAGGGGGTGCAAACTTTCACGCAAAGGGCCTACCGGTCTTGGGTTTGAGACCCATTCAAGATAGGTTTTTAATTTATTTTTTTTGCTATCTGTTTTTGACCGCCCTTAATAAAAATCCTACCTCAGTCACTGACTATGTGTTATCATGAACTTGAATCTTGAGCGTTAGTTGTCACGAAGTCATATATAAAATGATATATTTGAGGTTTTGCAATTAAAAATAAAACTGTGTTGGATTCATCCCTCCTAAATAGGTCATTCAATATGTGAATTTTGATTTAGTCGTACCTCAATATAAATACCAAACACAAAATACACACTAAAAAGGAAAAGACTCCAGTAGAGCAAAATAAGTCACATATTTTAGCATATGTTTACAAAATATACATGTTCAACCTTCATGTTTATACTACAGTAGAGCAAAACAAGTCACATATTTTAGTATATAATTACAAAATATACATGTTCAACCTTCATATTTATACTCCAGTAGAGCAAAACAAGTCACATATTTTAGCATATGATTACAAATTATACATGTTCAACCTTCATATTTATACTCCAGTGGAGCAAAACAAGTCGCATATTTTAGCATATGATTACAAAATATACATGTTCAACCTTGTTGTTTATAATCTAGTGGAGCAAAACAAGTCACATATTTTAGCATATGATTACAAAATATACATGTTCAACCTTCACGCTCATACTCCAATAGAGCAAAACAAGTCATATATTTTAGCATATGATTACAAAATATGTATGTTCAGCCTTCATGTTTATACTCCAGTAAAGCAAAACAAGTCATATATTTTTGTATATGATTACAAGTCATATATCTTTACATATGATTACAAAATATACATGTTCAACCTTCACGTTTATACTCCAGTAGAGCAAAACAAGTCACATATTTTAACATATGATTACAAAATATACATGTTGAACCTTCATATTTATACTCCAGTAGAGCAAAACAAGTGACATATTTTAGCATATGATCCCAAAATATACATGTTCAACCTTCATATTTATGCTCCAGTGGAGCAATACAAGTCATATATTTTAGCATATGATTACAAAATATATATGTTCATCCTTTACGTTTATACTCTAGTAAAGCAAAACAAGTCACATATTTTAGCATATGATTACAAAATATACATGTTTAACCTTCATTGTTTATACTCCATTGGAGCAAAACAAGTCACATATTCGAGCATAAGACCGTGTGTTCACAAGCGTATACAAACAATCATTTCACGTAAGGATTATCTAGTTCTCAGTGACCCTCTATGCCATGTGACTTTAGAATTAACGGGAGCTTATTTTCCAATGATGAAAATGTTTCATAAATAGTGTGATATAATATGTAGTGTGATATAATATGTAGTTTTGATAGTGTGATATAATATGTAGTTTTTAATAAAATTGTTATCATAAATCTAGTGATATAAGACTATATAGCTTGGTTCGTCTATTAACTTAGACTTTGAAGAAGAAGGTTCGGCATGCTTCGAGTTATCTTTATTATCCTCTAAATTCATTCTTTTCTCTGATATTTCATAAAGTAGATGGATAGAGTCAGTCAATCAGTAAAAAAATAACAAGTGCTCCTGAAATAATTGATAGAAAATAAGACAACTATTCCATGCGTTTATCTTATATACTTTAAATTTAATACAACATCAAACACAGTGAATGAGAACAACAACAAACAAAAGAAAAATAGGTAGTATATTGTAAATTTGGGATTGTAATTAGGTTCGACGCTCCACATGAGTTGTTTGGGTGGTCAGGTCAAGCTTCATCTGGGCCAAGGCTGTAGGCCCAAGCAACATCTTCCACACAAGACCACGTAATCTCTGATGCTCTGTGCCCAATTTTGCAATCTCCAGGTCATATGTTTGGGTGGTTAGGTCAAGCTTCATATGGGCCAAGGCTTTAGGACCAAGCAACTTCTTCCACACAAGACCACGTAATCTCCGACGCTCTGCTTCCAATTTTCGCAATTTTCTTTACTCCCTCCAGGTGTTGCTTGTTTGCAACTTTTGCAGACCGTACGCTCATATTTTTCTTCAACATCTCAATTTCTGCTTCAGCTTGGGCTTTTTCTTCATTGAGTTGTATCACTATGCTAGAACACTCTTGCAAAGACCATGAGAGTGCAGAATTATCCGCTGCAGACCTGAGTAACTGTCGGTCCAGGTTAGCTAATTTTGCTTCAAACTCATGCTTCATTTTGTCAAACTGTTTGGCAGCCTTCTCCCAACCTGTACAGAGATATGTAAATAAAAGAATTTAGTACCAAGTTGCAAGAAAAACACAAGTCAATAAGGAACATCACCTGAGACAGCTTTTTTAGCAACTTTAGTATATTGTTTTCCCAGGTTTTCCTTATTAGTCATTTCTGACTGTGCAACAGCCAACTTTTCATTCAAATCCTTGAATTCATCCTCTAAGCCACTCACTTGTTCCTCAAGAGAGTTAACTTGATCTATCTGTTGCATACACTCCTTTAGTGCACCATCCAGATGTGATGCCCTGTCTTCAGCAGTAAGCTTCAAAAGAGTAACGGATTCTAGGTTATTTTTCAGTGTCGCGGCTTCTGACTCAGCCTTCTACCAACCTTTACAGAGAGATGTAAATAAAAGAATTCAGTACCAAGTTGCAAAACACAAGTTGCAAGAAAAACACTAGTCAATAAGGAACATTACCTGAGACAGCTTCTTCAGCAACTTTAGCATATTGTTTTCCCAGGTTTTCCTTATTAGTCATTTCTGACTGTGCAGCAGCCAACTTAAGAGACTTAACTTGATCCTCCAGCCCATTCAAATATGAATAAGATTCAACGGAAATTTGCACATGTTTAGGTTTCTTGATTTCCTGTTTACCCTGAAATATATCTGCCGCATGCACTCCTTCAGTGCAGTAGTAAAATAGAAATAGAAAGAAAGCCCAACACAGCAAAATATGCAACATGTTTTCCATAACTTTTTGTATTGAAAGTAACTAATGCTTTGTTTAAGACAGTAGTACTAGTAATTGTAAAACTTAAGAACTTGTGAATTAAAGAGCTTGTGAACTATTGTTTATATAGGCTGAGTATTGTAAAACTAAACCAACATAAAAATGGTAAAAGAATATCTCAGTAAGAGAATTTCTCTTACTGAATCAATCATATACCAATTAAAAAGGAAAGTCAATATTTGTAAAAGTCATTCACAATATTGTTTTACTTAGGCCAAATCCAATAAATAAAAAATATCAAGACTGTTATGATTAAAAACTAGATTCCCATAATACTGAAAGTTACCTTATATATAGGTGAGTTCTATGTTGTCGTATATTTCGTAGAGGAAAGGTAAATTAATAGTAACATGTTAGCATCAATCACTAATCAATTAAGAGATCGATAATCAATTAGGGTCAATTAGGGATGTGAAAACTTGTTCAATTTACCATAAATAAATTATGAGCAATTAATTTTGTAAAATAATCCCTAATTGTTTTTGTACCTAATTCAGATCATCAATTGTACAAAAATCAGTCCACGAAGTAATTCAAGAAACGTGATACACAATCAGATGTTCTTTACCAAAATATTATTCAAATTATCACAAGATCAATCCAACCATAAAAATATAATACGCAGTCAAATGTTCTCTGTTATAATCAATGCCGAGAAATTTGTCAACTAATTCAAATAAGATGGATAATTTCAAAATTTGGAATTAGCAAACTATGAAAAAATTGATCAGTATTAGAATTTAGATTTTTCACATCTGGCAATCTTAAAATATAAGCACACAAAATGGCAAAGAATTGGATGAAATAAATCATTCATGCATTGTTAATTCAGAGTACGAAATCTGTTAAAGAAGGGGAAAAGAGATTAAAAGTAAACACAAACATTTAAATATTTAGGCAAACCTATGGATGGGTTTTTCATCTCTTTTTTGACAAATGAATCAACGACACAGAGAAGGTTGGTGGAGGGTGGACGACGGAGATGACCTGGGGCGGCGACGGTTGGTTCACGGAGGAGGTTGGAGAGCAGGGGGGTCTCATGGCAATGTTGGAGCAGCGTTGGCGTGCTGGTTCATCGCTGGAAAGGGGAAATTGGAGGGAGAGATGGTGATAGAGGCTAATGGGTTGGCGGCGCAGTACTGGCAGCAGCGAGGAGGAACGGCAGGAGGCAGTGGTAGATCTGGTATCGCCGGAGTTGGCG
Source organism: Capsicum baccatum var. pendulum (assembly GCA_030864225.1). Lineage (NCBI taxonomy): Eukaryota > Viridiplantae > Streptophyta > Magnoliopsida > Solanales > Solanaceae > Capsicum > Capsicum baccatum. Next base: position 9,972,516 of record CM061557.1, read on the forward strand.
TTGGCGGCGCGGCACTGGCAGCGGCGAGGACGAACGGCAGGAGGCAGTGGTAGATCTGGACAAAATTAAGTTAAAAGGTGAATAAATTTAGTTAAAAAAATTAAAATAGGTTGTTATTTAAATTAAAATAGGGATAATAGTATCTAATATTAATAATTAAATAATACATAACAATATTAAATAATAAGTAATAAATAATAATAAATAAATAATAAATAATAATAATTAATAATAAATAATTTAATAAAATAAATAATGCTAAATAATGGAAAACTAGATATTGTGTTTGCAAAAATATGGATGTCCATAACTACGTGGAAAATAATTTAATAAATATTAATAAAAATTACACAAAATGCTGAATTTGAGTTTAAAAACTATGACAATGATACTAAAAGCTAAGAAATAATTTATGAATTTCCTTTAATTATAAATGCGACACGTTAGTATGTACTCAATGTAAGAATAATATTTAAAAATATTGATAATTAAAATTAAATAATTTTGATATAATAACAACCTAAAAGTGATATTGGGAGGTCAAAATTGTGTGTAAACAGAGTCGCCACCTAATTTTCAAGAAAAACTAGGAAAGCTATTTATTTATTAATAAGTACTCCCTCCGTTTAAAAAAAATGACTTACTTTCCTTTTTAGTTCGTTTAAAAAAAGAATGACCCCTTTCATTTTTTGGCAATACTTTAATTTAAACTTTCCAAATGACATGTTTATGACCACAAGATTAAAGGGCAGTTTGATACATTTCACACTACTTATATTTTAAGGCTACAAGATTCAAAAACTTTCTTTATTTTCTTAAACTTTGTGTCAAATCAAAGTAGGTAATTCTTTTCGAAACGGAGGGAGTATGGCGAAACCAATTTTGATTCTAGGTAATGATTCAAATTATTGCAAAGGAAAGGGGTTAGACACCCTTCAGAATCTAGAAATATGGTTCCCGACCAGACTTCAGTTTATTAAAAAAAGAAAAAAGAAAAAAGAAAAAAAATCAATGCATGCAAATAGAAATATAAAATATATATTAAAATAATATAATGCGTATGCTATAGTAAAATATATATAAGAAAAATATATAAATATGTACGTAAAGACAAAATGGAGTAAAGAAAAATTATTTTAAGAAAAAAAATCTACATAATATCCATTAATGTAAAAAAGTGAATTATTTGATTAAGTATCTAAATCAATTTTAATATAACTAGTAATGACCTAAATTTTCCTAAAGTGTGATGAGAATTGTGAACATACATATTTTGTAATCATATGCTAAAATATATGACTTGTTTTGCTCTATTGGAGTTTGAGCATGAAGGTTGAACATGTATATTTTGTACTATAGTAATTTTTAGGTTATGTATTTCACTATTCTATTTGGATTATGATATTGTAACCTTACCCTAGTACATTTGGGTCAAGGATTTCATTAGTATAGTAGGATTTGGTTATTTATTTGATTAGCTTAGTAGGAGTAGGATAGGAGTATTATAAATACCCTATCATGCTAGAGATTTTTATGGACCTCCTTACAGTTCATTCTTCTATCTTTCAATACATTCCTCTCTTAACAATCCATTAATTCTATTATTCTTCTATTCAACTATTCCACAACAAGAGAATCGTTACTTGCTAGGGAATCGCCAAAACCACACGCCTATCACCTACTTCTCACGCCATCAACCATGCAAATCGTGATATCCTTCGCATTCATGGGTAACTAAACCTCTTAGTTGGGGTTATGGAAGCCGAATGAGTTACTATCTATATGTGTGAGTTTGTGAGTTCAAGACAAGTATATTGCTTATATCATTATTCTCTTCATCTTAATCTACATTCTTTGCGGTTGCAAACGCAAGAATACGCCAGTCTTACATTTAACTTGTTCGCGAGAAAGATTATTTGTCTGGAAAAGAGATAATGTCAAGGTAGTAGGACACCCTTTCCTATTAAAAAGCTAGTGCCGTAACTGGACTAACCTCTTGGAGAATTCGTACCGTTAGACACGCTTTAAGCTCGCGAGAGTTAAAGTGAAATAGTCCTTGTTTAGGTCGCGAGACGCTTGGATTTACCATCGACTACAATTCTCTATAAGCAATTGCATGTCAAGATTCTACACACTCATAGCCAACAGAGATGTATACCTCAGAAGGTGGACATAACCCCAACGCTTCAATTCTCATTGTTTACAACCTACATAACAATCTTTCTCTTTTGCTTTGCTATTTTCAGCTTTTATTTCATTACTTTGGTTACTTATTACAATCCCCCCTTCTTACGAGACTTGCACCAAAAGTTTATTAATTTTGCTTACTTGTTGGCCAAGCTATTCCCTGTGGGATCGACACCCAACCCAGGTTGGGTTCTATATTTGCTAACGACCGCTTTACACTCAAACGAGATATGTAGATTGAGCGTTATCAAAAATTGGCGCCGTTGCCGGGGAATACGAGTGTCAATCAAGTTCGTGATAATTACTAGACCCTTTGGTCAAAGATTCTCGTACTTTTACTTTTAGTTTTTGTTTTTGTTTCTTGCAGGTTTTTACTTTAGTGCATGCCCCATACTAGAAATTCTGGTCAACCATTATTCCCAATCAATCCTGAACCACAACGAATTAGAAGAATGGAAGCACAAGCTGAAATCGACAGGATGGCTGCTCAACACGAGCAAGCAAGATTAGCTGCTCTTGCCGCTTCTCAAGTCCAACAACAAAACATTGATAATCCTGGGCGAGCAACAAATCCTGACGATGAAGATTTAGGTGATGACGAGTTACTAAACCCTAGGCGTGATGCTGAAATTATAACACCTGCCAACCGAAGAGGTCGACAAGCTCGGTATAGGTATGATCGCCAACCGTTGCAACCAGATTTCGATGATGATGATGATGATCTTAATGGTGCCGGAGCCACTGGAGCTATAATTCCACCACCATTAGCGCCCGGAGCCAAGTTCAACATCACAAGCACCATGATTCAGTTATTGCAACTCAAGGGATTATTTGGTGGACTAGCAAGCGATGATCCAAATTGCATCTCATCAACTTTATTTCTACATGCAAATCTTTTGACAATCCTGGTATTGGTCAGAATGCTATTCGATTACGTCTATTTCCATTGTCTCTGTCTGGGGAGGCAACATTATGGTTGAATGGGCTGACTCCTGATTCAATTACAAATTGGAGGCAATTGAGAGACGCTTTCCTAGAAAGATTCTTTCCGCCATCCAAAAGAGCACAATTGAGAGATGAAATCAGCAACTTTCGTCAGCTTCCCTCTGAAGCTCTTCATGAAACATGGGAGAGGTTCAAAACAAAGCTAACGAGATGCCCAAACCATCACATTACTAATGTTCACCTAATGGAGATCTTGTATAGAGCCTTGAATTCAATAACTAAACCAGTGGTGGACAACGCAGCTGGAGGTTCTTTTATGGACCTTACCTTTGGTCAAGCAAGCAATATGCTAGATCGCATGACAAAGCAAAGTAGAGCTTGGCATACCAGGGATTCTGAGGTAGCAAGCCCCACTTTGTCTATTGGCATGTCTGCAGACCAAAGAAGAAGAGAAGAAGAACGTGAGCAAGACATGGCGCACATGAAAACACAATTGGATCTTCTGACAAAGCACTTATTATCAGGGAAGACCGAAAAAGTGAAAGCTGTGGCGTTGAAAGGAAGAGACGAATCTGATTCGGAAGAGGAGGCCAACTACTTGACCAATCAGGGGGTTTCCATGGGAATGCCCAAGGAAACCAAGGTCGGAACTATTATGATAAATCTGGAAGCAAAGACCAAGGTAGTTGGAAGAAAAATAATGAAAATAGTGGTTTGTACGTTCCCCCTGGTAAACGTGATACCACCACATCTAATTCTATGGAAGACATGATGGCTAAGTTATTGAAGGAGTGGAAGCAACGAGCGCGGGAGTCAATGAGGTGATTGATGATTTGTCCTCCATGAAGCAACTAGTTGATTCTCATTCCACTTCTATCAAGCAAATAGAGCAACAATTGAGCCAACTTTCAGCAGCATTCAATCAAAGAAAGGCTGGCACCTTACCGAGAGATACTGTGCAAAACCCAAGGAATGATGGGTCATGCATGGCCATCACTACCAGAAGTGGTAAGGTGCTGGAAACTTCAGAAAAAGGCAAGCAAGTGGTTGAAGTAGCAGCAGACACTGACGCCACACCTAGTGACGTTATAAGAGAAAAAGCCGCAACAACTACTTCAAACGTCAAGGATGTTTTACCTAGTGACGTGCAGCCTAAAAAAAATGATAAATGGAAGCAAGAGGAGAAGAAAGCCATGGAGAGAACACTTCCATACCCACCACCACCTTTTCCACAAAGATTGAAGAAGGTGGCCGATGACACTAAGTTCAGCAAATTTATGACTATGTTGAAGCAGCTGACCATTAATGTCCCATTGGTAGAGGCACTTGAACAAATGCCTGGGTATGTGAAGTTTATGAAAGATCTTTTGACTAAGAAGAGGGCAGCAAGTTATGAGCTGAAGGATGATGTGCATCATTGTAGTGCAATTGCTACCCGATCGATAGTTCAGAAGAAGGCCGACCCCGGAGCTTTCACGATTCCTTGCACTGTCCGATCTTTGGACTTTGCTAAAGCATTGTGTGACTTAGGTGCCAGCATCAACTTGATGCCATTATCGATCTACAAGATGTTGGGGCTAGGAGATCCTACACCAACTAATATGAGGCTTGTTATGGCGGATAGGTCGGTAAAACGACCGGTTGGTATTCTATGCGATGTCTTAGTGAAGGTATCTTCATTCATATTTCCAGCAGACTTTGTCATCTTGGATTGTGAAGCAGATTCAGAGGTTCCCATAATCTTGGGATGCCCTTTCCTTGCTACGGGAAGTGTGCTCATAGATTTGAGAGCTAATGAACTCTCATTCTGAATCAGTGACGAAGTGGTTCGTTTTGACGTTTGCAAATCAATGAAGCAACCCAAAGATCTGAATGTATTTTTTGTGGCTGATGTTGTCGTTGATGACGAGGAAGAACGACTTGAAGAAGAACAAATTCTTGATGATCCTTTGGAGGTTTTGCTCATAAAAGGAGAGAATGATGATACTGAAATTTTAGATGAAGATATATGTGCTCTATCGGGATTAGGGACATATCGCTATACCCCCAAGAAGCTGGATCTTGATCTCAAAAATCGACCTTCACCACCAGCTAAGCCATCTATTGAAGAACCACTCACGTTAGAATTAAAGGAGCTGCCAAGCCATTTGAAGTACGCATTTTTAGGAAGCGAAAACACTCTTCTAGTCATTGTGGCAGCCGATTTGGGTGAGCAACAAGTTGCAGCTCTTATTGCAATCTTACGCAAGTATATTAGAGCTATTGGATGGACCATTGCGGATATCATTGTATTCCACCTGGGATTTGCACACATAAAATTCAGCTTCAAGAAAAGTGCACATCCACCATTGAAAATCAAAGGCGATTAAACCCACCAATGCAAGAAGTGGTGAAGAAGGAGATTATCAAATGGTTAGACGCAGGAGTTGTATATCTTATTTCTGATAGTACATGGGTAAGCCCAGTACAATGTGTTCCCAAGAAAGGAGGCATGACCGTGGTCGCGAATGCAAAGAATGAACTTATTCCACTCAGGCCCGTTACTGGATGGAGAGTATGCATGGACTACCGCAAGCTGAATTCTTGGACACTCAAGGATCACTTTCCCATGCCATTTATGGACCAAATGCTAGATCGATTAGCAGGGAAAGGATGGTTTTATTTCTTGGATGGTTATTCAGGTTATAATCAGATTTGTATTGCTCCCGAAGACTAAGAGAAGACAACGTTCACATGCCCATATGGTACGTTTGCCTTCAAACGCATGCCATTTGGGTTATGTAACGCACCAGCCACCTTTCAACGTTGTATGATGTCTATTTTCTCTGATATGGTAGAAGACACTTTGGAGGTATTTATGGACGAATTTTCAGTTGTTGGTGAGTCCTTTGAAGCATGTTTGGCGAACTTGAGCATGGCATTACAAAGATGTGTAGAGTTCAACCTTGTGGTTAATTGGGAGAAATGCCACTTCATGGTAAAAGAAGGAATCATTCTTGGGCACAAGATCTCCAAAAGAGGAATAGAGGTTGATCGCTCCAAAATAGAGGTAATTGAGAAGCTACCGCCTCCAATTTCGGTGAAGGGAGTTTGTAGTTTTCTTGGTCATGCCGGTTTCTATCGTAGATTCATCAAAGACTTCTCCAAAATTTATAGTCCATTGTGCAAACTACTGGAGAAAGATGCGAAGTTTGACTTTAATGAAGATTTCTTAAAGGCATTCGAATGCCTCAAAGGAAAACTCATTGAAGCCCCTATCATGGTAGCACCAGATTGGACGCTCCCGTTTGAAGTCATGTGTGATGCTAGTGGTGTAGCCGTTGGTGCTGTTCTTGGACAGAGAAAGGAGAAATTGTTTCATCCTATCTATTATGCAAGTAAGGTCCTAAATGAAGCCCAAAGGAACTACACTGTTACTGAACAAGAGCTCTTAGCGGTTGTGTATGCGTTTGAGAAGTTTCGTACCTATCTATTGGGTACTAAGGTGATCGTTCATACAGACCATACAGCTCTTAGGTATCTAATGACGAAGAAAGATGCAAAACCAAGGCTGATTCGATGGGTATTGCTGCTGCAAGAGTTTGATTTCGAAGTCAAAGATAGAAGAGGTTGCGAGAACCAAGTGGCTAATCACCTATCTAGACTTGAGAATGAGTATGTGGCGCAACCAGAAAATCAGATTGATGATGCATTCCCTGACGAGGAGATACTAGCGATAACAATGGAGAAATTACCATGGTATGCCGACTTTGCAAATTTTGTGGTGAGTAATGTGTTACCTTCTAATTTATCTTACCACCAAAGGAGGAAGTTTATGCATGACGTTCAGCACTACTATTGGGATGAGCCTTATTTGTTTTGAAGATGCACGGATGGTATCATTCGACGATGTATCTCTCATGAAGAAGTGCCCACTATATTGGAAGCATGCCACACTTCGCAAGTTGGAGGACATCATGCAGGGAATCGAACGGCAAGGAAAGTCTTGCAAAGTGGTTATCATTGGCCTACAATATTTAGAGATGCATACGACTATGTGAGAAGGTGTGACCAATGCCAACGTCAAGGTGCTATTTCAAAACACCATGAAATGCCCATGTCCAAAATTCTGGAGGTAGAACTCTTTGATGTGTGAGGTATTGATTTCATGGGTCCATTCGTGAATTCGTTTGGAATGAAGTACATCTTGGTTGCTGTGGATTATGTATCGAAATGGGTGGAAGCTGTAGCATTGGCCGACAACGAAGGAAAGCGTGTTGTAGCATTTTTAAAGAAGAATATCTTTTCTCGCTTTGGAGTACCTCGTACTATCATAAGTGATGGAGGATCTCACTTTTGCAACAAGCTATTCAAATTTGTATTGGCCAAGTATGGAGTCAAGCAACACAAGGTAGCTACGCCTTATCATCCCCAAACCAGTGGACAAGTTGAGGTTTCCAACCGCGAGATCAAGCAAATCCTTGCCAAGATGGTTAATGCGAATAGAAAGGACTGGTCTCGAAAGCTAGATGATGCACTATGGGCGTATAGGACTGCATTCAAGACACCCATTGATATGTCACCTTATCAGCTAGTTTATGGGAAGGCTTGTCATCTACCCATCGAGCTTGAATACAAGGCATTGTGGGCATTGAAGCACTTAAATCTGAATTGGGATGATGTGAAGAACCTGAGGTTAGAGCAGCTGAATGAACTAGATGAATTTCGTCTCCATGCATATGAAAGATCAGATTTATACAAGGAGCGGATGAAGAAGTATCATGATCAGCGGATTGTTCGACGAAACTTCCAAAAAGGTGACATGGTACTACTCTTTAACTCCAGACTCAAGCTCTTCCCAGGTAAGTTAAAATCGAAATGGTCTGGTCCATTTAAAGTCATCCAAGTCTACTCATCTGGAGTAGTCGAATTGGAAGACAATGACGGTGTTGTCTTCAAAGTGAATGGCCAACGTGTTAAGCCATATATCGGTCCTCTTGACTCGATGAATGACATGGCCATCACTTATCTCGACGAAGTCTAAGTACTCGAGATTACTACGTCGAGCCACGACAATAAATAAGGCACTAGATGGGAGGCAACCCATCGTTTTATTGTTTTATTGTTTTATCATTTTATCATTTTATCGTTTCGTCGTTTTATCGATGGTAAATCCAAACGTCTCGCGACCTAAACAAGGACTATTTCACTTTAACTCTCGCGAGCTTAAAGCGTGTATAACGTACGAATTCTCCAAGAGGTTAGTCCAGTTACGGCACTAGATTTTTAATAGGAAAGTGTCTCCTACTACCTTGACATTATCTCTTTTCCAGACAAATAACCTTTCTCGAGAACAAGTTAAATGTTAGACTAGCGTATTCTTGCGTTTGCAACCGCAAAGAATGTAGATTAAGATGAAGATAATAATGATATAAGCAATATACTTGTCTTGAACTCACAAACTCACACATATAGATAGTAACTCATTCGGCTTCCATAACCCCAACTAAGAGGTTTAGTTACCCATGAATGCGAAGGATATCACGATTTGCATGGTTGATGGCATGAGAAGTAGGTGATAGGCGTGTGGTTTTGGTGATTCCCTAGCAAGTAACGATTCTCTTGTTGTGGAATAGATGAATAGAAGAAGAATAGAATTAATGGATTGTTAAGAGAGGAATGTCTTGAAAGATAGAAGAATGAATTGTAAGGAGGTCCATAAAAATCTCTAGCATGATAGGGTATTTATAATACTCCTATCCTACTCCTACTAAGCTAATCAAATAAATAACCAAATCCTACTATACTAATGAAATCCTTGACCCAAATGTACTAGGGTAAGGTTACAATATCATAATCCAAATAGAATAGTGAAATACATAACCTAATTGTACTAGGTTAATGTATCTTTGTAAGAATCCAGCTTTGTATCTGTAAGTCCCCAAAGTTTTCAGAATTGTTGTTTTAGCCCGGGACAGATTTTCCATGCAGCAGATTTGGTCCTTTAGGCGTCCAGCTCCTTTCTACTTCGTTTGTGAGCTTTATTTTGTGTCAAGTAAGCCATAAAATGCTGTATTTTGCATCATTTATACCTGAAACTTTCCTAATCATGTTTGTTAGCTCATTTACAGGAAAAAGGACTAAAAGTGCATGAAATATATAATTTGTTCTCAAAACTAGGCTAAAATATGGGCAAAATATATTGATATAGGCGCGTAAATTCGCCTATCATCACACATTACACAAACATGTAGATGATATTAGAGAATTGTTATCATGAATATTTAAACATGCAGACATTTTGAAGCTACTAGAATATAAACACAGACATGTAGATGATATAGAAGAATTGCCATCATAAATATAACAGAGACGTTTTGAAGCTATTTATGTATAAACAGAGACATGTAGATGACATAGGAGAATTGTCATCATGGATGATATCGAAGAACTTTTATCATGAATGATATCGAAGAACTGTTATCATGAATATGTAAACACAAACATTTTGAAGCTTTTCAAGTATAAAATATCCTACTTACCAGGAAATTGAGTTCTTGATTGTCAGCGCCAAGATATATGTCGATCATCTTGTGTAAATAAGCTAACGTTGAACCTTTAACAACCTTCAGTGTAGTGATAATAATCCCAAGAATTTCCTTAGATAAATCTTCCCATTTCATGTACACGTCCAGATCAACGCCTATGCATTCAAATATAGGGTTGAAGTTCTCCTTTTAATCATAAACTTTCACACTAGAGAGATTATGTAATTTTCTTATAGGTGAATCTTCTCCAATTTCTTTAACTGGAGTTGATTTCGATTCAGTTGTTATACACTGTTGAGAGAGTTCTCTAGAATTTCCACAAAGTTTGAATATATTTTGAATTAGTTTTTTTCTTGAAGGGACAATATCGCTAGAAAGATTATCGGAATGATCTTCTACTACAGTTCCATGCAATAAATCATGATGGAGCATGGTGGAATGTATTGTTTTTTCCTCAATAACCTCTTTTTCCACCTCCTCGATAGGCGGGTTCTCTTTATCCCCTTCACTGTCGTTACCTTCTTCTTCCTCCTCGAACACGATACTCAAGAACAATTTGTTGGTGAAATATTGCAACAAATCAATAGAAGGATCTTCAACTTCTCTTGTATCGCTTATGCTAGGATAGCCCAAAAACGCCTGAACTGTGTTACTTTCTACTTTATCAACGGCCGCATCCTGCTTTCCATAGTTCATATCAATAGATCTATCCAAATCCATAGATTTTACCATTCCTGCATTTTAAGAGTAAATCTCCAGTAGCCTTTTCCCAAAGTTGTTCTCCTCCATTTCTGTTGATGTATTGACAACCCTTGAACGCCACATCTCAGCCTCGATCTCCTCCGAGAACCTTTTAAGCATTTCAAACTCTTGTTGCTGCTGGAAGATTCTCTCTTCCATCTTCCTCCTTTCCATCTCTACGAATTTATTTGCCATTTTCTGACACCGATGTATCTTCTTTTCAAATTCAAGTTTCAACATCTGAGTTCGCTCGTTTACTTTAACAATGACATCCTCCTCCATTGTCTCCACTCCTCCTTGTACTGCTAATTCAAGTTTAGACCTTAATATAACTATTTCTTCTTCTTTCTTCATAAGCTTTCTCTTAGCTTCGTTACACTCTTTCGCTTTGAGATTATTCTCCATCTGAAGCTTGTGGATAAACTGATCCATTGCCGCAATCCTTGACCCCAAAATAACCGCTGAGGAAGAATCTTATGTACCTTTCTCCTTCAATGGTGTATGAGGGCCACGGACAATGCATTTTGCTTTTCCACCGTACTCTAGAGTAGAGATGGTTTTTTGGAGCTCTTTAGGATGTGGACTAGCACACAGTATCATGAGACTTGTCATCCTCAAAATAATCCTACACAAAATAGTTGAATTAACTTCTTACAACGACTAGTAAAACTCCCAAACTGTTTGTGCTTATGTCGCTTGGTTTCCTACAAAATAATGCTAGTGCGTATAAGATCGTCCAAAAATTACTGATTTTTGGACGATTCAATACGGAGGTAGAAACATTTTTGGAGGATCCAAGCAACATAGGTATGTTATATACACAATATGTAGTACTTGTAAGAGCATAGTTAACTTGTTATATCGGAATGGCACGTGGGAATCACCGTTAGCAATAGACTCAACCACCCTTTTAAGTGCACTGTTTCCCTGATTGATCTTTCAGTCTGCGTAATTTGATTGTCAGATTAGTATCAAATACATCAAGAGCTAAAATCATACATTTCAAATTACTGTTCATAGGAAATCTGGAAACAAACTTTAAAGAAGTGAGGTAAGTAAAAAATGTGGAACTTTACCTGCATTTTTGCTTCCTTTCCAATTTGACCATCTTATTCTATATTCTCGGAACCAGCCATATTAACAAGAATTAGTCGCCCTCCTACTATTGGAACTTCAATAATCATCTAAAACAACATTTAGCTTCCTTCGTAAAAGATGAAGACATATCCTTGCTGGAAAAAGAAAACAAATGAAACTCTTTCCATTTAGACATCGTTAAACATATATTCAGGATTGATACCATGCAGTGGCTCCGAGAGCTCCTCTCATTGCATAAAGTTCTTTTTACTATTCTTCTCTTATCCACTTTCTGAATCTTCTTTGATATCTTTGTAGCCTCAGTACCAGAAATAAAAGTTGCATTCTTTGCCTTTTTACCGATAACTTCAAGTCTCACCTGCAAAAGTAAAAACACAGGGCAAGCATTATACAGAGAAATACAAAGTAGTACAAGTCATACTAGCTTTCGTCTGTTTAACTTTAGCATATCCTTATATTCTGGCTTGTGTAGCTATGTTAGGCATACAGATCAATAATGGCAAGATCAATGGCGCTATGGCGAAAATATGTACCAAGGAATTAGGCAAAGTACTATAAATCATTGGCAGTTCAATTATTAAGTGAAGTACTATAAATTGTTAGAATTCAGTACTTAATGATAACACCGTCGATTGAAAGTCGAGTATAGAAATGTAAGGTCAAAATACAAAATTCAATTTATCTTAGGAGATATATAAGATATACACTGACCACGTTTCCCCGTTTAAGCTCAGGTCATGTCTAAACATGCACAACATGGATAAATTACCAAGTAGTCCTCATCAATTGAGAGAAACTAGAGCATTTTATTAAATGCATTCAATAAATTAAGAACAAATCAGTGCCTCGATCCAAACAAGTTGGGTTTCAGCCAAATGAATCTGACTAACCATGTTTCCCTGTTTAAACTCAACTAATGTCTAAACCTGCTCAATTTTAGAGAAATATAATGTGAGAAAATGGGAAATTTATATATAATTTTGTGTGATTAAACTAGAGAATTTTCTTAAATGTACTCAATATTACTACTACAACTACAACACCTAAATCCCAAACAAGTTGAATGTGATATAGCCGCAGACCAGGTTTGCGCATTTAAGCTCAACTAATGCCTAAATATGCTAATTTTGGATAACCATAATTTTGATAAAATAGGTAATACTTCTCTCTTTTCCTTCCATAGATAATTTAATGTGTTTTATAGAGAAACTAGAGTATTTTCTTAAACGTGCTCAATACTACAACCATAAAACCTCAATCGCAAACAAGTGAAGTGTGCCGTATGAATCATCATTGACCATGTTTCTCTGTTTAGGTTCAACTCATGTCTAAAGTGCTCAGTACAACCACAACAACACCTCAATCCCAATCAAGTGCTTGTGAGTAAACCCTAGATGGATCTGACAAATTTTATTTAGCATAACCTTTTTATACTAACTTAGTGTAATCTGAATCATATTTAGCTAGTGGGGTTAGCTTAAGAATGGTAAATGGAACCAAAAAAAGTGAGAATATGCAAAACGGCTTTGTGGGCAAGTCCATTTTTTTTTTGGATTCTTGATTGATTATTCCATTGTTGTTTGGGTCTTTTTTGAAGTTTTTTTTGGTTACTTTTTTGGAAAGTGAAATCAAGAAAATGTTGAAGGAAAGTGTAAATACAACTCTCTTTTATTGTTCAAGATAGTGGTTATCTTTACTACTACTAGGACACTGTAGACAAAAAGAGAAAATTCAGTCCGGGCTATCGAAAAAGAGCTCATTATAAAGGTGTATTGTACGCTGCCTTAACTTGCATTCAGTAATTTTACTAGTTACTCCAAGGCTCCCCCTTCGTACGCTGTAGACAATAGATGAAAAAATATGATTTCTTGGTAAAGAGTCTCTCTACTTCAACTTGATTCGGCAATATAAATTGTGTACACTTTATCTCCTTAAATTCCACTTTATGAGATTACACTGAATATGTTATTGTTGTTATTATTATTTTTCAATCCAAAAATATGACGTTTGATACTAAAATATGTTGAATTTGTCCAAAAATGTGTCAGATTCTATTAAAACCAGTCTCTCTGCTTCATTCCGAGTTAGGAACATAGATTGTGTATATTTTATTACTACAAATCCCACTTTATGTGAATAGAGTAGGTACATTATTGTTGTTTGGTCTGAAAATGTCCTAAGTCAGATCTATCAGAAACAGTCTTTCTACTTCAGCTTGAGTCGCTAATATAAATTGTGTACACTTTACCTCTCAAAATTTCACTTTATGAGAATACACCAAATACGTTGTTGTTTTTGTTCTTTTTTGATCTGAAAATATGACGTTTGATATTAGTACTATTTTCTCTTTCTCATTTTACGCGTTACGCTTTCAATTTTAGATTATTCAAAGGAAAAACTAAATTGTTTTCAAATACAAGTTTAAAAATTCCTTCTTTTTCGTCAAATTTTGAGTCGAGTCAAATTAACCACATAAAATTAAAGGAAGGAAATAGAATATTTCAAAAAATTATCCTTTTTTTTTTTGAAAAAAATAATAAATATAATTTTTAAAAATGAGAATATGTAAAATGGCTCTGTGGGAAAATTCAATTTCAAAAATAGTATATCTTTAAAAAATATAATATAAGTTTAATAATATTTTTAAAAAGTATAAAAAAATTAACTATAACAAAAAAATATATAATATTTTTAAAAAGTTCAAACAACTTAGTTACTAAGAATATTAACATTTGATGAAAAAATATTATTATTTGAGAATGAGAACAAAATATTTTACTATAATAAAAACAAATAAACAACTCATATGGTGAAGTAAATATTCCCTAGGTAAGAGAGATGTGGAAAATTAACTATATAAGTTTGACCAAAGTACATTTATTGTAACAACCTTATTAAATTCCAATATTTAAAATTTGAATATTTTGGGGGGTATATTTGCCTCTTATGTTCAAAATATAATAATATTTTCCTCTTATGTATATTAATTAATGAAGTTTAACTAATATTATGTGAAGTATAATAGATTCTTATGATTTATGTGAGTAATGTAAGAATTAATATTTAATTTTGTTTTAATTGAATTAATTATCTGATATTTGTTGTTGATGAGAGGTATAATATTATCCATTGAATTTAGTTGCGATACGTGAAAATTAATTCAGATACCACAGTTATATAAAAGAGACTTCAATGCGAAGACTCTTTCTCGAGTATTTATCCCTCTGCATCAATCACGTATATCATTCCAAATATAATCACCACCACTGATCTCACCAAATCATATCCGTTCATTTCCTGTCCCAATAGAGAAAATCAACGATCTCAAGTTCGGGCACCGAATATGGAGAAAATTTTATTGAAAACGTCATCCTCAGAATGGACCTTGTAGTGTGCGATCCAGATTAGTCGACAATACGTGATCCAAATAAGAAAGAACTCCATAACAGATATCGAACATTAGGTGGGAAACTGAAAAAAAAATCTCATCACCACCACTAATCTCATCAAATCATAACTGTTCATTCCTTGTCTCAATGGACAAAATCACTAGTCTCAAGTTTTGACACTGAATATGGAGAAAATCACGTGAAGAATGTCATCCCGAAAATGAGCCTTATAGTGTGTGATCCAGATTAATCAGCAATGAGTGATCCAAATTAGATAGAGCTCCATAACAGATACCAGACATTTGATGGAAAACTAAAAAACAAAATAAAAAGCCTCATCACCATCCTTGATCTAATCAAATCACAACTTGTAGTGTGTGATACAAATTAGTTGATAATGCGTTATTCAAATTAGACAGAGCTACAAGACAGATACCAAACACCAGGTGGGAAACAACAAAACAAAACAAAAATTTCATCACCATCACTGATCTAATCAAATCATAACTTTTATTATGCAATCCAGATTAGTCAATAATGTACGATCCAAATTAGAGAGAGCTACACGACAGATACCATACACTAAGTGGGAAACTAAAAACCACCCCCACCATTGATCTAATCAAATCACAATCGCCAGTGTGCGATCTAGATTAATAAACAATGCACGATCTGAATTAGACAGAGCTTCACGACAGATACTAGACACTAAGTGGTAAACTGAAAAACAAAACAAAAATTCTCACCACCACCATTGATCGAATTAAATCACAACTCGTAATGTGCGATCCAAACTAGTCAATAATATGTGATCCGAATTAGATAGAGCTTCACGATAGATACCAGACACTAGGTGGGAAACTGTAAACAAAACAAAAAATCTCATCACCACCATTGATCTAAACAAATCATAACTTGTAGCGTGCAATTTAAATTAGTCGATAATGGGCGATTGGAACTAAACAGAGCTTCTAGATACCATACACTAGGTGAAAAACTACAAAACAAAAAATCTCATCACCATCACTGATTTAATCAAATCACAACTTGTAGTTTGCGATCCAGATTAGTCAATAATGCGCGATTCGAATTAGACAGAGCTTTATGACAGATACCAAATACTAGGTGAGAAACTACAAAAGAAAACAAAAAATCTCATCACCACCATTGATCTAATGAAATAAAAATCCATAGTGTTTGATCCAGATTAGTGGATAATGCGCAATTCAAATTAGATAGAGCTTCACAACAGATACCAGACACTAAGTGGGAAACTAAAAAAACAAAACAAAAAATCTCATCACCACTATTGATCTAATCAAATCACAACTTATAGTTTGCGATCCAGATTAGTCGATAATGCGCTATCTGAATTAGACAGGGCTTCACTATAAATACTAGACACTAGGTGTGAAACTACAAAATAAAACAAAACAAAAAGTCTCATCTCCACCATTGATCTAATCAAATCACAACTCATAGCGTGCGATCCAAATTAGTCGATAATGCGCGATTCGAATTAAACGCGTGATCCGAATTAGATAGAACTTCACAATAGATACCAGAAACAAGGTGGAAAACTACAAAACAAAATAAAAAATCTCATCACCACCATTGATCTAATCAAATAACAATTCATAGTGTGCGATCCACATTAGTCGATAATGCACAATCCGAATTAGACAGAGCTTCACAATAAATATCAGACACTGGATGAGAAACTGAAAAAACAAAATAAAAAAACTCATCACTACTATTGATATAATCAAATCACAACTTGTAGTGTGCGATCCATATTAGTCAATAATGCGCTACTCAAAATAAATACGTGATTCGAATTAGATAGAACTTCACGACAGATACTAGACACTAGGTGAGAAACTACAAAATAAAATAAAAAATCTCATCACCACCATTGATCTAATCAAATAACAATCCGTAGTGTGCGATCCACATTAGTCGATAATGCACGATCCAAATTAGACAGAGATTCACAACAGATATCAGACACTGGATGAGAAACTGAAAAAATAAAACAAAAAATCTCATCAACACCATCGATTTACACTTTCTTTTTTTTGGTATACATAATATACACACACCATATACAAAGAGAGTGAGGGAAAATACATATGGATTCAGATCAAGAAAAGTTATTTATTGGTGGAATATCATGGGAAAAAATAGAAGAGAAGATGAAGGAGTATTTTTAAGTGTGTGTGATATTTTATAAACTGTTATAATGATAGATAAGATTACTGGAAAGACTAGAGGATTTGGATTTGTTGTATTTGCAGACCCTAGTGTTCTTGATAGAGTTCTTCAAGATACTCATGTAATTGATGGCCGCACGGTGAGTTTTTTTTTACTCTATTTTAGCTTTTGGTGTTTCATTATTTTTTATTAGTTTTGTATTTGTGCTTGTTGGGTTGTTAGTTTTTGCTAATTCTTGGAGTTTGGGATTGTGGGTTTGTTAGTTTTTGCTGATTCATAGATTTTGAGCTTGTGGGGTTGTTAGTTTTTGCTGATTCTTGGATTTTAGGATTGTGGGGTTGTTAGTTTTTGCTGATTCTTGGATTTTGGGATTGTGAGCTTGTTAGTTTTTGATGATTCTTGGATTTTGAGCTTGTGGGGTTGTTAGTTTTTGTTGATTCTTGGATTTTGGGACTGTGGGGTTGTTAATTTTTGTTGATTCTTTGATTTTGAGCTTGTGGTGTTGTTATTTTTACTGATTCTTGGATTTTGAGCTTATGGGGTTCTTAGTTTTTGTTGATTCTTAAATTTTGGGATTTGTATTTGTGGAGTTTTGGTTAAATAAGCTGACTTGTGATTGTTTTCTGGGTGTTTTATGTGTTTTTGCCTAATATTATCATGACATGACTTTGGGATATTGTTATACTTATATACACATTATATATAGGGAAAAAGTGGAGAGGAAGAGAGGGAAAAAGCATGGATTCAGATAAAGGAAAGCTTTTTATTAGTGGGATATCATGGGAAAAAAACAGAAACAAGATAAAGGAGTATTTTCAAGTGTATGGTGATGTGTTACAGACTGTATTAATGAGAGATAAGATTACTGGAAAGCCTAGAGGATTTGGTTTTGTTGTATTTGCAGATCCTAATATTCTTGATAGAGTTCTTAAGGACACTCATGTAATTGATGGATGTACGGTGAGTTTTTCGGCTGTATATTCATGCTTTATTTATATTTTTCTATTATTTTGGATTGTGAGGTTGTTTGTTTTTGTTGATTCTTAGATCTTTAGCTTGTGGTGTTGTTAGTTTTTGCCGATTCTTGGATTTTGGGATTTTGGGGCTGTTGGTTTTTGCTGATTCTTTGATTTTGAGCTTGTGGGGTTGTTAGTTTTTACTGATTCTTGGATTTTGGGATTTTGGGCTGTTGGTTTTTGCTGATTCTTTGATTTTAAGCTTGTGGGTTGTTAGTTTTCCTGATTATTGGATTTTGGGATTTTGGGGCTGTTGGTTTTTGCTGATTCTTTGATTTTGAGCTTGTGTTGTTGTTAGTTTTTGCTGATTCTTTGATTTTGAGATTGTGGGGTTGTTAGTTTTTCCTGATTCTTGGATTTTGGGATTGTGGGGCTGTTGGTTTTTGCTGATTCTTTGATTTTGAGCTTGTGGGGTTGTTAGTTTTGCTGATTCTTGGATTTTGGGATTTTGGGGCTGTTGGTTTTTGTTGATTCTTTGATTTTGAGCTTGTGGGGTTGTTAGTTTTTGCTGATTCTTGGATTTTGAGCATGTGGGGTAGTTAGTTATTGTTGATGATTTTGATCTTGTGGGGTTGTTAGTTTTTGCTGGTTCTTTAATTTTTGGATTGTGGAGTTATTAGTTTTAGCTGATTCTTGGATTTTGGGATTATGTGCTTGTGGAGTTATTGGTTAAATGATCTTGACTTTGGTGATTATTTTTTGGGTGTTTACTAATATGGCATTTCTATTTTAGGATGTGTTTTTGCTTATATTGTGATGAGATGATGTTTCTCTTTTCTCTGTGGCTTTTGGGTGTTGTTTATATTTTTGATTTTTGGTTTTTTTTAGATTTTATGCCTTTGGATCTTTGGTTAAATGAGCTGACTTTTTATTGTTTTTTGGTTGTGTCCTGATGTGTCAGTTCCAATTTAGGATGTGTTTTTGTGACTGTTATCTTGACATTTGTGTTGTTTTCTTGCTATTTTTCCTTGTTGAGTTCGGATTCAGATATTTCTTAGTTTGAATATGTTCTCTGGGTACTAAAGTTTAAATCTTTTTTTGACCTAAGGTCTTCATTTCTTGAGCTGATTAATGCTTATGAATTTTTTTGTTCTGGTATCTTCTTCTGGTTGAGCTTATGTAATCAAGCTCTCCTGATATTTAAAGTAAAATCTGCATTTTTATATTGCAGTTTCTAATAAGAAATAGTTTCACTAGAGTCAATTTTGTGGGTAAACAGATTCTCCTTATATTTAACGTAAAGTCAGCTTCTTTTATATTGAGGAGTTTTGTAAATAATGGTTTCTCGAGTCAATTTTGTGAGTAGACAATGCGTTGCATATGTTCTTTTGATGTGAAAATGGTGGATGAGGTTGCATAATTCATTGCAGTAGTTCTGTCATCCGTTTGAATGCCATATGTACTGAATGATTCCCAACCTCACAATGTGCTGTGTATTGGTCTTTCGCATATATGTGGTGATTTTTGCTATAATGTATGTCATTTTTATTCTTGAATCAAATTACTTGTTTTACAATGGGTGTCCTTGCTTGGGATCGATTTGTAGTAGTAGTAGTTCTTGTTGTAGTACAACTTCTTCCTTCTGCTGCATAGTGGTCAGTTTTGCATAAGCACTAATTTTGCCAGGTGGAGTATCTCTGTTTTGCCTTCCAAAGCTGGAATTGTGCAGCAAAATGTGTTTCATTATCAAGCCATGTGTTTGATGCAATGGATGGAAAATAGGATGATTATTTCCTCCTCTTTGTTGTTTTTGACACTTCGTGGTGTGATAGTGATGAAATAATATCTGACTTGTTGAAAAGAACATCCTAAAATGTGGAACATAGTATTATTGTTATGCAGTGTGTGGGCTCGTTGGTAGAGTCATGTTTTTCTTCTTTCTGTTGATAGTGTGCAGACAAGTTTATTTTAGTCTAATGTCCTCTTTTGTTTTGTTAACGACAATAGGTAATGGTTTATTCACAATGAGTTCTGCAGTGGTGAAGGTAAGTAGGTAACTAGTTAAAGCACTATGATGGTTGTTTATTTTAGTTTAATGGTGCACCTTCTTCTAATTTAGAGTATTGTTTGCCCTAAACATTTTAATGACTTAATAGAGTATTTGAAACTTGAATCATCCCTTCGTTGCTAGTTGCACACCAAATGTAAACTTCTTGTGGTGATGTCTTAAATAAACGTGTCTTTTAAGTTTAGTGTTCTTGTGTAATAGTGCCATCGCTTGGGTAAAGGTGCTTCTGTTTAAGAATTTTAAATCATTTATACATCTGTTGGGTTTTCCAGACCTGTTGTTCCATATATACTTTCAGGATGTCGTAAGTTAGACGCTTGCAGGTTCAAAAGAAGTTTAGTACATTTCAGATGATAATTTGATATCTTTTAGTAGAGCTTTCCCCCAAAGTAATAGCCTAGTTGATGGAAACTTCCGCTAAGATTTTGGGCATCTTATAATAAAATCTGTTCTTTTGAGTCTTTATCTTTCTTGCTTCTGAATTTGTTCTTCTTTTACTTAGCTCAATGGTATTTTTTCTTTATAGGTTGAGGCTAGGAGGGCCTTGTCCAGAGAGGATCAGGGTCAAAAATCTGGAAATGTAGGTAGTGCTAGAAGTTTTGGAGGCGGTGGAAATAACAGGACCAAGAAAATATTTGTTGGTGGATTGCCTCCCACGCTGACTGAGGATGGCTTCAGAACTTACTTTGAAACTTATGTTAATGTCACTAATGTAGCAATTATGTTTGATCAACAGACCAGCCAACCTCGTGGGTTTGGCTTCATTTCATTTGATTTTGAAGATGCAGTAGATAGGGTTTTACACAAGACATTTCATGATCTCAGTTGGAAACAAGTAAAAGTAAAGCGTGCTTTTCCAAGAGATGGTAGTTCTGGTGGTTTTGGTGATCGCTCAACGGGCAACGGTGGTAGTGGTATGGGTGGTGAAAGTGACCAGGGGTATGGTGCATCTGATGACAATCCCAGTTCTTATGACAGAATGGATACCAACAAATACATGCAGTAACAAAACACTGTAGGTGGTTATCCACCTTATGGTTCCTTCGAATATGGTACACCGGGTTATGGTTATGGATCGTCCAACAATGGCATGGGTTATGATACTTATGGAAGTTACGGTGGAGCCAGTCTTGGCTATGGGGTTGTCAATCCTGGATATGGTGGTCCAACAGTTGCTGCAGCCTTTGGGAATCCAAATGTGCCTAGTGATGGTTATGGTAGCGGTCAAGCTGGTGGATCGAAAAGCTCGTGGGGTTCTCAGGTTCCTTCTGGATATGGGAACATGGTCTATGGTAATGCATCATGGGATGCTTCAAGTACTGGTGGTGGAGGTGGACCCGTTAATGGAGGATCTGTTGTTGGTCAGTCCCCAGCTGGAGCTACAAGTTATGGAAATCATGGTTATGGCTATGGTGGATATGGTAGATGTGATGGTTATTATGGAAATCTAGTTGGTGGAAGTGGTACATCGGGAGACATGCAATCAGGTGGTGGGGGTTACATGGGCAGTGGCTATGGCGATGCTAGGAGAAATTCACAAGGTTTGGGTAATTATGGTGCTCAGCAAAATAGACCTCATGGTGGCTGAGTTGGATATGGTGGTGGCTATGGTGGTGCTCCAAGTCGGCAGGCTCAACAATACTGATCACAGTGCTTGATTTTATCTGAGAACTAACCTATTGCTGGAGCGGAACTTCACTTTCACGCTGTTAGTTTCCTTCCACATACAGTTTACTCTTGCAAGCATTACGCGCTCAATGGGATTGGTTGGATTGCTTGAATTTTAGTCTTTTGCAGTTCTTATTCTAGTTTACAATAAGTAATTGTCAGTAGTATTGCCTATTTTATAATATTTTCTGTTTAACTGTCGTTTTAATTTGGCTTTCTTATGGTTATTTTTACTAGCTATGTAGTGCATCTCCTCTCGTAACCTGTTATGTCAAAGCTTATGTGAGTTAGCTTTTGATTGTGTTGTTCGGTTTTGAATATAGTTCCGTAACCCGTTTGTGCCTTCCCAAGCAGGATACTTGATGCTAGTTTCTCCTCACTATAAAAAATGAATTCTTTTGGTTTCCCATTTGACTTGCGTTGGACAAAGAATTTTTCGTGATGCTTCTTGTTGCTATTGCAGTCGTAGCCGATATGGGTAGCAATAGCAGTAGTGGTAGTTAAGTTTTGAGAATGACATAATCATTTTCCTCTGTATTTGACCTTGTGTTGTACAGGAGGAGATGCCCGAGTACTAACATCTGATGACATCCCACTCTGTCAAATCTGACCTTAGTGATGGGGATTATGTTCAGTGCGCACAAGTACTTACCGTGGAATGTGGCTCATGGTTCATTTCCTGAAACTGGTCATGGTGAAGCGGGGTGAAGACTAACAACAGTCATGGTATGGTATGTGTTGCCAACAGCTAGTGTTTAGTTGAACTAGTTATTTTGTATATGGAAAGGTAGACTAGAATATGGCCATGTTTTCGAGGTTCTTGGCAATTTAACTCGCAAGCAAGTTCTTTAGTTTTTGGCAGTTTTCGCTTATAAAAGGATGCTTTTCTAGAGATGGATTACAGAATAACATGGTTTAGGCTACCTCACTAGTTTAGAATGATTAAACTTTATTTTTCTTGTTTACACCAATTTAACAATAGAATAGCTTAGAACTTACTTACTATCTTTCGTCTAATTAGGATTTGTCTGTGCACTAACTTTTCTACTTTTTTCTGGGGTGTCTCAAACTCCTGTTGTCCCTTTGAGTAGGGTGTTTTTCCTTAGACTTGACGAAAGATTCACGTTTCGCCTGGCTCTCATTAACAATGCTGAAAAATTTTTGCGTTCTTTTGCTTTGATGTATGTTCTTTAGTGTCAAGTAGTGTATGACCTTTCACTGGATTTTCCAAGTAAAAGGCTATGCTTAGTGAAGTTCTACCACATTTCGCCAACCAAGGATATCATATAGCTAAGGCACAGACACTTTGAGTTGCTGATTCTATAATTGTTAAACTGTAGAACCTTTGTTTCTATTGGGAATGTATGACTCTTGTCATTTCATTGTTTCTATGTTTGGATAACTAAGGAAAGTAAGTGAATACTGTTGTGAACCAAGTTAACTCTATTGGGACAATTAATATGTTGGAGAGGGGGTTCAAAATTTGAAGAAAAACTTATCGAAAAGAGCTCAACATCTATTATATATACATATAATATGATTTTAGTAATGTATAAATAGTATAATTTTTCGCCAAAGGGGGTTCGATGAACGGTTCTTTTGCAATTCCTTATCTAGATTGTTTGATTTTGAGCCGGGGGTTTGTCGAAAACAACGTCTCTATCTCACATTTGAGGTAGTGATATGGACTGCTTACACTTACCCTCCCAAGAACCCACTTGGTGGGAATATACGGTGAACCCCCATCCATTACACATGCTGTCTCCGCCCCCGAGTAGAGAGGTGATTGTTGTATATAGATGGCAACAACAGGTGGAGATGCGAACAGTCAGCGCGATTTTGGGTTGTCGATGGGGCAGTTTTTGTTTGGGAACTAAGGTAGGGAAGAAAGTGAAGAGTTAGAAGCTTGGAGTCACTCAATGATAAAATAATACTAATAGATTAACATATTACAAAATGATAAAAATTAAACTAAATTGATTTCATAATTTCTCATTTTTTTTTCAATTAATAATATAGGATTTTTATTCATATACCCAACATTTGTATTTCATAATTTTTTAGTAACATTGTACAAAACTTTACATATCATATAAGTACAATATTTAGTTATTAATATACATTCCCAGTTAAATAGAACATGTATAAATCATGAGTTAATTTGTACTAATATTTTATACGTTGTAGAAAATGAAATAACCAAACAACTGCACATAATTATAACCAACAACCAAACAACCCTTGCTTGTTTTTACTAGTATTACTTACCATATTTCTTATTTAATTAAATTTACTCCTCCTCACTTATGGAAAATCAATTTGATTAATTTATAAAATTAAATTATATAAGATCTATTTAAGCGACACATAAATTGAAACTAAAGAAAGAAAGTAACTGTATTGAAACTTCAATGATTTCAACATCAAATTTGTAAGATTATATTTACAATATTTTTTTTCATTGTTTTTTTAAGAAAAGGGATTATGATCTTTTTGTCTGTTTGGGCTAATGCCTAGTGGGTATTGGATATATTAGGGTGCACCATTCTCATTGAGTAGTACTGCACGGAATTGACGTGTGGAGACCACCAATTACACCCTTTCACTTAACCAAATTATTTTCCTTTTAAATTTTTATTTTGATAGTGTGATATAATATGTAGTTTTAAAAAAAATTGTTATCATAAATCTAGTGATAGAAGACTATCTAGCATGGTTCGTCTATTAACTTGGCCTTTGAAGAAGAAGGTTCGGCATGCTTCGACTTATCTTTATTATCCGCTAAATTTATTCCTTTCTCTGATATTTCATAAAGTAGATGGATAGATTCAGTCGATCAGTAAAAAAAAATAACAAGTGCTCCTGAAATGATTGATAGAAAATAAGACAACTATTCTATGCATTTATCTTATATACTTTAAATTTAATACAACATCGAACCCAGTGAATGAAAAAAATAACAAACAAAAAAAAATATGTAGTATATTGTAACTTTAGGATTGTAATTGGGGTCGAAGATCCACATATTTTGTTTGGGTGGTCAGGTCAAGCTTCATCCACACAAGACCACATAATCTCTAACGCTCTGTGTCCAATTTTGCAATTTTCTTCACACCCTCCAGGTCGTCATATGTTTGGGTGGTCAGGTCAAGCTTCATCTGGGCCAAGGATGTAGGCCCAAGCAACTTCTTTCACACAAGACCACTTAATCTCCAATGCTTTGCGCCTAATTTTGCAATTTTCTTCACTCCCTCCAGGTGTTGCTTGTTTGCAACTTCTTTAGACCGTACGCTCATATTTTTCTTCAACATATCAATTTCTACTTCAGCTTGGGATTTTTCTTCACTGAGTTGTATCACCATGCTATAACACTCCTGCAAAGACCTTGAGGGACTTACCTGCAAACAGTAGTAAAATAGAAATAGAAAGAAAGCAAAACACAGCAAAATATGCAAGATGTTTTCCATAACTTTTTGTATTGAAAGTAACTAATGCTTTGTTTAAGAGAGTAGTAGTGTTAATTGTAAAACTTAAGAAGAACTTGTGAACTTAATAGCTTGAAGAATTGTTTATATAGGCTGAGTATTATAAAACTAAACCAACATAAAAATGGTAAAAAAATATCTCAGTAGAGAATTTCTCTTACTGAATCAATCATATACCAATTAAAAAGGAAAGTCAATATTTGTAAAAGTCATTCATAATATTTTTTTCCTTAGGCCAAATCCAATAAATAAAAAATATCAAGACTGTCATGATTAAAAACTAGATTCTCATAATACTGAAAGTTACCTTATATATAGGTGAGTGCCATGTTGTCGCATATTCCATATAAGGAAGGTAAATTAATAGTAATATGTTAGCATCAATCACTAATCAATTAAGAGTTCGATAATCAATTAGGGTCAATTAGGGATGAGAAAATTTGTTCAATTTACCATAAATAAATTTTGAGCAATTAATTTTGTAAAATAATTCCTATTTATTTTTGTACCTAATTCAAATCATCAATTGTACAAAAATCAGTCCATGATCTAATTCAAGAAACGTGATACACAATCAGATGTTCTTTACCAAAATCTTATTAAAATTATCACAAGATCAATCCAACCATAAAAATATAATACGCAGTCAAATAGCCGAGAAATTTGTCAGCTAATTCAAACAAGATTGATAATTTCAAAATTTGTAATTAGCAAACTATGAAAAAATTGATCATTATTAAAATTTAGATTTTTCACATCCGGTAGTCTTAAAATATAAGCACACAAAATGGTAAAGAATCGGATGAAATAAATCATTCATGCATTGTTAAATCAGAGTCCGAAATTTGTTAAAGAAGGGGAAAAGAGATTAAAATTAAACACAAATATTTAAATATTTAGGCAAACCTGTGGATGGGTTTTTCATCTCTTTTTTGACAAACGGATCAACGACACGGAGAAGCTTGGTGGCAGGTGGACGATGGAGATGACCTGGGGCGGCGACGGTTGGCTAACGGAGGAGGTTGGAGAGCAGGGAGTCTCGTGGCAATGTTGGAGCAACGTTGGTGTGCTGGTTCATTACCGAAATTAGGAAAATAGAGGGAGAGATGGTGATGGAGGCTAAGGGGATGGCGGCGCGGCGCTGGCAGCGGCGAGGATGAATGGTAGGAGGCTGTGGTAGATCTGGTATCGTCGGAGTAGGCGTTGGCAGTGCGTCTAGGACAAATGGCAAGAGGCAGTGGTAGATCTGGTATCGCTGGAGTAGGCGTTGGCGTCGCGGCGCTGGCAGCGGCAAGAACGAACGGCAGAAGGCAGTGGTAGATCTGGTATTGTCGGAGTAGGCGTTGCTGGCGCATATAGAGGGCAATGAGAAAGCTATTGGAGAAGGAGGTCTCGATGGCGTTGCTCCGCCGATCAGCGGCAGCAGCCATGGGAGAGAGAGGTTAGATAGAGAGTGAAGGAGAGAGGTTAGATAGAGAGAGAAAGAGCGACTGTTGTTTATTTGGAATTAGGGTTAGATTTTTGGATTAAAAAGGAAAGAAAGGTGTATTAAGATCTCAGTCATTGGATCCGTTCAGGATCAATAATTAAGATTTAAAAATTGAAAATTTGGAATTGAGTTTCAAAAGTGGCTAGAATTGTAAGAAATTGGACAAAATTAACTTAAAAGGTGAATAAATTTAGATAAAATGAATTAAATTAGGTTGTTGTTTAAATTAAAATAGGGATAATAGTATATAATAATAATAATAATTAAATAATACATAATAATAGTAAATAATAAATAATAATAATAATTAAATAATAAATAATAATAATTAATAATAAATAATTTAATAAAATTAATAATGCTAAATAATGGAAAACTAGATATTGTGTTTGCAAAAATGTGGATGTGCAGAACTACGTGGAAAATAATTTAATTAAAATTTCATAAAATGCTGAATTTCAGTTTAAAAATTATGACAATGATACAAAAAGCTAAGAAATAATTTAAGCATTTCCTTTAATTATAAATGTGACACGTTAATATGTACTCAATGTAAGAATAATATTTAAAAATATTGATAATTAAAATTAAATAATTTTGATATAATAACAGCCTAAAAGTGATATCGAGAGGTCAAAATTGGGTGTCAACAGAGTCGCCACCTAATTTTCAAGAAAAAATAGGAAACCTATTTATTTCTTAACAAGTACTCCCTTCGTTTAAAAAGAAATGACTTACTTTCCTTTTTAGTTCGTTTAAAAAAGAATGACCCCTTTCATTTTTTGGCAATACTTTAATTTAAACTTTCCAAATGGCATGTTTATGACCACAAGATTAAAGGGCATTTTGATACATTTGACACTACTTTAATTAAGGCTACACGATTCAAGAAATTTCTTTATTTTCTTAAACTTTGTGCCAAATCAAAGTAGGTAATTCTTTTCAAAACGGAGGGAGTATGACGAAACCAATTTAGATTCTAGGTAATGATTCAAATTATTGCAAAGGGAATGGATTAGACACCCTTCAGAATCTACAAATATGTTTCCCGGCCAGACTTAAGTTTATTAAAAAAAGAAAAAAGAAAAAAGAAAAAAAATCAATGCATGCCAATACAAATATAAAATATACATTAAAATAATATAATGCATATGCTATAGTAAAATATATATATATATATATATATATATATATATAATCAAAATATATAAATTTGTACGTAAAGACAAAATTGAATAAAGAAAAATTATTTTAAGAAAAAATTCAACATAATATCCATTAATGTAAAAAAGTGAATTATTTGATTAAGTATCTAAATCAATTTTAATATAACTAGTAATGACCTAAATTTGCCTAAAGTATGATGAGAATCGCGTGAAAAATAAAAAATATTAGAAACACATTTATCATATAATTTTATTTTTTTAAAGGAAGAAGTGATGGGCTATGTAATATTTACAACCTTTAGAAACATTCTAAACTGTAAAAATAACAACTATATTTTGTAGAATTATGAAATATATCAAAATCTACCTTAGAAACCTATACAAGTAGATATTTCAATATTTTAAAAGATTCTTCAAAAGATAATTCAATTTCTTTAACTTTCTAATATTTAAAATTTAGTAATCCAACCAATATACATTCCTTCAAACAAGTCTTATTTCATGAAAAATACCTATTAACAAAAATTTTCTCAATGTTAGTGTTCAAATTTGAAACTTTTAGTTAATGATGAAAAATATTATCGAACCCACCACATATTTACCGGTGATATTCCAAACCAAATAAATATTTATATATGTAGACAGATATTGAGGTAGTGGTAAGATTCACGTATACTTCAGACCTTATTTGTGATAGAGTCATATTTTTCTTCTTTTTGTTGATAGTGTGCAGTGAGGTTTATTTTATTCTAATGTCTCTTTTGTATTGTTAACGACAATAGGTAATGGTTTATTCACAATGAGTTCTGCAGTGGTGAAGGTAAGTAGGTAACGGATTAAAGCACTATGATGGTGGTTCATTTGGATTGTGTATGGTTATTTTTACTAGCTATCTAATGCATCTCCTCTCGTAGCCTGTTAAGTCAAAGCTTATGTGAGTTAGCTTTTGATTGTGTTGTTCGGTTTTGAATATAGTTCCGTAACCCATTTGTGCCTTCCCAAGTAGGATACTTGATGCTAGTTTCTCCTCACTATAAAAATAGGAATTCTTTTGGTTTCCCATTTGACTTGCATTGGACAAAGAAGTTTTTGTGATGCTTGTTGTTGGTAGTGCAGCTGTAGCTGATATGGGTAGCAATAGCAGTAGTGGTAGTTAAGTTTTTAAAATGACATAATCATTTTCCTCTGTATTTGACCTTGTGTTGCATAGGAGGAGATGCCCGAGTACTAACGTCTGATGACATCCCACTCTATCAAATCCGACCTTGGTGTTGGGGATTGTGTTTAGTGTGCATAAGTACTTACCATGGAATTTGGCTCATGGTGAATTTCTTGAAACTGGTCATGGTGAAGCTGGGTTTCATTAACAATGCTGAAACATTTTTTGGGTTCTTTTGCTTTGATGTATGTTCTTTAGTCTCAAGTAATGAATGACCTTTCAATGGATTTTCCAAGTAAAAAAGACTATGCTTAGTGAAGTTCTACCGCGTTTCGCCAACCAAGGATATCATATAGCTAAGGCACAGACACTTTGAGTTGCTGATTCTATAATTGTTAAACTGCAGAATCTTTGTTTCTATTGGGAATGCATGACTCTTGTCATTTCATTGTTTCTATGTTTGGATTAGTAAGGAAAGTAAGTGAATATTGTTGTGAACCAAGCTAACTCTATTGGGCCAATTAATATGTTTGAGAGGGGGTTCAAAATTTGAAGAAAAACTTATCGAAAGGAGCTCGAAATCTATTATATATACATATAATATGATTTTAGTAATGTATAAATAGTATAATTTTCCGCCGAAGGGGGTTCGGTGAATGGTTCTTTGGCAATTCCTTATCTAGATTGTTGGATTTTGAGCCGGGGGTTTGTCGGAAAGAACGTCTCTATCTCATACTTGAGGTAGTGGTATGGACTGCTTACACTTACCCTCCCAAGACCCCACTTGGTGGGAATATACGGTGAACCACCATCCATTACACATGCTGGCTCTACCCCCAAGTAGAGAGGTGATTGTTGTATAGAGATGGCAACCAAAGGTGGAGTTGTGAACATTCAGCACGAATTTGGGTTGTCGATGGGGCAGTTTTTGTTTGGGAACTAAGGTAGGGAAGAAAGTGAAGATTTATAAGCTTGGAGTCACTCAATGATAATACAACAACAACAACAACAACAAACCTAGTGTATTCCCACTTAGTGGGGTCTGTGGGGTAAGATGTACGCAGACAATACCTCTACCTCTAAAGAAGTAGAAGTCAGTCAATGATAAAATAATACTAATAGATTAACATTTTACAAAATGATAAAAAAATAAACTAAATTGATTTCATAATTTCTCATTTTTTTCAATTAATAATATAGGATTTTAATTCATATACCCAACATTTGTATTTCATAAATTTTTTAGGTACATTGTACAAAACTTTGCATAGCATATAAGTACAGTATTTAGTTATTAATATACATTCCCAGTTAAATAGAACATGTATAAATCATGAGTTAATTTGTACTAATATTTTATACGTTGTAGAAAATGAAATAACCAAACAACTGCACATAATTATAACCAACAACCAAACAACCCTTGCTTGTTTTTACTAGTATTACTTACCTTATTTCTTATTCATTTAATTTTACTCCTCCTCACTTATGGAAAATCAATTTGATTAACTTATAAAATTAAATTATATTAGATCTATTTAAGTGACACATAAAGTGAAACTAAAGAAAGAAATTAATCTGTATTGAAACTTCAATGATTTCAACCTCAAATTTGTAAGCTTATATTTACAATATTTTTTTTTATTACTTTTTTAAGAAAAGGGATTATGATCTTTTTGTCTGTTTGGGCTAGTGCCTAGTGGTTATTGGATATATTAGGGTGCACCATTCTCATCGAGTAGTACTGCACGGAATTGACGTGTGGAGACCACCAATTACACCCTTTCACTTAACCAAATTATTTTCCTTTAAAATTTTTATTTTGATAGTGTGATATAATATGTAGTTTTAAAAAAAATTGTTATCATAAATCTAGTGATAGAAGACTATCTAGCTTGGTTCGTCTATTAACTTGGCCCTTGAAGAAGAAGGTTCGGTATGCTTCGACTTATCTTTATTATCCGCTAAGTTCATTCCTTTCTCTGATATTTCATAAAGTAGATGGATAGAGTCAGTCGATCAGTAAAAAAAAAAAGAACAAGTGCTTATAATATGATTGATAGAAAATAAGTCAACTATTCCATGCATTTATCTTATATACTTTAAATTTAATACAATATCGAACCCAATGAATGAAAATAACAACAAAAAAAAAATAGGTAGTATATTGTAACTTTGGGATTGTAATTGGGGTCGAAGCTCCACATATGTTGTTTGGGCGGTCAAGTTAAGCTTTATCCACACAAGACCACGTAATCTCTGATGCTCTGCGTCCAATTTTGCAATTTTATTCACTCCCTCCAGGTCGTCATATGTTTGGGTGGTTAGGTCAAGCTTTATCTGGGCCAAGGCTGTAGGCCCAAGCAACATCTTCCACATAAGACCAGTTAATATCCGACGCTCTAAGTCTAATTTTGCAATTTTCTTCACTGCCTCCAGGTGTTGCTTGTTTGCAACTTCTGCAGACCGTACGCTCATATTTTTCTTCAACATCTCAATTTCTGCTTCAGCTTGGGTTTTTTCTTCACTGAGTTGTATCACCATGCTAGAACACTCCAAAAAAGACCTTGAGGGACTTACCTGCAAGCAGTAGTAAAATAGAAATAGAAATAAAGCAAAACACAGCAAAATATGCAAGATGTTTTGCACAACCTTTTGTATTGAAAGTAACTAATGCTTTGTTTAAGAGAGTAGTAGTGGTAATTGTAAAACTTAAGAAGAACTTGTGAACTTAATAGCTTGAAGAATTGTTTATATAGGCTGAGTATTGTAAAACTAAACCAACATAAAAATGGTAAAAAAAATATCTCAGTAGAGAATTTCTCTTACTGAATCAATCATATACCAATTAAAAGGAAAGTAAATATTTGTAAAAGTCATTCACAATATTTTTTTCCTTAGGCCAAATCCAATAAATAAAAAATGTCAACACTGTCATGATTAAAAACTAGATTCCCATAATACTGAAAGTTACCTTATATATATAGGTGAGTTCCATGTTGTTGCATATTCCATAGAAGGAAGGTAAATTAATAGTAATATGCTAGCATCAATCACTAATCAATTAAGAGATCGATAATCAATTATGGTCAATTAGGGATGAGAAAATTTGTTCAATTTACCATAAATAAATTATGAGCAATTAATTTTGTGAAATAATCCCTAATTATTTTTGTACCTAATTCAAATCATCAATTGTACAAAAATCAGTCCATGATCTAATTCAAGAAACGTTATACACTATCAGATGTTCTTTCCCAAAATCTTATTCAAATTATCACAAGATCAATCCAACCATAAAAATATAATACGCAGTCAAATAGCCGAGAAATTTGTCAACTAATTCAAAGAAGATGGATAATTTCAAAATTTAGAATTAGCAAACTATGAAAAAATTGATCATTATTAAAATTTAGATTTTTCACATCTAGTAGTCTTAAAACATAAGCACACAAAATGGCAAAGAATCGGATGAAATAAATCATTCATGCATTGTTAATTTAGAGCCCGAAATCTGTTAAAGAAGGGGAAAAGAGATTTAAATTAAACACAAATATTTAAATATTTAGGCAAACCTATGGATGGGTTTTTCATCTCTTTTTTGACAAATGGATCAACGGGACGATTAGGTTGGTGGCGGGTGGACGACGGAGATGAACTGAGGCGCCAACGGTTGGTTAACAGAGGAGGTTGGAGATCAGAGGGGTCTCGTGGCAATGTTGGAGCAGCATTGGCGTGCTGGTTTATCACCAGAAAGGGGAAAATGGAGGGAGAGATGGTGATGGAGGCTGAGGGGCTGGCAGCATGTAGGCGTTGGCGGCGTGGCTAGGACGAACGCCAGGAGGCAGTGGTAGATCTGGTATCGCCGGAGTAGGCGTTGGCGGCACGGTGCTGGCAGCGGCGAGGACGAACGTCAGGAGGCAGTGGTAGATCTGGTATCGCCAGAATAGGGGTTGGCGGCAGATATAGAGGGCGATGGGAAAGCTATTGAAGAAGGGGGTCTCGGTGGCGCTACTCCACCGATCAGCGGTGACAGCCATGGGAAAGTGAGGTTAGATAGAGAGAGAAGGAGTGGCTGTTGTTTGAATTTGAAATTAGGGTTAGATTTTTGGATTAAAAAGGAAAGAAAGGTGTATCAGATCTCAGTCGTTGGATCCGTTCAGGATCAACAACTGAGATCTAAAAATTGAAAATTTGGAATTGAGTTTCAAAAATGGCTAGAATTGCAAGAAATTGGAAAAAATTAAGTTAAAAGGTGAATAAATTTGGGTAAAATGAATTAAATTAGGCTGTTATTTAAATTCAAATAGGGATAATAGTATATAATAATAATAATTAAATAATACATAACAATATAAAATAATAAATAATAATAATTAAATAATAAATAATAATAATAATTAATGATAAATAATTTAATAAAATAAATAATGCTAAATAATGGAAAACTAGATATTGTGTTTGCAAAAATGTGGATGTGCATAACTACGTGGAAAATAATTTAATAAAAATTACATAAAATGCTGAATTTGAGTTTAAAAATTATGACAATGATACAAAAAGCTAAGAAATAATTTATGCATTTCCTTTAATTATAAATGTGACACGTTAGTATGTACTCAATGTAAGAATAAAATTAAAAAATATTGATAATTAAAATTAAATAATTTAGATATAATAACAGCCTAAAAGTGATATCGGGAGGTCAAAATTGGGTGTCAACAGAGTCGCTACCTAATTTTCAAGAAAAAATAGGAAACCTATTTATTTATTAACAAGTAATCCCTCCGTTTAAAAAGAAATAACTTAACTTTCCTTTTTAGTTCGTTTAAAAAAAGAATGACCCCTTTCATTTTTTGGCAATACTTTAATTTAAACTTTCCAAATGACATGTTTATGACCACAACATTAAAGGGTATTTTGATACATTTGACACTACTTTAATTTAAGGCTACAAGATTCAAAAATTTTCTTTATTTTCTTAAAATTTGTGCCAAATCAAAGTAGGTAATTCTTTTCGAAACGGAGGGACCAATTTAGATTCTAGGTAAGGATTCAAATTATTGCAAAGGGAAGGGGTTAGACACCCTTCAGAATCTACAAATATAGTTCCCGACCAGACTTAAGTTTATTATAAAAAGAAAAAAGAAAAAAGAAAAAAAATCAATGCATGCAAATACAAATATAAAATATATATTAAAATAATATAATGTGTATCCTATCGTAAAGTATATATATAAGCAAAATATATAAATATGTACGTAAAGACAAAATTGAATAAAGAAAAATTATTTTAAGAAAAAAAATCTACATAATATCCATTAATGTAAAAAAGTGAATTATTTGATTAAGTATCTAAATCAATTTTAATATAACTAGTAATGACCTAAATTTGCCTAAAGTGTGATGAGAATCACGTGAAAAATAAAAAATATCAGAAAAATTATATTAAAGAAACATCTATGCAATATCTATAAAAGTATAAGTATGAATTAATTGAATAAGTATCTAAATTAATTAAATTTTTTAATATAAATATTAACGACCTATATTTTCCTAAACACGTGATGAACATTTGTAAAAAGCATTTTCGTCCAATGCCCCAAAAATAAATTTTACACTATAATTTATATTTTGTACAAGTGTAAAAATAAAAAAAATGCAAACACAAAATTTAAACTCTTCATTAAATGTCACTCCCATCAAGTATTCCAACCTGGATAAACACTGGTAAATAAAAATGTTTGTAACAAATAAATAATTATCAAAATAAATTGAAAATATTTGTGTGCTTATATGTATAAAAATATATAATTTTTTAAAAGGTGGGCTCAGGTTAGATTTTAAATACGTCATACGAAGTGGTTGCTGATTTATTAGTAAGTCCTAACTCGTGTTGACAAGATACAAATCATAAAACTTTTACGTTATAAAAATTGTCATTGCCCAAATTAATTTATTTTATTACGTATTTATATATATAATATATGTCTTTTTATTTCTACAGGCCTCAAAAATTGATGAAAAATTTCTTCATTGTCCATAAAGGAAGATAACAAATGACTCAAAAATAACCCTAACACTGTCTATTTATATTAGTCACAAAGGGAGATAACAAATGACCATCCTAAAGAGTGTAATTTGCAAATAGTATCACACGTAATTAAAGAGTGTAATCAAATAATTTTTTTTATGAAGCAATCTAACAAAACATGACTTGACAATCCCCATTATTTATTAATCAACACTTCCACTTTGTTGTAAAACAGTATCTTGCCTCATTAATCATGTTGTAAATTTTCATAACTAGATTTGGTGAAGTTGCTTATTTAATAATCTTCATTTAAACATAACTAAGAATCAAATAATTAATTAAACCAGAAGAACTAATACCCTATATGCGATGCACGAACAAATTAAATTTGTTTGCAATACCTTATTTAGCCCTATCTTCGTAATTGTCAACACAAATTAATACAGTACTAAAATTTTGGTTGCTTAATTAGTTATTCCCATTTAAACATTAACTAAGAGACAAAACTAAACCACAAGAATTAATACCCAATATGTAATGCACCAACAAATACCTTATTTTTGCCTTATCATGTATACTAAAAAATAAATTCTAAAATGTTGGTTGCTTAATTGATAGTCAATCATATCAATACCATTCAATCTTAAATAGAAATATTATAATGTTTTCATAAAATTAAATAAAAAAGGGTGTAAAATAGAAAATTAATTCTATTTTGGGGGGTGTAAATTTGATTTTGAGGAAATGTAGGGTGTAATAAAGAGGACACATGTGTCGTTTTCAAGCAATTAAAAGGGTCATTTTTGACAAGTAGTATTAGACACGTGCAATGGATACAATAAACTAGTAATTGTCACTCACACATGAATGCAATTTGATCCTTCTATGGGAAAAAGTGAGGATTTACATGTGGTGCTTCTTTTTAAGCATTTATTTTGGTCCACAATTATTATGTTTTCTCCGTTTATTTTTATTTATTTATATTTGAAAACTTGATATTTTTACTAGAGCATCCTTCGTTATTATAAGTCATTTCATCTCACTAACTATTAGATGAATTGAAAATAAAAGAGAGTTATTGGGTATACTAAAACTTCTGTTATGTGCAAAATTGAAAGAAAAAATCAATAAGAATTTAGTTTATGCAATCTTGTTATGCATGTATGTAAAAAACTGTTCTCACAACTTGAATCGGTGACTTAATAATATGGTAAAGTGATCTTTTTTACTATAGTAAAAAATAATGGTGGATAGAGGTAGTACTATATTCATTTGTCTCAAATTATCTATCATTATTACTAAAAATAGTTATTGTTTCAAGAAAATACCAAATATGTTAAGATATAAATAAAGGTTAAATTTTGAAAATATTTTTTCCAGTTAATATTTTTTTAGAGTCATGTAAAAAAATGCACGATATTTTATTGACTTTTACAGAACGCACAATATTATAAAATTAAAATTCAATCGGTTAATCAGCATTCCTTCCAATAAAACATTTATAAAATGTTAATATTTTCACAAACACATTTATCGTATAATTTATTTTTTTTAAAGGAAGAAGTGATGGGCTATGTATTATTTACAGCCTTTAGAAACATTCTAAACTGTAAAAATAACAACTATATTTTGTAGAATTATGAAGTATATCAAAATCTACCTTAGAAACCTATACAAGTAGATATTTCAATATTTTAAAAGATTCTTAAAAAGATAAGTCAACTTCTTTAACTTTCAAATATTCAAAATTTAGTAATCCAACCAATATACATTCTTTCAAACAAGTCTTATTTCACGAAAAATACCTATCAACAAAAATTTTCTCAATGTTAGTGTTCAAATTTGAAACTTTTAGTTAATGATGAAAAAATATTATCGAACCCACCACATATTTACCGGTGATATTGCAAACCAAATAAATATTTATATATGTAGACAGATATTAAGGTAGTGGTAAGATTCACGTACACTTCAGACCTTATTTATGATAGAGTCATGTTTTTCTTCTTTCTGTTGATAGTGTGCAGACAGGTTTATTTTAGTCTAATGTCCTCTTTCGTGTTGTTAACAACAATAGGTAATGGTTTATTCACAATGAGTTCTACAGTAGTGAAGGTAAGTAGGTAACTGATTAAAGCACTATGATGGTGGTTTATTTTAGTTTAATGGTGTGCCTTCTTCTAATTTTGAGCATTGTTTGCCCTAAATATTTTAACGATGTAATAGAGTATTTGAAACTTGAATCATCCCTTCGTTTCTAGTTGCACACCAAATGGAAACTTCCTGTGGTGATGTCTTATTTAAATGTGTCTTTTAAGTTCAGTGTTCTTGTGTAATTGTGCCATCGCTTGGGTAAAGGTGCTTCTGTTTAAGAATTTTAAATCATTTGTACATCTGTTGGGATTTCCAGACCTATTGTTCCATATATACTTTCAGGATGTCGTAAGTAAGACGCTTGCAAGTTCAACAGAAGTTTAGTAGACAAGACATTTCATGATTCCAGTGGGAAACAAGTGGAACTAAAGGGTGCTCTTCAAAGAGATGGTAGTTCTAGTGGTTTTGGTGGTCGTTCTACGGGCAACGGTGGTAGTGGTATGGCTGGTGGAAGTTACCAGAGGTATGGTGCATCTGGTGACAATCCCAGTTCTTATGACAGAATGGATACCAATAGATTCATGCAGTCACAAAACACTATAGGTGGTTATCTACATTATGGTTCCTCCGGATATGGTACACCGGGCTATGTTTATGGATCGTCCAACTATGGCATGGGTTATGGTGCTTATGGAAGTTACGGTGGAGACAATCCTGGCTATGGGGCTGTCAATCCTGGATATGGTGGTCCAGCAGTTGCTGCACCCTTCGTAAATCTAAATGTGCCTGGTGCTAGTTATGGTAGCGGTCAACCTAGTAGATCGAGAAGCTCATGGGGTTCTTAGGGTCCTTCTGGATATGGGAACATGGGATATGGTAATGCATTACGGGGTGCTTCAAGTGCTGGTGGTGGAGGTGGACCCGCTAATAGAGTATCTATTATTGTTCAGTCTTCAGCTGGAGCCACGGGTTAGGGAAATCTAGTTGGTGGAGGTGGTGCATTAGAAGACATGTAATCAGGTGGTGGGGGTTACATGGGCAGTGGCTATGGCGATGCTAGTGGAAATTCACAAGGTTCGGGTAATTATGGTTCTCAGGAAAATGGACCTCATGGTTGCCAAGTTGGATATGGTGGTGGCTATGGTGGTGCTCCAAGTCAGCAGGCACAACAACACTGATCACAGTGCTTGATTTCATCTGAGAACTTACCTATTACTGGAGGGGAACTTCACTTTCACGCTGCTGGTTTTTTTCCACATACAGTTTACTCTTGCAAGTACTACGCGCTTAATGGTATTGGTTGGATTGCTTGAATTTTAGTTTTTTGCATTTCTTATTTTAGTTTACTATAAGTAATGTCAGTAGTATGGCCTATTTCGTAATATTTTCTGTTTAACTGTCATTTTAATTTGGCTTGCATATAGTTATTTTTACTAGCTCTCTAATGCATCTCCTCTTGTAGCCTCTTATGTCAAAGCTTATGTGAGTTAACTTTTGATTGTGTTGTTTGGTTTTGAATATAATTCTGTAACCCGTTTGTGCCTTCCCAATCAGGATACTTGATGCTAGTTTCTCCTCACTATAAAAAAATGAATTCTTTGGTTTCCCATTTGACTTGCGTTGGACAAAGAATTTTTCGTGATGTTTCTTGTTGGTAGTGCAGCTGTAGCCGATATGGGTAGCAATAGCAGTAGTGGTAGTTAAGTTTTGAGAATGACATAATTATTTTCCTCTGTATTTGACCTTGTGTTGCACAGGAGGAGATGCCCGAGTACTAACGTCTGATGACATCCCACTCTGTCAAATCCGACCTTGGTGCTGGGTATTGTGTTCAGTGCGCACAAGTACTTACCGTGGAATTTGGATCATGGTGCATTTTCTTAAACTGGTCATGGAGAAGCGGGGTGAAGACTAACAGCAGTAATTGTATGGTATGTGTTGCCAACAACTGGTGTTTAGTTGTACTAGTGATTTTGTATATGGAAAGGTAGACTAGCATATGGCCATGTTTTCGAGGTACTTGGCAATTTAACTCGCAAACAAGTTCTTTAGTTTTTTGTAGTTTTCGCTTATAAAAGGATGCTTTTCTGGAGATGGATTACAGAATAACATGGTTTAGGCTACCTCACTAGTTTAGAATGATTAAACTTTATTTTTCTTGTTTACACTAATTTAATAGTAGAATATCTTAGAACTTACTTACTGTCTTTCGTTTAATTAGGATTTGTTTGTGCACTGACTGTGGTAGTTGAGCTTATTGCTTTTCTACTTTTTTCTGGGTGTCTCTAATTCCTGTTGTCCCTTTGAGTAGGGTGTTTTTCCTCAGACTTGACGAAAGATTCACGTTTCGCCTGTCATTCATTAACAATGCTGAAACATTTTTGGGTTCTTTTGCTTTGATGTATGTTCTTTAGTCTCAAGTCGTGAATGACCTTTCACTGGCTTTTCCAAGTAAAAGACTATGCTTAGTGAAGTTCTACTGTATTTCGCCAACCAAGGATGTCATATAGCTAAGGCACAGACACTTTGAGTTGCTGATTCTATAATTGTTAAACTGCAGAATCTTTGTTTCTGTTGGGAATGCATGACTCTTGTCATTTCATTGTTTCTATGTTTGGTTAACTAAGGAAAGTAAGTGAATACTGTTGTGAACCAAGCTAACTCTATTGGGCTAATTAATATGTTGGAGAGGGGGTTAAAAATTTAAAGAAAAACTTATCGAAAGGAGCTAGACATCTATTATATATACATATAATATGATTTTTGTAATGTATAAATAGTATAATTTTTCGCCGAAGGGGGTTCGGTGAACGGTTCTTCTGCAATTCCTTATCTAGATTGTTTGATTTTGAGCCGGGGGTTTGTTGGAAACAACGTCTCTATCTCACATTTGAGTTAGTGGTATGGACTGCTTACACTTACCCTCCCAAGACCCCACTTGGTGGGAATATACGGTGAACCCCCATGCATTACACATGCTGGCTCCGCCCCTGAGTAGAGAGGTGATTGTTTTATAGAGATGGCAACCAAAGGAGGAGATGTGAACATTCAGCGCGATTTTGGGTTGTCGATGGGGCATTTTTTGTTTGGGAACTAAGGTCGGGAAGAAAGTGAAGAGTTAGAAGCTTGGAGTCACTCAATGATAAAATAATACTAATAGATTAACATATTACAAAATGATAAAAATTAAACTAATTTTATTTTCAAAAGGTCACCATTACAAATGAGGCATAGATCACTGAAAACGTAAAATCTCTATACGATTATTAATTAAAAATATTAAAGAATTGTGCAAGTGACAGATTGTTCACTAGAATGAATTGTACAATTGACAAATTGTTCACTAGAAGGCGGTTTATGGTACGCTAGGATGGTGTAAACCTTCCGAATAATAGAGACTATCATTCCGACTTGATGGGAATATACTGGGTAGAGAAATATACATGTTTTAGCATGTTTTAGAATTTGATTACTAAATATACATGTTCAACCTTCATGTTTGTACTCCGATGGAGCAAAACAAGTCATATATTTTAGCATATAATTACAAAATATACATGTTCAACCTTCATGTTTATACTTTAGTGGAGCAAAACAAGTCATATTTTTGCATATGATCGCAAAATATACATGTTCAACCTTCATGTTTATACACTCCGGTAGAGCAAAACAAGTCACATATTTTAGCATATGATTACAAAATATACACATGTTCAACCTTCATTGTTTATACTCCAGTAGAGCAAAACAAGTCACATAT
This sequence comes from Capsicum baccatum var. pendulum, assembly GCA_030864225.1. Taxonomy (NCBI): domain Eukaryota; kingdom Viridiplantae; phylum Streptophyta; class Magnoliopsida; order Solanales; family Solanaceae; genus Capsicum; species Capsicum baccatum. The sequence goes on from CM061557.1 coordinate 10,013,496, forward strand.
TCGAGCATAAGACCGTGTGTTCACAAGCGTATACAATCAACTATTTCACCTAAGGATCATCTTGTTCTCAGCGACCCTCTATGCCATGTGACTTTAGAGTTAACGGGAGCTTATTTTCCATCGATGAAAATGGTTCATAAATAGTGTGATATAATATGTAGTGTGATATAATATGTATTTTTGATAGTGTGATATAATATGTAGTTTTAAAAAAAATTGTTATGATAAATCTAGTGATAGAAGACTATCTAGCTTGGTTAGTCTAATAACTTGGCCTTTGAAGAAGAAGGTTCGGCATGCTTTGACTTATCTGTATTATCCGCTAAATTCATTCCTTTCTCTGATATTTCATAAATTAGATGGATAGAGTCAGTGGATCAGTAAAAAAAAGAATAAGTGCTCCTAATATGATTGATAGAAAATAAGACAACTATTCCATGCATTTATCTTATATACTTTAAATTTAATAAAACATCGAACACAGTGAATGAAAACAATAACAAACAAAAACAAATAGGTAGTATATTGTAACTTTGGGATTGTAATTGGGGTCGAAGCTCCACATGTGTTGTTTGGGTGGTCAGGTCAAGCTTCATTTGGGCCAAGGCTGTAGGCCCAAGCAACTTCTTCCACACAAGAACAGGTAATCTCTGTCGCTCTGCGTCCAATTTTGCAATCTCCAAGTCATATGTTTGGGTGGTCAGGTCAAGCTTCATCTGGGCCAAGGCTGTAGGCCCAAGCAACTTCTTCCACACAAGACCACGTAATCTCCGACGCTCTACTTCCAATTTTTCAATTTTCTTCACTCCCTCCAGGTGTTGCTTGTTTGCAACTTCTGCAGACCGTACGCTCATATTTTTCTTCAACATCTTAATTTCTACTTCATCTTGGGATTTTTCTTCACTAAGTTGTATAACCATGCTAGAACGCTCATGCAAAGAACTTGAGAATGCAGAATTTTCCGCTACAGACCTGAGTAACTATTGGTCCAGGTTAACTAATTTTGCTTCAAACTCATGCTTCATTTTGTCAATCTGTTTGGTAGCCTTCTCCCAACCTGTACAGAGAGATGTGAATAAAAGAATTCAGTATCAAGTTGCAAAACACAAGTTGCAAAACACAAGTTGCAAGAAAAACACAAGTCAATAAGGAACATCATCTGAGACAGCTTCTTCATCAACTTTAGCATATTGTTTTCCCAGGTTTTCCTTATTAGTCATTTCTGACTGTGAAGCATCCAACTTAAGGCACTTAACTTGATCCTCCAGTCCAGTGAAATATGAATAAGATTCAACAGAAATTTGTACATATTTAGGTTTCTTGATTTCCTGTTTACCCTGAAATATATCTGCCGCATGCACTCCTTCAGTGTAGGAGTAAAATAGAAATAGAAAGAAAGCCTAATGCAGTAAAATATGCAACATGTTTTCCATAACTTTTTGTATTGAAAGTAACTAATGCTTTGTTTAAGAGAGTAGTACTGGTAATTGTAAAACTTAAGAACTTGTGAACTTAAGAGCTTGTGAACTATTGTTTATATAGGCTGAGTATTGTAAAACTAAACCAACATAAAAATGGTAAAAAAATATCTCAGTAAGAGAATTTCTCTTACTGAATGAATCATATACCAATTAAAAAGGAAAGTCAATATTTGTAAAAGTCATTCACAATATTGTTTTCCTTAGGCCAAATCCAATAAATAAAAAATATCAGGACTGTCATGATTAAAAACTGGATTCCCATACTACTGAAAGTTACCTTATATATAGGTGAGTGCCATGTTGTCGCATATTCCGTAGAAGGAAGGTAAATTAATAGTAACATGTTACCATCAATCACTAATCAATTAAGAGATCGATAATCAATTAGAGTCAATTAGGGATGAGAAAATTTGTTCAATTTACCCTAAATAAATTATGAGCAATTAATATTGTAAAATAATCCCTAATTATTTTTGTACCTAATTCAAATCATCAATTATACAAAAATCAATCCACGATGTAATTCAAGAAACGTGATACACAATTAGATGTTCTTTACCAAAATCTTATTCAAATTATCACAAGATCAATCCAACCATAAATATATAATACGTAGTCAAATGTTCTCCATTATAATCACGAGCCGAGAAATTTGTCAACTAATTTAAAGAAGATGGATAATCTCAAAATTCAGAATTAGCAAACAATGACAAAATTGATCATTATTAGAATTTAGATTTTTCACATATGGTAGTCTTAAAACATAAGCACACAAAATGGCAAAGAATCGGATGAAAAAAATCATTCATGCATTGTTAATTTAGATTCCAAAATCTGTTAAAGAAGGGGAAAAAGATTAAAAGTAAACACAAACATTTAAATATTTAGGCAAACATGTGGATGGGTTTTTCATCTCTTTTTTGACAAACGGATCAACGGGACGGAGAAGGTTGGAGAGCAGGGGGGTCTCGTGGCAATGTTGGAGCGGCGTTGGTGTGCTGGTTCATCGCCGAAAAGGGGAAAATAAAGGGAGAGATGGTGATGGAGGCTGAGGGGCTGGCGACGCGGCGAGGACGAACGGCAGGAGGCAGTGGTAGATCTGGTATCATCGGAGTAGGCATTGGCGGCGCATATTGGAGAAGGGGGTCTCGGTGGTGCTGCTCCGCCGATCAGCGGCGGCAACCATGGGAAAGAGAGGTTAGATAAAGAGAGAAGAGCGGCAGTTGTTTGGTTTTGGAATTAGGATTAGGTTTCTGGATTAAAAAGGAAAGAAAAGTATATCAGATCTGAGTCGTTGGATCCGTTTAGGATCAACGACTGAGATCTAAAAATTGAAAATTTGGAATTGAGTTTCAAAAATGGCTAGAATGGTAAGAAATTGGACAAAATTAAGTTAAAAGGTGAATAAATTTAGGCAAAATGAATTAAATTAGGCTGTTATTTAAATTAAAATAGTGATAATAGTATATAATAATAATAATTAAATAATACATACCAATATTAAATAATAAGTAATAAATAATAATAAATAATAATAATAGTTAAATAATTAATAATAATAATTAATAATAAATAATGCAATAAAATAAATAATGCTAAATAATGGAAAACTAGATATTGTGTTTGCAAAAATGTGGATGTGCATAACTACGTGGAAAATAATTTAATAAATATTAATAAAAATTACGTAAAATGTTGAATTTGAGTTTAAAAATTATGACAATGATACTAAAAGCTAAGAAATAATTTATGCATTTTCTCTAATTATAAAAGCGACACGTTAGTATGTACTCAATGTAAGAATAGTATTTAAAAATATTGATAATTAAAATTAAATAATTTTGATATAATAACAATCTAAAAGTGATATCGGGAGGTCAAAATTGGTTGTCAACAGAGTCGCCACCTAATTTTCAAGAAAAAATAGGAAACCTATTTATTTATTAATAAGTAATCCCTCCGTTTAAAAAGAAATGACTTACTTTCCTTTTTAGTTCGTTTAAAAAAGAATGGCCCCTTTCATTTTTTGGCAATACTTTAATTTAAACTTTCCAAATGGCATGTTTATGACCACAAGATTAAAGGGCATTTTGATACATTTGTCACTACTTTAATTTAAGGCTACAAGATTCAAAAATTATCTTTATTTTCTTAAACTTTGTACCAAATCAAAGTAGGTAATTCTTTTCGAAACGGAGGGAGTATGACGAAACCAATTTAGATTCTAGGTAAGGATTCAAATTATTGCAAAGGGAAGGGGTTAGACACCCTTCAGAATCTACAAATACAGTTCCCGGCCAGACTTAAGTTTATTATAAAAAGAAAAAAGAAAAAAGAAAAAAAATCAATGCATGCAAATATGAATATAAAATATATATTAAAATAATATAACGCGTATGCTATCGTAAAATATATATATATATATATATATATATATATATATATATATATATATATATATAAAAGCAAAATATATAAATATGTACGTAAAGACAAAATTGAATAAAGAAAAATTATTTTAGAAAAAAAATCTACATAATATCCATTAATGAAAAAAAGTGAATTATTTGATTAAGTATCTAAATCAATTTTAATATAACTAGTAATGACCTAAATTTGACTAAAGTGTGATGAGAATCGCGTGAAAAATAAAAAATATCTGAAAAATTATATTAAATAAAAATCTATGCAATATCTTTCAATGTATAAGTATGAATTAATTGAGTAAGTATCTAAATTAATTTAATTATTTAATATCAATATTAACGACCTATATTTGCCTGAACACGTGATGAAAATTTCTAAAAAGCATTTCCGTCCAATGCCCCAAAAATATATTTTACACTATAATTTATATTTTGTACAAGTGTAAAAATATAAAAAATGCAAACACAAAATTTAAACTCTTCGTTCAATGTCACTCCCGTCAAGTATTCCCAACCTGGACAAACACTTGTAAATAAAAATGTATGTAACAAATAAATAATTATCAAAATAAATTGTAAATATTTGTGTGCTTATATGTATAAAAATATATAATTTTTTAAAAGGTAGGCTCAGATTAGATTTTAAATTCGACATACGAAGTGGTTGCTGATTTATTAGTCGTCCTAACCCATGTTGCCAAGATACGAATCATAAAACTTTTACGTTATAAAAATTTCGTCATTGCCCAAATTTATTTATTTTATAACATATTTATATATATAATATATGTATTTTTATTTGTACAGGCCTAAAAATTGATGAAAAATTTCTTCATTGGCCATAAAGGGAGATAACAAATGACTCAAAAATAACCCTAACACTGTCTATTTATATTAGTCCACAAAGGGAGATAACAAATGACCATCCTAAAGAGTGTAATTTGCAGACAGTATCACGCATAATTAAAGAGTAAAATCAAATAATTTTTTTTATGAAGCAATCAAACTAAACATGATTTGACAATCCCTATTATTTAATTAATCTACACTTCCACTTTGTTGTAAAACAGTATCTTGCCTCATTAATCATGTTGTAAATTTTCATAACTAGATTTGGTGAAGTTGCTTATTTAATAATCTCCATTTAAACATAACTAAGAATACACCAACAAATTAAATTTGTTTGCAATACCTTATTTAGCCCTATCTTCGTAATTGTCAACACAAATTAATACAGTACTAAAATTTTGGTTGCTTAATTAGTTATTCCCATTTAAACATTAACTAAGAGACAAAACTAAACCACAAGAATTAATACCCAACATGTAATGCACCAACAAATACCTTATTTTAGGCTTATCATGTATACTAAAAAATAAATTCTAAAATGTTGGTTGCTTAATTGATATTCAATCATATCAATACCGTTCAATCTTAAATAGAAATATTATAATGTTTTCATAAAATTAAATAAAAAAGGGTGTACAACAGAAAATTAATTCTATTTTGGGGGGTGTAAATTAGATTTTGAGGAAATGTAGGGAGTAATAAAGAGGACACATGTGTCGTTTTTGAGTAATTAAAAGGGTTATTTTCGACAAGTTTATAAAAATAAGTATTAAACATGTGTAATGGATACAGTACACTAGTAATTGTCACTCACACATCAATGCAATTTGATCCTTCTAAGGGAAAAAGTGATGATTTACATGTGGTGCTTCTTTTTAAGCATTTATTTTGGTCCACAAATATTATGTTTTCTCCGTTTATTTTTATTTATTTATATTTGAAAACTTGATATTTTTACTAGAACATCCTTCGTTATTATAAGTCATTTCATCTCACTAACTATTAGGTGAATTGAATATAAAAGAGAGTTATTGGGTATACTAAAACTTCTGTTATGTACAAAATTGAAAGAAAAAATCAATAAGAATTTAGTGTACGCAATCTTCTTATGCATGTCTGTAAAAAACTGTTCTCATAACTTGAATCGATGACTTAATAATATGGTAAAAGTGATTTTTTTACTATAGTAAAAAAAAAGGTGGATAGAGGTAGTACTATATTCGTTTATGTTAAATTATCTATCATTATTACTAAAAATAGTTATTGTATCAAGAAAATACCAAATATGTTAGGATATAAATAAAGGTTAAATTTTGAAAATATTTTTTCCAGTTAATATTTTTTTAGAGTCATGTAAAAAAATGCACGATATTTTATTGACTTTTGCAGAACACACTATATTATAAAATTACAATTCTATCGGTTAATCAGCATTCCTTTCAATAAAACATTTATAAAATTTTAATATTTTCACAAACACATTTATCGTATAATTTTATATTTTTAAAGGAAGAAGTGATGGGCTATGTAATATTTACAACCTTTAGAAATATTCTAAACTGTAAAAATAACAACTATATTTTGTAGAATTATGAGGTATATCAAAATCTACCTTAGAAACCTATACAAGTAGATATTTCAATATTTTAAAAGATTCTTAAAAAGATATGTCAATTTCTTTAACTTTCTAATATTCGAAATTTAGTCATCCAACCAATATACATTCCTTCAAACAAGTCTTATTTCACGAAAAATACATATCAACAACAATTTTCTCAATGTTAGTGTTCAAATTTGAAACTTTTAGTTAATGATGAAAAAATATTATCGAACCCACCATATATTTACCGGTGATATTCCAAACCAAATAAACATTTATATATGTAGACAGATATTGGGGTAGTGGTAAGATTCACGTATACTTCAGACCTTATTTGTGATAGAGTCATGTTTTTCTTCTTTCTGTTGATAGTGTGCAGACAGGTTTATTTTAGTCAATGTTCTCTTTTGTATTGTTAACGACAATAGGTAATGGTTTATTCACAATGAGTTCTGCAGTGGTGAAGGTAAGTAGGTAACTGATTAAAGCACTATGATGGTAGTTTATTTTAGTTTAATGGTGCGCCTTCTTCTAATTTAGAGCATTGTTTGCCCTAAACATTTTAATGACTTAATAGAGTATTTGAAACTTGAATCATCCCTTCGTTGCTAGTTGCACAACAAATGGAAACTTCCTGTGGTGATGTCTTAAATAAACGTGTCTTTTAAGTTCAGTGTTCTTGTGTAATAGTGCCATCGTTTGGGTAAAGGTGCTTCTGTTTAAAGATTTTAAATCATTTGTACATCTGTTGGGTTTTCTAGACCTGTTGTTCCATATATACTTTCAGGATGTCGTAAGTAAGATGCTTGCAGGTTCAGCAAAAGTTTAGTACACAAGACAATTTATTATCTCAGTGGGAAACAAGTGGAATTAAAGCGTGCTCTTCCAAGAGATGGTAATTCTGGTGGTTTCGGTGGTCGTTCCATGGGCAACAATGGTAGTGGTATAGGGGGTGGAAGTTACCAGAGGTATGGTGCATCTGGTGACAATCCCAGTTCTTATGACAGAATGCATACCAACAGATACATGCAGTCACAAAATACTGGAGGTGGCAATCCACCTTATGGTTCCTCCGGATATGGTACACCGGGTTATGGTTATGGATCGTCCAACAATGGCATAGTTTATGGTGCTTATGGAAGTTACCGTGGAGACAATCCTGGCTATGGGGCTGTCAATCCTGGATATGGTGGTCCAGCAGTTGCTGCAGCCTTTGGAAATCCAAATGTGCCTTGTGCTAGTTATGGTAGCGGTCAAGATGGTGGATTGAGAAGCTTGTGGGGTTCTCAGGGTCCTTCTGGATATGGGAACATGGGCTATGGTAATGCATTATGGGGTGCTTCAAGTGCTGGTGGTGGAGGTGGACCCGCTAATAGAGGATCTATTATTGTTCAGTCTCCAGCTGGAGCCATGGGTTAGGGATATCAAAGTTATGGCTATGGTGGATATGGTGGAGGTAATGGTGCTTATAGAAAGCCAGTTGGTGGAGGTGGTGCATCAAGAGATGTGCAATGAGGTGGTAGGGGTTACATGGGCAGTGGCTATGGCGATGCTAGTGGAAATTCACAAGGTTCGGGTAATTATGGTGCTCAGCAAAATAGACCTCATGGTGGCCAAGTTGGATATGGTGGTGGCTTTGGTGGTGCTCCAAGTCGGCAGGCTCAACAACACTGATCATAGTGCTTGATTTCATCTGAGAACTTAACTATTGCTGGAGGGGAACTTCACTTTCACACTGCTGGTTTCGTTCCATATATAGTTTACTCTCGCAAGCACTACGCGCTCAATGGGATTGGTTGGATAGCTTGAATTTTAGGTTTTTGCAGTTCTTATTCTAGTTTACTATAAGTAATGTCAGTAGTATTGCCTATTTTGTAATATTTTCTGTTTAACTGTCATTTTAATTTGGCTCGAGTATGGTTATTTTTACTAGCTATCTAATGCATCTCGTCTCGTAGCCTGTTATATCAAAGCTTATGAGAGTTAGTTTTTGATTGTGTTGTTCGGTTTTGAATATAGTTCCGTAACCATTTTGTGTCTTCCTAAGCAGGATACTTGATGCTAGTTTCTCCTCACTATAAAAAAAATGAATTCTTTTGGTTTCCCATTTGACTTGCATTAGACAAAGAAGTTTTCGTGATGCTTCTTATTGGTAGTGCAGCTGTAGCCGATATGGCTAGCAATAGCAGTAGTGGTAGTTAAAGTTTTGAGAATGCCATAATCATTTTCCTCTGTATTTGACCTTGTGCTGCATATGAGGAGATGCCCGAGTACTAACGTCTGATGATATCCCACTCTGTCAAATCCGACCTTGGTGCTGGGGATTGTGTTTAGTGCGCACAAGTACTTACCGTGGAATTTGGCTCATGGTGAATTTCCTGAAACTAGTCATGGTGAAGCGGGGTGAAGACTAACAGCAGTCATCGTATGGTATGTGTTGCCAACAGCTGGTGTTTAGTTGTACTAGTGATTTTGTATATGGAAAGGTAGACTAGAATATGGCCATGTTTTTGAGGTACTTGGCAATTTAACTCGCAAACAAGTTCTTTAGTTTTTGGCGGTTTTCGCTTATAAAAGGATGCTTTTCTTGAGATGGAATACAGAATAACATGGTTTAGGCTACCTCACTAGTTTAGAATGATTAAACTTTATTTTTCTTGTTTACACCAATTTAACAGTAGAATAGCTTAGAACTTAATTACTGTCTTTCGTCTAATTAGGATTTGTCTATGCACTGACTGTGGTAGTTGAGCTTATTGCTTTTCTACTTTTTTCTGGGGTGTCTCTAACTCCTGTTGTCTCTTTGAGTAGGGTGTTTTTCCTTAAACTTGACGAAAGATTCACGTTTCGCCTGGCTTTCATTAACAATGCTGAAAAAATTTTGGGTTCTTTTGCTTTGATGCATGTTCTTTAGTCTCAAGTAGTGAATGACCTTTCACTGGATTTTCCAAGTAAAAAAAGACTATGCTTAGTGAAGTTCTACCGCGTTTCGCCAACCAAGGATATCATATAGCTAAGGCACAGACACTTTGAGTTGCTGATTCTATAATTGTTAAACTGCAGAATCTTTGTTTCTATTGGGAATGCATGACTCTTGTCATTTCATTGTTTCTATGATTGGATAAGTAAGGAAAGTAAGTGAATACTGTTGTGAACCAAGCTAACTCTATTGGGCCAATTAATATGTTGGAGAGGGGGTTCAAAATTTGAAGAAAAACTTATCAAAAGGAGCTCAACATCTATTATATATACATATAATATGATTTTACTAATGTATGAATAGTATAATTTTCCGCCGAAAGGGGTTCGGTGAACGGTTCTTTTGCAATTCCTTATCTAGATTGTTTGATTTTGAGCCAGGGGTTTGTCGGAAATAACGTCTCTGTCTCACATTTGAGGTAGTGGTATGAACTGCTTACACTTAGCCTCCCAAGACCCCACTTGGTGGGAATATACGGTGAACCCCCATCCATTACACATGCTGGCTCCACCCCCGAGTAGAGAGGTGATTATTGTATAGAGATGGCAACCAAAGGTGGAGATGTGAACATTCAGTGCAATTTTGGGTTGTCGATCGGGCAGTTTTTGTTTGGGAACTAAGGTAGGGAAGAAAGTGAAGAGTTAGAAGCTTGGAGTCACTCAATGATAAAATAATACTAATAGATTAACATATTACAAAATGATAAAAATTAAACTAAATTGATTTCATAATTTCTCATTTTTTTCAATTAATAATATAGGATTTTTATTCATATACACAACATTTGTATTTCAGAATTTTTTTAGTTACATTGTACAAAACTTTGCATATCATATAAGTACAATATTTAGTTATTAATATACATTCCCAGTTAAATAGAACATGTATAAATCATGACTTAATTTGTACTAATATTTTATACGTTGTAGAAAATGAAATAACCAAACAACTGCACATAATTATAACTAACAACCAAACAACCCTTGCTTGTTTTTACTAGTATTACTTACCATATTTCTTATTCATTTAAATTTACTCCTCCTCACTTATGGAAAATCAATTTGATTAACTTATAAAATTAAATTATATTAGATCTATTTAAGTGACACATAAATTGAAACTAAAGAAAGAAATTAATCTGTTGAAACTTCAATGATTTCAACTTCAAATTTCTAAGCTTATATTTACAATGTTTTTTTTATTGTTTTTTAAGGAAAGGGATTATGATCTTTTTTTCTGTTTGGGCTAGTGCCTAGTGAGTATTGGATATATTAGGGTGCACCATTCTCATTGAGTAGTACTACACGGAATTGACGTGTGGAGACCACCAATTACACCCTTTCACTTAACCAAATTATTTTCCTTTTAAATTTTTATTTTGATAGTGTGATATAATATGTAGTTTTAAAAAAAATTATTATCATAAATCTAGTGATAGAAGACTATCTAGGTTAGTTCGTCTATTAACTTGGCCTTTGAAGAAGAAGGTTCGGCATGCTTCGACTCATCTTTATTATCCTCTAAATTCATTCCTTTCTCTGATATTTCATAAAGTAGATGGATAGAGTCAGTCGACCAGTAAAAAAAATAACAAGTGCTCCTGAAATGATTGATTGAAAATAAGACACTATTCCATGCATTTATCTTATATACTTTAAATTTAATACAACATCGAACCCAGTGAATGAAAACAACAACAAACAAAAATAATAGGTAGTATATTGTAACTTTGGGATTGTAATTAGGGTCGAAGCTCCACATATGTTGTTTGGGTGGTCAGGTCAAGCTCCATCCATACAAGACCACGTAATCTCTGACGCTCTGCGTACAATTTTGCAATTTTCTTCACTCCATCCACGTCGTCATATGTTTGGGTGGTCAGGTCAAGCTTCATCTGGGCCAAGTCTGTAGGACCAAGCAACTTCTTCCACATAAGACCACTTAATCTCCCATGCTCTGTGTCCATTTTTGCAATTTTCTTCACTCCCTCCAGGTTTTACTTGTTTGCAACTTCTGCAGACCGTACACTCATATTTTTCTTCAACATCTCAATTTCTGCTTCAGCTTGGGCTTTTTCTTCACTGAGTTGTATCACCATGCTAGAAAACTCCTACAAGACCTTGAGGGACTTACCTGCAAGCAGTAGTTGAATAGAATAGAAAGAAAGCAAAACACAGCAAAATATGCAAGATGTTTTCCGTAACTTTTTGTATTGAAAGTAACTAATGCTTTGTTTAAGAGAGTAGTAGTGGTAATTGTAAAACTTATTAAGAACTTGTGAACTTAAGAGGTCGAAGAATTGTTTATATAGGCCGAGTATTGTAAAACTAAACCAACACAAAAATGGTAAAAAAATATCTTAGTAGAGAATTTCTCTTACTAAATCAATCATATACCAATTAAAAAGAAAAGTCAATATTTGTAAAAGTCATTCACAATATTTTTTTCCTTAGGCAAAATCCAATAAATAAAAAATATCAAGACTGTCATGATTATAAACTAGATGCCCATATTACTGAAAGTTACCTTGTATATAGGTGAGTGCCATGTTGTCGCATATTCCATAGAAGGAAGGTAAATTAATAGTAACATGTTAGAATCAATCACTAATGAATTAAGAGATCTATAATTAATTAGGGTCAATTAGGGATGAGAAAATTTGTTCAATTTACCATAAATAAATTATGAGCAATTAATTTTGTAAAATAATACCTAATTATTTTTGTACCTAATTAAAATCATCAATTGTACAAAAATCAGTCCATGATGTAATTCAAGAAACGTGATACACAATCAGATGTTCTTTACCAAAATCTTATTCAAATTATCACAAGATCAATCCAACCATAAAAATATAATATGCAGTCAAATAGCCGAGAAATTTGTCAACTTATTCAAAGAAGATGGGTAATTTCAAAATTCGGAATTAGCAAACTATGACAAAATTGATTATTATTAAAATTTAGATTTTTCACATCTGGTAGTCTTAAAACATAAGAACACAAAATGGCAAAGAATCGGATGAAATAAATCATTCATGCATTGTTAATTCCGAGTTTGAAATCTGTTAAAGAAGGGAAAAAGAGATTAAAATTAAACACAAATATTTAAATATTTTGGCAAACCTGTGGATGGGTTTTTCATCTCTGTTTTGACAAACGGATCAACGGCACGGAGAAGGTTGGTGGCGGGTGGACGATGGAGATGACCTGGGGCGGCGACGGTTGGTTCATGGAGTAGGTTGGAGAGCAGGGGGGTTCATGGCAATGTTGGAGCAACATTGGCGTGCTGGTTCATCCCCAAAAAGAGGAAAATGGAGGGAGAGATGGTGATGGAGGCTGAGGGGCTGGTGGTGCGGCGACGACGAATGGCAGGAGGCAGTGTTAGATCTGGTATCACCAGATTAGGCGTTGGCGGCGCGACAAGGATGAACGGCAGGAGGCAGTGGTAGATCTGGTATCACCGGAGTAGGCATTGGCGGCGCGGCGCTAGTGGCGACGAGGACGAACGGCAGGAGGCAGTAGTAGATCTGGTATCGCCGGAGTAGGCATTGGCGGCGCATATAGAGGGCGCTGGGAAAGCTATTGGAGAAGAGGGACTCGGTGGTGCTGCTCCGCCGATCAGGGGCAGCAGCCATGGAAAAGAGAGGTTAGACAGAGAGAGAAGGAGGGAGGTTAGATAGAGAGAGAAGGAGCGGCTGTTGTTTGATTTTGGAATTAGGGTTAGATTTTTGGATTAAAAAGGAAAGAAAGGTGTATCAGATCTCAGTCGTTGGATCCGTTCAGGATCAACAACTGAGATCTATAAATTGAAAATTTGAAATTGACTTTCAAAAATGGCTAGAATTGTAAGAAATTGGACAAAATTAAGTTAAAAGGTGAATAAATTTAGGTAAAATGAATTAAATTAGGTTGTTATTTAAATTAAAATAGGGATAATAGTATATAATAATAATAATTAAATAATACATAACAATATTAAATAATAAATAATAATAATTAAATAATAAATAATAATAATTAATAATAAATAATTTGATAAAATAAATAATGCTAAATAATGGAAAACTAGATATTGTGTTTGCAAAAATGTGGATGTGCATAACTATGTGGAAAATAATTTAATAAAAATTACATAAAATGCTGAATTTGAGTTTAAAAATTATGACAATGATACTAAAAGCTAAGAAATAATTTATGCATTTCCTTTAATTATAAATGCGACACGTTAGTATGTACTCAATGTAAGAATAATATATAAAAATATTGATAATTAAAATTGAATAATTCTGCTATAATAACAACCTAAAAGTGATATCGGGAGGTCAAAATTGGGTGTCAACAGAGTCGCCACCTAATTTTTCAAGAAAAAATAGGAAACCTATTTATTTATTGACAAGTACTCCCTCCGTTTAAAAAGAAATGACTTACTTTCCTTTTAGTTCGTTTAAAAAAGAGTGACCCCTTTCATTTTTTGGCAATACTTTAATTTAAACTTTTCAATTGACATGTTTATGACCACAAGATTAAAGGGAATTTTGATACATTTGACACTACTTTAATTTAAGGCTACAAGATTCAAAAATTTTCTTTATTTTCTTAAACTTTGTGCCAAATCAAAGTAGATAATTCTTTTCGAAACGGAGGGAGTATGACGAAACCAATTTAGATTCTAGGTAATGATTCAAATTATTGCAAAGGGAATGGGTTAGACACCATTCAGAATCTACAAATATGGTTCCCGGCCAGACTTAAGTTTATTAAAAAAAAAGATAAAAGAAAAAAGAAGAAAAAATCTATCTATCTATCTATCTATCTATATATATATATATATATATATATATATATATATATATATATATATATATATATATATAAGCAAAATATATAAATATGTACGTAAAGACAAAATTGAATAAAGAAAAATTATTTTAAGAAAAAATTCTACATAATATCCATTAATGTAAAAAAGTGAATTATTTGATTAAGTATCTAAATCAATTTTAATATAACTAGTAATGACCTAGATTTTCCTAAAGTGTGATGAGAATCGCGTGAAAAATATAAAATATCAGAAAAATTATATTGAAGAAAAAACTATGCAATATCTTTCAATGTATAAGTATGAATTAATTTAGTAAGTATCTAAATTAATTTAATTTTTTAATATAAATATTAATGTCCTATATTTGCCTAAACACGTGATGAACATTTGTAAAAAGCATTTCCGTCCAATGCCCCAAAAATAAATTTTACACTATAATTTATATTTTGTACAAGTGTAAAAATCTAAAAAATGCAAACACAAAATTTAAATTCTTCGTTAAATGTCACTCCCATCAAGTATTCCCAACCTGGATAAACACTTGTAAATTAAAATGTTTGTAACAAATAAATAATTATCAAAATAAATTGAAAATATTTGTGTGCTTATATGTATAAAAAAATATAATTTTTTAAAAGGTGTGCTCAGATTAGATTTTAAATACGACATACGAAGTGGTTGCTGATTTATTAGTCGTCCGAACTCGTGTTGCAAAGATACGAATCATAAAACTTTTACATTATAAAAATTTCATCATTGCCCAAATTTATTTATTTTATTACCTATTTATATATATAATATAAGTCTTTTTATTCATACAGGCCTCACAAATTGATGAAAAAATTCGTCATTGGCCAAAAAGGGAGATAACAAATGACTCAAAAATAACCCTAACATTGTCTATTTATACTAGTTCACAAAGGGAGATAACAAATGACCATCCTAAAGAGTGTAATTTGCAAACAGTATCACGCGTAATTAAAAAGTGTAATCAAATAATTTTTTTTATGAAGCAATATAACTAAACATGATTTGACGATCCACATTATTTAATTAATCTACACTTCCACTTTGTTGTAAAACAGTATCTTGGCTCATTAATCATGTTGTAAATTTTCATAACTTGATTTGGTGAAGTTGCTTATTTAATAATCTTTATTTAAACATAACTAAGAATCAAATAATTTATTAAACCAGAAGAACTAATACCCTATATGCAATGCACCAACAAATTAAATTTGTTTGCAATACCTTATTTAGCCCTATCTTCGTAATTGTCAACACAAATTAATACAGTACTAAAATTATTGTTGCTTAATTAGTTATTCCCATTTAAACATTAACTAAGAGACAAAACTAAACCACAAGAATTAATACCCAATATGTAATGCACCAACAAATACCTTATTTTAGCCTTATCATGTATACTAAAAAATAAATTCTAAAATGTTGGTTGCTTAATTTATAGTCAATCATATCAATACCGTTCAATCTTAAATAGAAATATTATAATGTTTTCATAAAATTAAATAAAAAAAGGTGTAAAACAGAAAATTAATTCTATTTTGGGGGGTGTAAATTAGATTTTGAGTAAATGTAGGGTGTAATAAAGAGGACACATGTGTCGTTTTCAAGTAATTAAAAGGGTCATTTTCGACAAGTAGTATTAAACATGTGCAATGGATACAGTACACTAGTAATTGTCACTCACACATGAATGCAATTTGATCCTTCTACGGGAAAAAGTGAGGATTTACACGTGGTGCTTCTTTTTAAGAATTTATTTTGATCCATAAATATTATGTTTTCTCCATTTATTTTTATTTATTTATATTTGAAAACTTGATATTTTTACTAGAGCATCCTTCGTTATTATAAGTCATTTCATCTCACTAACTATTAGGTGAATCGAAAATAAAAGAGAGTTATTGGGTATACTAAAACTTCCGTTATGTGCAAAATTAAAAGAAAAAATCAATAAGAATTTAGTGTACGCAATCTTCTTATGCATGTCTGTAAAAACTATTCTCACAACTTGAATCGATGACTTAATAATATGGTAAAAGTGATTTTTTTTGCTATAGTAAAAAATAAAGGTGGATAGAGGTAGTACTATATTCGTTTATCTTAAATTATCTATCATTATTACTAAAAATAGTTATTGTTTCAAGAAAATACCAAATATGTTAGGATTTAAATAAAGGTTAAATTTTGAAAATATTTTTTCCAGTTAATATTTTTTTAGAGTCGTGTAAAAAAATGCACGATATTTTATTGACTTTTGTAGAACGCACAATATTATAAAATTACAATTCTATCAGTTAATCAGCATTCCTTCCAATAAAACATTTATAAAATTTTAATATTTTCACAAAAACATTTATCGTATAATTTTAATTTTTTAAAGGAAGAAGTGATGGGCTATGTAATATTTACAACCTTTAGAAATATTCTAAACTGTAAAAATAACAACTATATTTTGTAGAATAATGAAATATATCAAAATCTAACTTAGAAACCTATACAAATAGATATTTCAATATTTTAAAAGATTCTTAAAAAGATAAGTTATTTTTTTAACTTTCTAATATTCGAAATTTAGTAATCCAACCAATATACATTCCTTCAAAAAAGTCTTATTTCACGAAAAATACCTAACAACAATAATTTTCTCAATGTTAGTGTTCAAATTTGAAACTCTTAGTTAATGATGAAAAAATATTATCAAGCCCACAAAATATTTACCGGTGATATTCCAAACCAAATAAACATTTATATATATAGACAGATATTGAGGTAGTAGTAAGATTCACGTATACTTAAGACCTTATTTGTGATAGAGTCATGTTTTTCTTCTTTCTATTGATAGTGTGCAGACAGGTTTATTTTAGTCAATGTCCTCTTTTGTATTGTTAACGACAATAGGTAATGGTATATTCACAATGAGTTCTGCAGTGGTGAAGGTAAGTAGGTAACTGATTAAAGCACTATGATTGTGGTTTATTTTAGCTTAATGGTGCGCCTTCTTCTAATTTAGAGCATTTTTTGCCCTAAACATTTTAATTACTTAATAGAGTATTTGAAACTTGAATCATCCCTTCGTTGCTAGTTGCACACCTAATAGATACTTTCGGTGGTGATGTCTTAAATAAACGTGTCTTTTAAGTTCAGTATTCTTGTGTAATAGTGCCATCGCTTGGGTAAAGGTGCTTTTGTTTAAGAATTTTAAATCATTTGTACATCTGTTGGGTTTTCCATACCTGTTGTTCCATATATACTTTCAGGATGTTGTAAGTAAGACGCTTGCTGGTTCAACAGAAGTTTAGTACACAAGACATTTCATGATCTCAGTGGGAAACAAGTAGAAGTAAAGCGTGCTCTTCCAAGTGATGGTAGTTCTGGTGGTTTTGGTGGTCCTTCCACGGGCAACGGAGGTAGTGTTATGGGTGGTGGAAGTTACTAGGGGTATGATGCATCTGGTGACAATCCCAGTTCATATGATAGAATGGATACCAACAGATACATGCAGTCACAAAACCCTAGAGATGGCTATCCACCTTATGGTTCCTCTGGATATGGTACACAGGGTTATGGTTATGGATCGTCCAACAATGGCATGGGTTATGGTGCTTATGGAAGTTATACTTAGTGAAGTTCTACCGCGTTTCGCCAACCAAGGATATCATATAGCTAAGGCACAGACACTTTGCGTTGCTGATTCTATAATTGTTAAACTGCAGAATCTTTGTTTCTATTGGGAACGCATGACTCTTGTCATTTCAATTTTCTATGTTTGGATTAGTAAAAAAAGTAAGTGAATACTATTGTGAACCAAACTAATTCTATTGGGCCTATTAATATGTTGGAGAGGGGGTTCAAAATTTGAAAAAAAACTTATCGAAAGGAGCTCGACATCTATTATATATACATATAATATGATTTTAGTAATGTATAAATAGTATAATTTTCCGCTGAAGGGGGTTCGGTGAACGGTTCTTTTGCAATTCATTATCTAGATTGTTTGATTTTGAGCTGGGGGTTTGTCGTAAACGAGTCTCTACCTCACATTTGAGGTAGTGGTATGAACTGCTTACACTTACCCTCCCACGACCCTACTTGGTTGGAATATACGGTGAACCCATATCCATTACACATGCTGGCTCCGCCCCCGAGTAGAGAGGTGATTGTTGTATAGAGATGGCAACCAAATGTGGAGATGTGAACATTCAGCGCGATTTTGGGTTATCGATGGGGCAGTTTTTGTTTGGGAACTAAGGTAGGGAAGAAAGTGAAGAGTTAGAAGCTTGGAGTCACTCAATTATAAAATAATACTAATAGATTAACATATTACAAAATGATAAAAATTAAACTAAATTGATTTCATAATTTCTCATTTTTTTCAATTAATAATATAGGATTTTTATTCATATACCCAACATTTGTATTTCATAATCTTTTTAGTTACATTGTACAAAACTTTGCATATCATATAAGTACAATATTTAGTTATTAATATACTTTCCCAGTTAAATAGAACATGTATAAACCATGAGTTAATTTGTACTAATATTTTATACGTTGTAGAAGATGAAATAACCAAACAACTGCACATAATTATAACCAACAACCAAACAACCCTTGCTTGTTTTTACTAGTATTACTTACCATATTTCTTATTCATTTAAATTTACTCCTCCTCACTTATGGAAAATCAATTTGATTAACTTATAAAATTAAATTATATTATATCTATTTAAGTGACATATAAATTGAAACTAAAGAAAGAAAGTAATCTGTATTGTAACTTCAATGATTTCAACATCAAATTTGTAAGCTTATATTTACAATATTTTTTATTATTTTTAAGAAAAGGGATTATCATCTTTTTTTCTGTTTGGGCTAGTGCCTAGTGGGTATTGGATATATTAGGGTGCACCATTCTAATTGAGTAGTACTGCACAGAATTGACGTGTGGAGACCACCAATTACACCCTTTCACTTAACCAAATTATTTTCCTTTTAAATTTTTATTTTGATAGTGTGATATAATATGTTGTTTTTAAAAAAATTGTTATCATAAATCTAGTGATAGAAGACTGTCTAGCTTGGTTCGTCTATTAACTTGGCCTTTGAAGAAGAAGGTTCGGCATGCTTCGACTTATCTTTATTAGCCGCTAAATTCATTCTTTTCTCTGATATTTCATAAAGTTGATGGATAGAGTCAGTCGATCAGTAAAAAAAATAACAAGTGCTCCTGAAATGATTGATAGAAAATAAGACAACTTTTCCATGTATTTATCTTATATACTTTAAATTTAATACAACATCGAACCCAGTGAATGAAAACAACAACAAACAAAAAAAGGGTAGTATATTGTAACTTTAGGATTGTAATTGGGGTTGAATCTCCACATATGTTTTTTGGGTGGTCAGGTCAAGCGTCATCCACATAAGACAACGTAATCTCTGACGCTCTGCGTCCAATTTTACAATTTTCTTCACTCCCTCCAGGTCGTCATACGTTTGGGTGGTCAGGTCAAGCTTCATCAGGGCTAAGGCTGTAGGCCCAAGCAACTTCTTCCACACAAGACCACTTAATCTCCGACGCTCTGCGTCCAATTTTGCAATTTTCTTCGCTCCCTCCAGGTGTTGCTTGTTTGCAACTTCTACAGACCGTACGCTCATATTTTTCTTAAACATATCAATTTCTGGTTCAGCTTGGGCTTTTTCTTCACCGAGTTGTATCACCATGCTAGAACACTCCTGCAAAGACCTTGAGGGACTTAACTGCAAGCAGTAGTAAAATAGAAATAGAAACAAAGCAAAATACAGCAAAATATGCAAGATGTTTTACATAACTTTTTGTATTGAAATTAACTAATGCTTTGTTTAAGAGAGTAGTAGTGGTAATTGTAAAACTTAAGAAGAACTTATAAACTTAAGAGCTTGAAGAATTGTTTATGTATGCTGAGTAATGTAAAACTAAACCAACATAAAAATTGTAAAAAAATATCTCAGTAGACAATTTCTCTTACTGAATCAATCATATACCAATTAAAAAGGAAAGTCAATATTTGTAAAAGTCATTCACAATATTTTTTTCCTTAGGACAAATCCAATAAATAAAAAATATCAAGACTGTCATGATTAAAAACAAGATTCCCATAATACTCAAAGTTACCTTATATATAGGTGAGTGCCATGTTGTCGCATATTCCATAGAAGGAAGGTCAATTAATAGTAACATGTTAGCATCAATCACTAATCAATTAGGGTCAATTAGGGATGAGAAAATTTTTTCAATTTACCATAAATAAATTATGACCAATTAATTTTGTAAAATAATCCCTAATTATTTTTGTACCTAATTCAAATCATCAATTGTACAAAAATCAGTCCGTGATGTAATTCAAGAAACGTGATACACAATCAGATGTTCTTTAGCAAAATCTTATTCAAATTATCACAAGATCAATCCAACCATAAAATATAATACGAAGTCAAATAGCCGAGAAATTTGTCAACTAATTCAAAGAAGATGGATAATTTCAAAATTTGGAATTAGCAAACTATGACAAAATTGATCATTATTAAAATTTAGATTTTTCACATCTGGTAGTCTTAAAACATAAGAACACAAAATGGCAAAGAATCCGATGAAATAAATCATTCATGCATTGTTAATTCAGAGTTAGAAATCTGTTAAAGAAGGGGAAAAAAGATTAAAATTAAACACAAACATTTAAATATTTAGGCAAACCTGTGGATGGGTTTTTCATCACTTTTTTGACAAACAGATCAATGGCACGGAGAAGGTTGGTGGCGGGTGGATGGCGGAGATGACCTAGGGCGGCGAAGGTTGATTCACGGAGGAGGTTGGAAAACAAAGAGGTCTCATGGCAATGTTGGAGCGGTGTTGGCCTCCTGCTTCATCGCCAGAAAGGGGAAAATGGAGGGAGAGATGGTGATGGAGGCTGAGGGGCTGGCGGCGCAGCGAGGACGAACAGCAGGAGGCAGTGGTAGATCTGGAATCGCCGGAGTAGGCGTTGGCGGCGCGGCGCAGGCAGCGGCAAGGACGAACGGCAGGAGACAGTGGTAGATCTGGTATCGCCATAGTAGGCGTTGGCGACGCATATAGAGGGTGGCGGGAAAGCTATTGGAGAAGGGGGTCTTGGTGGCGCTGCACCGCCGATCAGCGATGACAGCCATAGGGAAGAGAGGTTAGATAGAGAGAGATAAGGAGAGAGGTTAGATAGAGAGAAGGAGCGGCTGTTGTTTGATTTTGGAATTAGGGTTAGATTTTTGGATTAAAAAGGAAAGAAAGGTGTATCAGATCTCAGTCGTTGGATCCGTTCAGGATCAACAAAGGAAATCTAAAAATTGAAAATTTGGAATTGAGTTTCAAAAATGGCTAGAATTGTAAGAAATTGGACAAAATTAAGTTAAAAGGTGAATAAATTTAGGTAAAATGAATTAAATTAGGCTATTATTTGAATTAAAATAGGGATAATAGTATATAATAATAATAATTAAATAATACATAATATACATGTTCAACCTTCATGTTTATACTCTAGTGGAGCAAAACAAGTCATATTTGTTTTGCATATGATTACAAGTCATATATCTTTAAATATGATTGCAAAGTATACATGTTCAAACTTCACGTTTATACTCCATTAGAGCAAAACAAGTCACATATTTTAACATATGATTACAAAATATACATGTTGAACCTTTATGTTTATACTCCAGTAGAGCAAAAAAAGTGACATATTTTGTGTTCAAAATACCGTGTGTTCTCAAGCGTATACAAATAACCATTTCACCTAAGGATCATCTTGTTCTCAGTGACCCTCTATGCCATGTGACTTTAGAGTTAACGGGATCTTATTTTCCAATGATGAAAATGGTTCATAAATAGGTTGTTTGGTTCCCTTATCCAGACACAAGCAAGCTAGGTAGCCATGCATCTGGTTGTTGAAGTTGAACAATGGAAGCTTACTACTCACTGGTGTGATGAACTCCTCTTCTTTAGACACTGGCGCGCCAGATATGTCCTATTTATTTCGGTAGAAGAAATCTGGATTAGGAAGCCGTTCCTCATACATGTAAGATGATATCGAAGAACTTATCGCGAATGTGTAAAGACAGACATTTTGAAGCTACTTAAGTATAAACACAGACATGTAGATGATATCGGAGAATTGTTATCACATGGACATGTAAACACAGACATTCTGAAGCTACTTAAGTATAAAACATCCTACTTAAGTACAAACACGCAGACATTTTGAAGCTACTTAAGTATAAACAGATAGATTTCGAAGCTACTTAAGTATAAAATATCCTACTTAAAAGCATAAACGCAGACATGTAGATGATATCGGAGAATTGTTATCATATGGATATGTAAACAGATACATTTTAAAGCTACTTAAGTATAAACACATTACAGAGACATATAGATGATATCAGAGAATTGTTATCATGAATATGTAAGCAGACATTTTGAAGCTACTAGAGTATAAAACACAGACATGTAGATGATCTCGAAGAATTATCATCATATATATAACAGAGACATTTTGAAGCTATTTAAGTATAAACAGAGACATGTAGATGATATAGGAGAATTGTCATCATTGATGATATCGAAGAACTGTTATCATGAATGATATCGAAAAACTGTTATCATGAATATGTAAACACAGACATTTTGAAGCTTCTCAAGTATAAAATATCCTACTTACCAGGAAATTGAGTTCTTGATTGTCAGCGCCAAGATATATCTTGATCAGCTTATGTAAATTAGCTAATGTTGAACCTTTAACAACCTTCAGTGTAGTGATAATAATCCTAGGATTTTTCTTTGATAAATCTTCCCATTTCACGTGCACGTCCAGATCTATGCCTATGCTTTCAAATGTAGGGCTG
This sequence comes from Capsicum baccatum var. pendulum, assembly GCA_030864225.1. NCBI lineage: Eukaryota > Viridiplantae > Streptophyta > Magnoliopsida > Solanales > Solanaceae > Capsicum > Capsicum baccatum. Next base: position 10,036,593 of record CM061557.1, read on the forward strand.
AAGTTCTCCTTTGAATCGTTAACTTTCTCGCTAGAGAGATTATGTAATTTTCTTATAGGTGAATCCTCTCCGATTTCTTTAACTGGAGGTCATTTCGATTCAGTTGTTATACACTGCTGAGAGAGTTCTCTAGAATTTCCACAAAGTTTGAACATATTTTAAATTAGTTCTTTTCTTGAAGGGAGAATATCACTAGAAAGATCATCGAAACGATCTTCTACTATAGTTGTATGCAATAAATCGTGATGGAGCATGGCGGAATCTATTGTCTTTTCCTCAATAACCTCTTTTTGCACCTCCTCGACAGGTGGGTTCTCTTTATCCGCTTCACTGTCGTTACCTTTTTCTTCCTCCTTGAACACGATACTCAAGAATGATTTGTTGGTGAAATGTTGCAACAAATCGATAGAAGGATCTTCAACTTCTCTTGTATCGCTTATGCTAGGATAGACCAAAAATGATTAAACTGTGTTACTTTCTACTTCAACGGCAGCATCCTGCTTTCCACAGTTCATATCAATAGATCTATCCAAATCCATAGATTTCACCATTCCTACATCTTATGAGTAAATATCTAATAGCCTTTTCCCAAAGCTATTCTCCTCCATTTCTATTGATCTATTGATAACCCTTGAATGCCAAAGCTCGGCCTCGATCTCCTTCGAGCGCTTTTTAAGCATTTCAAACTCTTGTTGCTTCTTGAAGATTCTATCTTCCATCTTCCTCCGTTCCATCTCTACGAATTTATTTGCCATTTTCTGACACCGCTGTATCTTCTTTTCAAATTCATGTTTCAACATCTGAGTTCACTTGTTTACTTTAACAATGACATCTTCCTCCGTTGTCTCCACTCCTCCTTGTACTTCTAATTCAATTTTAGACCTTAACATAACAGTTTCTTCTTCTTTGTTCATAAGCTTTCTCTTAGCTTCGTTATACTCTTTCTCTTTGAGCTTATTCTCCATCTGAAGCTTGTGGATAAACTGATCCATTGCCGCAATCCTTGACCCCAAAATAACCGCTGAGGAAGAATCTTCTGTACCTTTCTCTTTCAACGGCGTATGAGGGCCACGGACAATGTATTTTGCTTTTCCACCGTACTAAAGAGTAGTGATGGTTTTGTGGAGATCTTTAGGATCTGGACTGGCACACAGTATCATGAGAATTTTGGACTTGTCATCCTCAAAAGAATCCTACATGAAATAGTTGAGTCAACTTCTTACAACAACTAGTACAACTCCCAAAGTGTTTGTGGCTATGTAGCTTGGTTCCTTACAAAATGATGCTAGTGCGCGTAAGATCCTCCAAAAATTACTAATTTTTGGATGATTCAATACGGAGGTAGCAACATTTTTGTAGGATCCAAGCAACATAGATATGTTATATACACAAGATGTAGTACCTGTAAGAGCATAGTTAACTTGCTGTCTCGGAATGGCATGTGGGAATCACCGTTAGCAATGGACTCAACCACCCTTTTAAGTGCACTGTTTCCCTGATTGATCTTTGTAGTCTGTGTAATTTGATTGTAAGATTAGTATCAAATGTATCAAGAGCTAAAATCATACATTTCAAATTACTGTTCATAGGAAATCTGAAAAAAAAAAGCGAGGTAAGTAAAAAATGTGGAACTTTACCTGCATTTTTTCTTCCATGCCAGTTTGACCAGCTTGTTCTATATTCTCGAAACCAGCCATATCGACAAGCAATCGCTCTCCTACTATTGGAACATCAATAATCATCTGCAACAACTTTTAGCTTCCATCGTAAAATATGAAGACATATCCTCGCTGGAAACAAAAAACAAATGAAACTCTTTCCATTTAGACATCGTTAAACATATATTCAGGATTGATACTATGCAATGGCTCCGAGAGGTCCGCTCATTACACAAAGTGATTTTAACTATTCTTATCTTCACTTTCTTAATCTCCTTTGATATCTTTGTAGCCTCAGTACCAGAAATAAAAGTTGCATTATTTTCCTTTTTACCAATAACTTTAAGTTTCACCTACAAAAGTAAAAACACAGGGAAAGCATTATACAGAGAAATACAAAGTAGTACAAGTCATACTAGCTTTCGTCTATCTAACTTTAGTATATCCTTATATTCTGGCTTGTGTAGCTATGTTAGGCATACAGATCAATAATGGCAAGATCAATGGCGCTATGGCGAAAATATGTACCAAGGAATTAGGCAAAGTACTATAAATCATTGGCAGTTCAATTATTAAGTGAAGTACTATAAATCATTAGAATTCATTACTTAATGATAACACCATCGATTGAAAGTCGAGTATAGAAATGTAAGGTCAAAATGCAAAAGTCAATTTATCTGAGAAGATATATAAGATATACACTAACCACGTTTCCTCATTTAAGCTCAGGTCATGTCTAAACATGCACAACATGGATAAATTACCAAGTAGTCCTCATCAATTGACAGAAACTAGAGCATTTTGTTAAATGCGTTTAATACAATAAGAACAATATCAGTTCCTCGATCCAAACAAGTTGAGTTTCAGCCAAATGAATCCTGACTAACCTTGTTTCCCCATTTAAGCTCAGCTAATGTCTAAAACTGCTCAATTTTGGATAAATATAATGTGAGAAAATGGGAAATTTATAGATAATTTTGTGTGATTAAACTAGAGAATTTTCTTAAACGTGCTCAATATTACTACTACAACTACAACACCTAAATCCCAACCAAGTTGAATGTGATATATTCGCAGACCAGGTTTGCGTATTTAAGCTCAAATAATGTCTAAATGTGCTAATTTTGGATATCCATAATTTGATAAAACAGGAAATACTTGTCTCTTTTTCTTCCATAAATAATTTAATGTGTTTTATAGAGAAACTAGAGCATTTTCTTAAATGTGCTCAATACTAACACCATAAAACCTCAATTGCAAACAAGTGAAGTGTGTCGTATGAATCAATACTGATCATTTTTCTCTGTTTTGGTTCGACTCATGTCTAAAGTGCTCAGTACAACCACAACAACACCTCAATCCCAATCAAGTGCTTGTAATTAAACACCAGATAGATCTGACAAATCTTGTTTAGCACAACCTTTGTACACTAACTTAGTGTAATCTGAATCAGATTTAGCTAGTAGGGTTAGCTTAAGAATGGTAAATGTAACTAAAAAAAGTGAAAATATGCAAAATGGCTTTGTGGGCAAGTCCATTTTTTTTGGATTCTTTATTGATTATTCCATTGTTGTTTGGGTATTTTTTGAAGTTTTTTTTGGTTACTTTTTTGGAAAGTGAAATCAAGAAAATGTTGAAGGAAAGTGTAAATACAACTCTCTTTTATTGTGCAAGATAGTGGTTATCTTTACTACAACTAGTACACTGTAGACAAAAAGAGAAAATTCAGTCAGGGATATCAAAAAAGAGCTCATTATAAAGGTGTATTGTATGCTGCCTTCACTTGCATTCAGTAATTTTAGTAGTTACTCCAAGGCTCCCCTTCGTACGCTGTAGACAAAAGATGAAAAAATATGATTTCTTGGTAAAGAGTCTCTCTACTTCAACTTGATTCGACAATATAAATTGTGTACACTTTATCTCCTCAAATTCCACTTTATGAGATTACACTGAATATGTTATTGTTATCGTTATTATTTTTCGATCTAAAAAAATGACGTTTGGTACTAAAATATGTTGGATTTGTCCAAAAATGTGTCAGAATCTATTAAAACCAGTCTCTCTGCTTCATTCTGAGTTGGGAACATAGATTGTGTATATTTTATTACTCCAAATCCCACTTTATGTGAATACAGTAGGTACGTTATTGTTGTTTGGTCTGAAAATGTCCTAAGTCAGGTCTATCAGAAATAGTCTTTCTACTTCAGCTTGAGTCGCTAATATAAATTGTGTACACTATACCTCTCAAAATTTCACTTTATGAGAATAACCCAAATATGTTGTTGTTGTTGTTGTTATTTTTCGATCTGAAAATAAGACGTTTGATATTAGTACTATTTTTGTTTTCTCATTTTACGCGTCATGCTTTCAATTTTAGATTATCCCAAGGAAAAACTAAATTGTTTTAGAATACAAGTTTAAAAATTCCTTCTTTTTCGTCAAATTTTGAGTCGAGTCAAATTAACCACATAAAATAAAAGGACGGAAATAGAATATTTCAAAAAATAGTCCCTTTTTTTCAGAAAAAAGAATAAATATGATTTTTAAAAATGAGAATATGTAAAATGGCTTTGTGGGCAAATTCAAATTCAAAAATAGTATATCTTTAAAAAATATAATATAAGTGTAATAATATTTTTAAAAAGTCTAAAAAAATTAACTATAACAAAAAAATATATAATATTTTTAAAAAGTTCAAACAACTTAGTTACTAAGAATATCAACATTTGATGAAAAAATATTATTATTTGAGAATGAGAACAAAATATTGTACTATAATAAAAACAAAAAAACAACTCATAGGGTGAAGTAAATATTCCCTAGGTAAGAGAGGTGGAAAATTAACTATATAAGTTTGACCAAAGTACATTTATTGTAACAACCTTATTAAATTCCACTATTTGAAATTGGAATATTTTGGGGGGTATATTTGCCTCTTATGTTCAAAATATAATAATACTTTCCTCTTATGTATATTAATTAATGAAGTTTAACTAATATTATGTGAAGTATAATAGATTCTTGTGATTTATGTGAGTAATGTAAGAATTAATATTTAATGTTGTTTTAATTGAATTAATTATCTGATATTTGTTATTGATGAGAGGTATAATATTATCCATTGAATTTAGTTGCGATACGTGAAAATTAATTCAGATACCACAGTTATATAAAAGAGACTTCAATGCGAAGACTCTGGCTCGAGTACTTATCCCTCTGCATCAATCACGCATAACATTCCAAATCTAATCACCACCACTGATCACATCAAATCATAACCATTTATTTCCTATCCCAATAGAGAAAATCAATGGTCTCAAGTTCGGGCACCGAATATGGAGAAAATTTCATTGAAAAAGTCATCCTCAGAATGGACCTTGTAGTGCGCGATCCATATTAGTCGACAATACGTGATCCAAATGAGAAAGAGCTCCATAAAAGATATCGAACATTAGGTGGGAAACTGAAAAAAAATCTCATCAAAATCACCACCGTTGATCTAATCAAATCACAACTTGTAGTGTGCGATACAAATTAGTCGATAATGCACTATTCGAATTAGATAGAGCTACATGACAGATACCAAACACTAGGTGGGAAACTATAAAATAAAACAAAAATTTCATCACCATCACTGATCTAATCAACACAACTTGTATTGTACGATCCAGATTAGTCAATAATGCACGATCCAAATTAGAGAGAGCTACACGATAGATACCATACACTAAGTGGGAAACTAAAAACCACCCCTGCCATTGATCTAATCAAATCACAATCGTCAGTGTGCGATCCAGATTAATCAACAATGCGCGATCCGAATTAGGCAGAGCTTCACGATAGATACCAGACACTAAGTGGTAAATTGAAAAACAAAACAAAAATTCTCACCACCACCATTGATCGAATCAAATCACAACTCGTAGTGTGCAATCAAAACTAGTCGATAATACGCGATCTGAATTAGACAGAGCTTCACGATAGATACTAGACACTAGGTGGGAAACCGCAAACAAAATAAAAAATCTCATCACCACCATTGATCTAATCAAATCACAACTTGTTGCGTGCGATTCAAATTAGTCGATAATGGGTGATTGGAACTAAATATAGCTTCACAACAGATACCATACACTAGGTGGAAAACTACAAAACAAAAAATCTCATCACCATTACTGATTTAATCAAATCACAACTTATAGTTTGCGATCTAGATTAGTCGACAATGCGCGATCCAAATTAAACAGAGCTTTATGACAGATACCAGATACTAGGTGAGAAACTACAAAACAAAACAAAAAATCTCATCACCACCATTGATTTAATCAAATAATAATCCGTAGTGTGCAATCCAGAGTAGTGGATAACGCACAATTCAAATTAGATAGTGTTTCACAACAGATACCAGACACTAAGTGGGAAACTGAAAAACAAAATAAAAAATCTCATCACCACTATTGATCAAATCAAATCACAACTTATAGTTTGCTATCCAGATTAGTCGATAATGCGCGATCTGAATTAGACAGGGCTTTACAATAGATACTATACACTTGGTGCGACACTACAAAACAAAACAAAATAAAAAGTCTCATCTCCACCATTGATCTAATCAAATCACAACTCGTAGCGTGCGATTCAAATTAGTCGATAATGCGCGATTCGAATTAAATGCGTGATCAGAATTAGATATAACTTAACGATAAATACTAGACACTAGGTGGAAAACTTCAAAACAAAATAAAAAATCTCATCACCACCATTGATCTAATCAAATAACAATCCTTAGTGTGTGATCCACATCATTCGATAATGCACAATTCGAATTAGACAGAGCTTCACAATAAATATCAGACACTGGATGAGAAACTGAAAAACAAAACAAAAAATCTCATCACCATGATTGATCTAATCAAATCACAACTCATAGTGTGCGATCCAGATTAGTCGATAATGCGCTATTCAAAATAAATGTGTGATCCGAATTAGATAGAACTTCACGACAGATACCAGACACTAGGTGAGAAACTATAAAACAAAATAAAAAATCTCATCACCACCATTTATCTAATCAAATAACAATCCGTAGTGTGTGATCCACATTAGTTGATAATGCACGATCCGAATTAGATAGAGATTCACAATAGATATCAGACACTGGATGAGAAACTGAAAAAACAAAACAAAAAATCTCATGAACACCATTGATTTAATCAAATCACAATCTGTAGTATGCGATCCAGATTAATCGATAATACGCGATCTGAATTAGCTAGAGCTCCATAACAAATACCAGACATTAGATGGGAAACCAAAAAACAAAACAAAATTATCATCACCATCACTGATCTAATCAAATCACAACTAGACAGAGCGTCACAACAGATACTAGACACTAGGTGAGAAACTACAAAATAAAACAAAAATCTTATTAATCAAATCATAAATCGTAGTGTGCAATCTAGATTAGTCAATAATGCGCGATTCAAAATAGAGACAAAGCTTTACGACAGATATCAGACACCAGGTGAAAACTACAAAACAAAACAAAAAACTCATCACAACCATTCATCTAATCAAATCACAACCATCTATTCCTTGTCCCAAATTCATCTTCATTCACCTCACTTTCTCACTTTTCTCCTTCATAAACCCTCACTTTCTCTTTGTCTTCACCCAAAGAGAGATATACACACTCAAAATTTACACTTTCTTTTTTTTTGGAATACATAATATACACACACCATGTACAAAGAGAAGGAGGGAAAATACATATAGATTCAGATCAAGAAAAGCTATTTATTGGTGGAATATCATGGGAAACAACAAAAGAGAAGATTAAGGAGTATTTTCTAGTGTGTGTGATGTTTTACAAACTGTTGTAATGATAGATAAGATTACTGGAAAGCCTAGACGATTTGGTTTTGTTGTATTTGCAGATCCTAGTGTTCTTGATAGAGTTCTTCAAGATACTCATGTAATTGATGGCCGCACAGTGAGTTTTTTTTTACTCTATTTTAGCCTCTGGTGTTTTATTATTTTTGATTAGTTCTGTATTTGTGCTTGTTGGATTGTTAGTTTTTGCTGATTCTTGGATTTTGGGATTGCGGGTTTGTTAGTTTTTGCTGATTCTTGGATTTTGAGCTTGTGGGGTTGTTAGTTTTTGCTGATTCTTGGATTTTAGGATTGTGGGGTTGTTAGTTTTTGCTGATTCTTAGATTTTGGGAGTGTGAGCTTGTTAGTTTTTGATGATTCTTGGATTTTGAGCTTGTGGGATTGTTAGCTTTTGCTGATTCTTGGATTTTAGGACTGTGGGATTGTTAATATTTACTGATTCTTTGATTTTGAGCTTGTGGTGCTGTTAGTTTTTACTGATTCTTGGATTTTGGGCTTATGGGGTTCTTAGTTTTTGCTGATTCTTGAATTTTGGGATTTGTATTTGTGGAGTTTTGGTTAAATGAGCTGACTTATGATTGTTTTCTGAGTGTTTCATGTGTTTTTGCCTAATATTATCATGATGTGACTTTTGGATATTGTTATACATATATAAACCTTATATATAGAGAAAAAGTAGAGAGGAAGAGAGGGAAAAAAGAATGGATTCAGATAAAGAAAAGCTTTTTATTGGTGGCATATCATGGGAAAAACAGAGAAAAGATGAAGAAGTATTTTCAAGTGTATGGTGATGTTTTAAGGACTGTATTAATGAGATATAAGATTACTGGAAAGCCTAGAGGATTTGGTTTTGTTGTATTTGCAGATCCTAATATTCTTGATAGAGTTCTTAAGGACACTCACGTAATTGATGGTCGTACGGTGAGTTTTTTGGCTGTATGTTCATGCTTTATTTGTGTTTTTCTATTATTTTTGATTGTGAGGTTGTTTGTTTTTGTTGATTCTTGGATCTTGAGCTTGTGGTGTTGTTAGTTTTTTCCGATTCTTGGATTTTGGGATTTTGGGGCTGTTGGTTTTTGCTGATTCTTTGATTTTGAGCTTGTGGGGTTGTTAGTTTTTGCTGATTCTTGGATTTTAGGATTTTAGGGCTGTTGGTTATTGCTGATTCTTTGATTTTGAGCTTGCGGGGTTGTTAGTTTTTGTTGATTCTTGGATTTTGGGATTTTTGGGTTGTTGGTTTTTGCTGATTCTTTAATTTTGAGCTTGTGAGGTTGTTAGTTTTTGCCGATTCTTGGATTTTGAGTTTGTGGGGTAGTTAGTTATTGTTGATTCTTTGATTTTGAGCTTGTAGGGTTGTTAGTTTTTGCTAGTACTTTAATTTTGGGATTGTGGAGTTGTTAGTTTTAGCTGATTCTTTGTTTTTTGGATTATGTGCTTGTGGAGTTATTGGTTAAATGAGCTTGACTTTGGTGATTATTTTCTGGGTGTTTATTAATATGGCATTTCTATTTTAGGATGTGTTTTTACTTATATTGTGATAAGATGATGTTTCTCTTTTCTTTGTATCTTTTGGGTGTTGTTTATATTTTTTATTTTTGTTTTTTTTTAGATTTTATGCTTGTGGATCTTTGGTTAAATGAGCTGACTTTTTTATTGTTTGTTGGTTGTGTCCTGATATGTCAGTTCCAATTTAGAATGTATTTTTGTGACTGTTATCTTCTTCTGGTTGAGCTTATGTAATCAAGCTCTCCCGATATTTAAAGTAAAATCTGTATTTTTATATTGTGGTTTCTAATAAGAAATAGTTTCTCTTGAGTTAATTTTGTGGGTAGACAGATTCTCCTTATATTTAACGTAAAGTCAACATCTTTTATATTGAGGTCTTTTGTAAATAATGGTTTCTCAAGTCAATTTTGTGAGTAGACAATGCGTTGCATATGTTCTTTTGATGTGAAAATGGTGGATGAGGTTGCATAATTTATTGCAATAGTTCTATCATGCTTTTGAATGCCATATGTGTGGTGATTTTTTCTATAATGTGTGTCGCTTTTATTCTTGAATCAAATTAATTGTTATACAATAGGTGGCCTTGCTTGGGATTGATTTGTAGTAGTAGTAGTTCTTGTTGTTGTACAACTTCTTCCTTCTACTGCATAGTGGTCAGTTTTGCATAAGCACTAATTTTGCTAGGTGGAGTGTCTCTGTTGTGCCTTCCAAAGCTGGAATTGTACAGCAAAATTTTTTTCATTATCAAGCCATGTATTTGATGCAATGGATGGAAAATAGGATGATTATTTCCTCTTCTTTGATGTTTTTGACACTTCTTGGTGTGATAGTGATGAAATGATATCTGACTTGTTGAAAAGAACATCCTAAAATGTGGAACGTAGTATTATTGTTATGCAGTGTGTGGGCTCATTGATAGAGTCATGTTTTTCTTCTTTTTGTTGATAGTGTGCAGATAGGTTTATTTTAGTCTAATGTCCTCTTTTGCATTGTTAACGACAATAGGTAATGGTTTACTCACAATGAGTTCTGCAGTGGTGAAGGTAAGTAGGTAACTGATTAAAGCACTATGATGGTGGTTTATTTTAGTTTAATGGTGCGCCTTCTTCTAATTTAGAGCATTGTTTGCCCTAAACATTTTAATGACTTAATAGAGTATTTCAAACTTGAATCATCCCTTTGTTGCTAGTTGCACACCAAATGGAAACTTCCAGTGGTGATGTCTTAAATGAACGTGTCTTTTAAGTTCAGTGTTCTTGTGTAATAGTACCATCGCTTGGGTAAAGGTGCTTCTGTTTAAGAATTTTAAATCATTTGTACATCTATTGGGTTTTCCAGACCTGTTGTTCCATATATAATTTTAGGATGTCGTAAGTAAGACGGTTGCAGGTTCAAAAGAAGTTTAGTACATTTTAGATGATAATTTGATGTCTTTTAGTAGAGCTTTCCCCCAAAGCAATAACCTAGTTGATGGAAACTTCCACTAAGATTTTGGGCATCTTATAATAAAATATGTCTTTTTGAGTCTTTATCTTGCTTACTTCTGAATTTGTCCTTCTTTTACTTAGCTCAATGGTATATTTTCTTTATAGGCTGAGGCTAAGAGGGCCTTGTCCAGAGAGGAGCAGGGTCCAAAATCTGGAAATGTAGGTAGTGCTAGAAGTTTTGGAGGCGGTGGAAATAACAGGACCATGAAAATATTTGTTGGTGCATTGCCTCCTACGCTGAATGAGGATGGCTACAGAACTTACTTTAAAACTTATGGTAATGTCACTGATGTGGAAATTACGTTTGATCAACAGACCAGCCGATCTCATGGGTTTGGCTTCATTTTATTTGATTCTGAAGAAACAGTAGATAGGGTTTTAAACAAGATATTTCATGATCTCAGTGGGAAACAAGTGGAAGTAAAGCGTGCTCTTCCAAGAGATGGTAGTTCTGATGGTTTTGGTGGTCGCTCCACAGGCAACGGTGGTAGTGGTATGGGTGGTGGAAGTTACCAGGGGTATGGTGCATCTGGTGACAATCCCATTTGTTATGACATAATGGATACCAACGGATACATGCAGTCACAAAACACTGTAGGTGGCTATCCACCTTATGGTTCCTCCGAATATGGTACACCGGGTTATGGTTATGGATCATCCAACAATGGCATGGGTTATGGTGCTTATGGAAGTTACAGTGGAGCCAATCCTGGATATGGGGCTGTCAATCCTGGATATGGTGGTCCAGCAGTTACTGCAGCCTTCGGGAATCCAATTGTGCCTGGTGCTGGTTATGGTAGAGGTCAAGCTGGTGGATCGAGAAGCTCGTGGGGTTCTAAGGGTCCTTCTGGATATGGGAACATGGGCTATGGTAATGTATCATGGGGTGTTTCAAGTGCTGGTGGTGGAGGTGGACCCGCTAATGAAGGATCTGTTGTTGGTCAGTCTCCTGCTGGAGCCACGGGTTATGGAAATCAAGGTTATGGCTATGGTGGATATGGTGGAGGTGATGGTGCTTATGGAAATCCAGTTGGTGGAAGTGGTGCATCGAGAGACATGCAATCAAGTGGTGGGGGTCATATGGGCAGTGGCTATGGCGATGCTAGTGGAAATTCACAAGGTTTGGGTAATTATGGTGCTCAGCAAAATGGACCTCATGGTGGCCAAGTTGGATATGGTGGTGGGTATGGTGGTGATCCAAGTCGGCAGGCTCAACAACACTGATTACAGTGCTTGATTTCATCTGAGAACTTACCTATTGCTGTAGCGGAACTTCACTTTCACGTTGCTGGTTTCATTCCACATACAGTTTACTCTTGCAAGCATTATGCGCTCAATGGGATGGGTTGGATTGCTTGAATTTTATTCTTTTGCAGTTCTTATTCTAGTTTACAATAAATAATTGTTAGTAGTATTGCCTATTTCGTAATATTTTCTTTTTAACTATAGTTTTAATTTGGCTTGCATATGGTTATTTTTACTAGCTATCTAATGCATCTCCTTTCGTAGCCTGTTATGTCAAATCTTATGTAAGTTAGCTTTTGATTGTGTTATTTGGTTTTGAATATAGTTTTGTAACCCGTTTGTGCCTTCCCAAGTAGGATACTTGATGCTAGTTTCTCCTCACTATACAAAAATGAACTCTTTTGGTTTCCCATTAGATTTACGTTGGACAAAGTAGTTTTCGTGATACTTCTTGTTGGTAGTGCAGCTGTAGCCGATATGGGTAGCAATAGCAGTAGTGGTAGTTAAGTTTTGAGAATGACATAATCATTTTCCTCTGTATTTGACCTTGTTTTCAACAGGAGGAGATGCCTGAGTACTAACGTCTGATGACATCCCACTCTGTCTAATCCGACAATGGTGCTGGGAATTGTGTTCAGTGTGCACAAGTACTTACCGTGGAATATAGTTCACGGTGCATTTCCTTAAACTGGTCATGGTTTAGTTGTACTAGTGATTTGGTATATGGAAAGGTAGACTAGAATATGGCCATGTTTTTGGCGGTTTTTGCTTATAAAAAGATGCTTTTCTGGAGATGGATTACAGAATAACATGGTTTAGGCTACCTCACTAGTTTAGAATGATTAAACTTTATTTTTCTTGTTTACACCAATTTAACAGTAGAATAGCTTAGAACTTACTTACGGTCTTTCGTCTAATTAGGATTTGTCTGTGCACTGACTGTGGTAGTTGAGCTTATTGCTTTTCTACTTTTTTCTGGGGTGTCGCTAACTCCTGTTATCCCTTTGAGTAGGGTGTTTTTCCTTAGTCTTGGTTAAAGATTCACATTTCGCATGGCTTTCATTAACAATCCTGAAACATTTTTGGGTTCTTTTTCTTTGATGTATGTTCTTTAGTCTCAAGTAGTGAATGGCCTTTCACTGGATTTTCTAAGTAAAAGCCTATGCTTAGTGAGTTCTACCGTGTTTCGCCAACCAAGGATATCATATAGCTAAGGCACAAACACTTTGAGTTGCTGATTCTATAACTGTTAAACTGCAGAATCTTTGTTTCTATTGGGAATGGATGACTCTTCTCATTTCATTGTTTCTATGTTTGGATAACAACGGAAAGTAAGTGAATATTGTTGTGAACCAAGCTAACTCTATTGGGCCAATTAATATGTTGGAGATGGGGTTCAAAATTTGAAGAAAAACTTATCGAAAGGAGCTCGACATCTATTATATATACATATAATATGATTTTAGTAATGTATAAATAGTATAATTTTCCACTGAAGGGGGTTCAGTGAATGGTTCTTTTGCAATTCCTTATCTAGATTGTTTGATTTTGTAATGGGGGTTTATCAGAAATGACGTCTCTATCTCACATTTGAGGTAGTGGTATGGACTGCTTACATTTACCCTCCAAGACTCCACTTGGTGGGAATATACGGTGAACCCCAATCGATTACACATGCTGGCTCCGCCCCCGAGTAGAGAGGTGATTATTGCATAGAGATGGAAACCAAAGGTGGAGATGTGAACATTCAGCGCAATTTTGGGTTGTCGATGGGGCAGTTTTTGTTTGGGAACTAAGGTATGGAAGAAAGTGAAGAGTTAGAAGCTTGGAGTCACTCAATGATAAAATAATACTAATAGATTAACATATTACAAAATGATAAAAATTAAACTAAATTGATTTTCAAAAGGTCACCATTACAAATGAGACATAGATCACCGAAAACGTAAAATATCTATACAATTATTAATTCAAAATATTAAAGAATTGTGCAAGTGACAGATTGTTCACTAGAATGAATTGTACAATTGACAAATGGTTCACTAGAAGGGGTTTTATGGTATGCTAGGATGGCGTAAACCGTCTGAATAATGGAGACTATCATTCCGACTTGGTGGGAATATACTGGGTAGAGAAATATACATGTTTTAGCATGTTTTAGAATTTGATGACTAAATATACATGTTCAACCTTCATGTTTGTACTCCGATGGAGCAAAACAAGTCATATATTTTAGCATATGATTACAAAATATACATGTTCAACCTTCATGTTTATACTTTAGTGGAGCAAAACAAGTCACATATTTTAGCATATGATCTCAAAATATACATGTTCAACCTTCATGTTTATACACTTCGGTAGAGCAAAACAAGTCACATATTTTAGCATATGATTACGAAATATATACATGTTCAACCTTCATTGTTTATACTCCAGTAGAGCAAAACAAGTCACATATTCGAGTATAAGACCATGTGTTCACAAGCGTATACAAACAACCATTTCACCTAAGGATCATCTTATTCTCAGTGACCCTCTATGCCATGTGACTTTAGAGTTAACGGGAGCTTATTTTCCAACGATAAAAACAGTTCATAAATAGTGTGATATAATATGTAGTGTGATATAATATGTAGTTTTGATAGTGTGATATAATATGTAGTATTTAAAAAAATTGTTATCATAAATCTAGTGATAGAAAACTATCTAGCTTGGTTCGTCTATTAACTTGGCCTTTGAAGAAGAAGCTTCGGCATGCTTCGACTTATCTTTATTATCCGCTAAATTCATTCCTTTCTTTGATATTTCATAAAGTAGATGGATAGAGTCAGTTGATCAGAAAAAAAAGTAACAAGTGCTCCTGAAATGATTGATAGAAAATAAGACAACTATTCTATGCATTTATCTTATATACGTTAAATTTAATACAAAATCGAACACAGTGAATGAAAACAACAACACACAAAAAAAAATAGGTAGTATATTGTTACTTTGGGATTGTAATTGGGGTCGAAGCTCCACATGTGTTGTTTGGGTGGTCAGGTCAAGCTTCATCTGGGCCAAGGTTGTAGGCCCAAGCAACTTCTTCCACACAAGACCACGTAATCTCTGACGCTCTGCGTCTAATTTTGCAATCTCCAGGTCATATGTTTGGGTGGTCAGGTCAAGCTTCATCTGGGCCAAGGCTGTAGGCCCAAGCAATTTCTTCCACACAAGACCACGTAATCTCCAATACTCTGCTTCCAATTTTGCAATTTTCTTCACTCCCTTCAGGTGTTGCTTGTTTGCAACTTCTAAAGACCTTACGCTTATATTTTTCTTCAACATCTCAATTTCAGCTTCAGCTTGGGCTTTTTCTTCACTGAGATGTATCACCATGCTAGAACGCTCCTGCAAAGACCTTGAGAGTGAAGAATTCTCCGTTGCAGACTTGAGTAACTGTTGGTCCAGGTTAGCTAATTTTGCTTCAAACTCATGCTTCATTTTGTCAAACTGTTTGGCAGCCTTCTCCCAACCTGTACAGAGGGATGTGAATAAAAGAATTCAGTACCAAGTTGCAAAACACTTATTGCAAGAAAAACACAAGTCAATAAGGAACATCACCTGAGATAGCTTCTTCAGCAACTTTAGCATATTATTTTCCCAGGTTTTCCTTATTAGTCATTTCTGACTGTGCAGCATCCAACTTTTCATTCAAATCCTTGACTTTATCCTCTAAGCCACTCACCTGTTCCTTAAGATACTTAACTTGATCTATCTGTCGCATGCACTCCTTTAGTGCACCATCTAGATGTGATGCCCTGTCTTCAGCAGTAAGCTTCTAAAGAGTAACGGATTCCAGGTAATCTTTTAGTGTCGCGGATTCTGACTCAGCCTTCTCCCAACCTGTACAGAGAGATGTGAATAAAAGAATTCAGTACCAAGTTACAAAACACAAGTTGCAAGAAAAACACAAGTCAATAAGGAACATCACCTGAGACAGCTTCTTCAGCAACTTTAGCATATTGTTTTCCCAGGTTTTCCTTATTTGACATTTTTGACTATGCAACAGCCAAATTAAGAGACTTAACTTGATCCTCCAGTCCAGTCAAATGTGAATAAGATTCAATGGAAATTTTCACATATTTAGGTTTCTTGATTTCTTGTTTACCCTGAAATATATCTGCCGCATGCACTCCTTCAGTGCAGTAGTAAAATAGAAATAGAAAGAAAGCCCAACACAACAAAATATGCAACATGTTTTCCATAACTTTTTGTATTGAAAGTAACTAATGCTTTGTATAAGAGAGTAGTACTGGTAATTGTAAAACTTAAGAACTTGTGAACTTAAGAGCTTGTGAACTATTGTTTATATAGGCTGAGTATTGTAAAACTAAACCAACATAAAAATGGTAAAAAAATATCTCAGTAAGAGAATTTCTCTTACTGAATCAATCATATACCAATTAAAAAGGAAAGTCAATATTTGTAAAAGTCATTCACAATATTGTTTTCCTTAGGCCAAATCTAATAAATAAAAAATATCAAGACTGTCATGATTAAAACCTAGATTCCCATAATACTGAAAGTTACCTTATATATAGGTGAGTGTCATGTTGTCGCATATTCCATAGAAGGAAGGTAAATTAGTAGTAACATGTTAGCATCAATCACTAATCAATTAAGAGATCGATAATCAATTAGGGTCAATTAGGGATGAGAAAATTTGTTCAATTTACCATAAATAAATTATGACCAATTAATTTTGAAAAATAATCCCTAATTATTTTTGTACCTAATTCAAATCATCAATTATACAAAAATCAGTCCACGATGTAATTCAAGAGACGTGATACACAATCAGATGTTCTTTACCAAAATCTTCTTCAAATTATCACAAGATAAATCAAACCATAAAAATATAATACGCAGTCAAATGTTCTCCGTTATAATGACAAGCCGAGAAATTTTTTAAACTAATTCAAAGAAAATGGATAATTTCAAAATTCGGAAGTAGCAAACTATGACAAAATTGATCATTATTAAAATTTAGATTTTTCACATCTGGTAGTCTTAAAACATAAGCACACAAAATGGCAAAGAATCGGATGAAATAAATCATTCATGCATTGTTAATTCAGATTCCGAAATCTGTTAAAGAAGAGGAAAAGAGATTAAAAGTAAACACAGACATTTAAATATTTAGGCAAACCTGTGGATGGGTTTTTATCTCTTTTTTAACAAATGGATCAACGGCACGGAGAAGGTTGGTGGCGGGTGGACGACGGAGATGACCTGGGGTGGCGATGGGTTGGTTCACGGAGGAGGTTGGATAGCAGGGGGTCTCGTGGAAATGTTGGAGTAGCGTTAGCGTGCTGGTTCATCGCCAAAAAGGGGAAAATAGAGGGAGAGATGGTGATGGAGGCTGAGGGGCTGGAGGCGTGGCGCTGGCATCGGAGAGGACGAATAGCAGGAGGCAGTGGTAGATCTGGTATCGTCGGAGTAGGCGTTAGCGGCGCATATAGAGCGCGGTGGGAAAGCTATTAAAGAAGGAGGTCTCGGTGATGTTGCTCATCCGATCAGTGGTGGCAGCTATGGGAAAGAGGGGTAAGATAGAGAGAGAAGGAGAGAGGTTAGATAGAGAGAGAAGAGCAGCTGTTGTTTGGTTTTGGAATTAGGATTAGGTTTTTAGATTATAATGGATCCAACGACTGAGATCTAAAAATTGAAAATTTGGAATTGAGTTTCAAAAATGGCTAGTATTATAAGAAATTGGACAAAATTAAGTTAAAAGGTAAATAAATTTAAGCAAAATGAATTAAATTAGGCTGTTATTTAAATTAAAATAGCGATAATAGTATATAATAATAATAATTAAATAATACATAACAATATTAAATAATAAGTAATAAAGAATAATAAATAATAATAATAAATAATATAATAAAATAAATAATTCTAAATAATGGAAAACTAGATATGTGTTTGCAAAAATGTCGATGTTCATAGCTACGTGGGAAATAATTTAATAAAAATTACATTAAATGCTCAATTTGAGTTTAAAAATTATGACAATTATACTAAAAGCTAAGAAATAATTTATGCATTTGTAGAATTTGAAATATATCAAAATCTATCTTAGAAACCTATACAAGTAGATATTTAAATATTTTAAAAGATTCTTAAAAAGATAAGTCAATTTCTTTAACTTTCTAATATTCGAAATTTAGTAATCCAATAATATACATTCCTTCAAACAAGTCTTATTTCACGAAAAATACCTATCAACAACAATTTTCTCAATGTTAGTGTTCAGATTTGAAACTTTTAGTTAATGATGAAAATATATTATCGAACCCACCACATATTTACCGGTGATATTCCAAACCAAATAAACATTTATATATGTAGACAGATATTGAGGTAGTGGTAAGATTCACGTATATTTTAGACCTTATATGTGATAGAGTCATGTTTTTCTTCTTTTTGTTGATAGTGTGGAGAAAGGTTTATTTTAGTCTAATGTCCTCTTTTATATTGTTAACGACAATAGGTAATGGTTTATTCACAATGAGTTCTGCAGTGGTGAAGGTAAGTAGGTAACTAATTAAAGCACTATGATAGTAGTTTATTTTATTTTAATGGTGCACCTTCTTCTAATTTAGAGCATTGTTTGCCCTAAACATTTCAATAACTTAATAGATTATTTGAAACTTGAATCATCCCTTCGTTGACAAAATGGAAACTTCCTGTGGTGATGTCTGAAATAAACGTGTCTTTTAAGTTCAGTGTTCTTGTGTAATAGTGCCATCGCTTGGGTAAAGGTGCTTTTATTTAAGAATTTTAAATCATTTGTACATTTGTTGGGTTTTCTAGACCTTTTGTTCCATATATACTTTCAGGATGTCGTAAGTAATAAGCTTGCAGGTTCAACAGAAATTTAGTACACAAGTGGAAGTAAAGCATGTTCTTCCAAGAGATGGTAGTTCTGGTGGTTTTGGTGGTCGTTCCACGGGCAACGGTGGTAGTGGTATGGGTGGTGGAAGTTACCAGGGGTATGGTGCATCTGGTGACAATCCCAGTTCTTATAACAAAATGGATACCAACAGATACATGCAGTCACAAAACACTGTAGGTGGCTTTCCACCTTATGGTTCCTCCGAATATGTACACCGAGTTATGGTTATGGATCGTCCAACAATGGCATGGGTTATGGTGCTTATGGAAGTTACGGTGGAGCCAATCCTGGCTAAGGGGCTGTCAATCCTGGATATGATGGTCCAGTAGTTGCTGCAGCCTTCGAAAATCCAAATGTGCCTGGTGCTAGTTATGGTAGCGGTCCAGATGGTGGATCGAGAAGCTCATGAGGTTCTCAGGGTCCTTCTGGATATGGGAACATGGGATATTATAATGCATCATGGGGTGCTTCAAGTGCTGGTGGTGGAGGTGGACCCGCTAATGGAGGATCTGTAGTTGGTCAGTCTCCAGCTGGAGCCACGGGTTATGGAAATCAAGGTTATGGCTATGGTGGATATGGTGGAGGTGATGGTGCTTATGGAAATCCAGTTGATGGAGGTGGTGCATCGGGAGACATGCAATCAGGTGGTGGGGTTTACATGGGCAATGGCTATGGCGATGCTAGTGGAAATTCACAAGGTTCGGTTAATTATGGTGCTCAGCAAAATGGACCTCATGGTGGTCAAGTTGGATATGGTGGTGTCTATGGTGGTGCACCAAGTCGGCAGGCTCAACAACACTGATCATGGTGATTGATTTCATCTTAGAACTTACCTATTGCTGGAGGGCAACTTGACTTTCATGCTGCTGGTTTCATTCCACATACAGTTTACTCTTGCAAGCATTACGCGCTCAATGGGATTGGTTGGATTGCTTGAGTTTTAGTTTTTTGCAGTTCTTATTCTAGTTTACTATAAGTAATGTCAGTAGTATTGTCTATTTCGTAATAGTTTCTGTTTAAATGTCATTTTAATTTGGCTTACGTATGGTTATTTTTACGAGCAATCTAATGCATCTCCTCTCGTAGCCTGTTATGTCAAAGCTTATGTGAGTTAGCTTTTGATTGTGTTGTTCGGTTTTGAATATAGTTCCGTAACCCGTTTGTGCCTTCCCAAGCAGGATACTTGATGCTAGTTTCTCCTTACTATAAAAAAATGAATTCTTTTGGTTTCCCATTTGACTTGCGTTGGACAAAGATGTTTTCGGGATGCTTCTTGTTGGTAGTGCAGTTGTAGCCGAGATGGGTAGCAATAGCAGTAGTAGTAGTTAAGTTTTGAGAATGACATAATTATTTTCCTCTGTAATTGACCTTGTGTTGTACAAGAGAAGATGCTCGAGTACTAACGTATGATGATATCCCACTCTGTCAAATCCGACCTTGGTGCTGGGGATTGTGTTCAGTGCGCACCAGTACTTACTGTGGAATTTGGCTCATGTTGCATTTCCTGAAACTTGTCATGGTGAAGCGGGGTGAAGACTAACAGCAGTCATCGTATGGTATGTGTTGCCAACAGCTGGTGTTTAGTTGTACTAGTGATTTTGTATATGGAAAGGTATACTAGAATATGGCCATGTTTTCGAGGTACTTGGCAATTTAACTCACAAAAAAGTTCTTTAGTTTTTGGCAGTTTCGCTTATAAAAGGATGCTTTTCTAGAGATGGATTACAGAATAACATGGTTTAGGCTACCTCACTAGTTTAGAATGATTAAACTTTATTTTTCTTGTTTACACAAATTTAACAGTAGAATAGCTTAGAACTTACTTACTTTCTTTCGTCTAATTAGGATTTGTCTGTGCACTGACTGTGGTAGTTGATCTTATTGCTTTTCTAATTTTTTCTGGGGTGTCTCTAACTCCTGTTGTCCGTTTGAGTAGGGTGTTTTTCCTTAGACTTGACGAAAGATTCATGTTTCGCCTGGCTTTCATTAACAATGCTAAAACATTTTTTGGGTTCTTTTGCTTTGATGTATGTTCTTTAGTCTCAAGTAGTGAATGACCTTTCACTGGATTTTCCAAGTAAAAAAAGACTATGCTTAGTGAAGTTCTACCGCATTTCGCCAACCAAGGATATCATATAGCTAAGGCATAGACACTTTGAGTTGCTGATTCTATAATTGTTAAACTGTTGAATCTTTGTTTCTATTGCGAATGGATGACTCTTGTCATTTCATTGTTTCTATGTTTGGATAACTAAGGAAAGTAAGTGAATACTGTTGTGAACCAAGCTAACTCTATTGGGACAATTAATATGTTGGAGAGGGGGTTCAAAACTTGAAGAAAAACATATCGAAAGGAGCTCGACATCTATTATATATACATATAATATGATTTTAGTAATGTATAAATAGTATAATTTTCCGCTGAAGAGGTTTCGGTGAACGGTTCTTTTGAAATTCCTTATCTAGATTGTTTGATTTTGAGCTGGGGGTTTTGATAATGCTCAATCTACAGCTCTCGTAGGAGTGTAAAGCGGTCATTGTCAAATATATAACCCAACTGGGTTGGGTATCGATCCCACAGGGAATAGCTTGGTCAACCAGTAAGCAAAGATTACTAGACTTTTAGTGCAAGTCTCGTAAAAAGGGGGGATTGTAACGTCTAACCAAAACAATAAAGTAAAAACTGAAAATAGCAAAGTAAAAAGAAACAATGTTTGGTAAGATGTAAAACAATGAGAATTGAGAAGTTGGGGTTATGTCCACCTTCTGAGTTATACGTCTCTATTGGCTATGAGTGTGCGGAATTCAGACATGCATGTGCTTATAGAGAATTGTATTCGATGGTAAATCCAGGCGTCTTTTGACCTATTCGAGGATTATTTTACTTTAACTCTTACGAGCTTAAAGTGTGTCTAACAGTACAAATTCTCCAAGAGGTTAATCCAGTTACAGCACTAACTTTGTAATAGGGGATGGGACCCTATTACCTTGACATTATCTCTTTTCCAGACATATAACTTTTCTTTCGAACAAGTTAATGCTATACTGGCGTATTCTTGCGTTTTCAACCACAAAGAATTTAGATTAAGATGAAGAGAATAATTATATAAGCAGCATACGTGTCACGAACTCACAAGCTCATAGCAATACATAGTATCTCATATGGCCTCCATAACACCAACAGAGAAGCTTAGTTACCCATGAGTGTGAAGAAAATCACAGTTGACATTGTTATTATACCACAATAAAGATTTCGTGTAGTAGTAGTGTGGTAGGAATTTAGGCATGAATTCCTAGCAAAGTAACACTTCTCTTGTTGCGGAAATTAAGAATAGATGAATAGAAGAAGAAAAATAGAATTAATGGAAGGATTCGGAATTGAGAATTTAAAGTAGTAGTGAATGATGGAATAGAAAGATTGATTGTTGAATGAATAGAATGAATAAAAATCTCTCGCAAGATAGGGTATTTATAATACCCATATCCTATTCCTACTAATCTAATAAATTACTTAACCCAATCCTACTAGGTTAATGTATCATTATCCTAATCCTAATAAGTTACTGCTAGTCCGCAAAGTCTTCAGAAATGTTGTTTTAGCCTGGGATAGATTTTCCATGCGCCACTTTTGGTCCTTGGCATCCAAGACTCCCTTTTCTCCTTTCGTGAAGCTTTCTTTGGCATCAAGTTATCCACAAAATGCTGAATTCTACATCATTTATACCTAAAACTTTGCTAATCATGTTCGTTAGCTCACTTACAGGAAAAAAGACTAAAAGTGCATGAAATATATAATTTGTTCTCAAAACATGGCTAAAATATTGGCAAAATCTAGTACTTTAGGCGTGTAAATTCGCCTATCATCAACACCCCACACTTGAAGCTTTGTTCGTCCTCGAACAAACTATCATGTCCATCTAAACATCAACTTAGGGTTTCATAGTAACAACACAAAATATTCGTCAAGACAAGCACAACGATTATTAACAAAGAATAGCTTTCCGATCATTAGTAGAAACAATTCAACCTCTAGCATAGACTCGTGATGGTGGTCAACTCATATTCAAAAGTTAAGGCACAAAGAATCATACACTACTACCCAAAACTCATTAACCATGTGTGTCTCACAATATATTACCCATAATCACTCACAAGTATAGCATATTTTTCAAACATGGGTATGAAAATATCCTTTCTCTCACTCTCACAAAGAATTCATATGTAGCAACTGATGACCATAGGCTTTCCCTTAGTATAATGCTCCACTAAATGTCAGAATGCTAAACTTAGGATCAAATAGGTCTTTTGATGGTTGTAATGTAGGCTAAGGGATGGGTAGGACTATTTTGGCCAGAAATGGTGACTATGTTCCTAAGCGCTTTAATACAGCACATTGTATCATTAACACTTTTTCTTTCAAACAACTTTTATACTATATTTTATTCTACCACCCTTTTTCTCATCTTTTGTTTTTCAATTTTAAACCTTTTTCTCCTTTCCTTTTTCTTTTCATAACATACCTCGTATGATAGCACTTTTCTTTTTTCATAACAAATTCAAGCACCAATACATTCTAAAGCATCGTACTCACCCAATTTCCTCTTATTTTGTCACATGACTTTTACACTTTAAAGCACTTAGGAATTTGGATCAAATTATGGTCTTGAAAAAAATTGGATTAGGCTGACATATGAGGTTGTCAAAGAAAATAGGCTAAAGTCTCAAAAGGGTTTAACTAGGATGATGTCCATGGGTAGGTACAACGAAGGTAAACAATCATAGGTTGCCAAAGAAATGCCTAAACCATCTCCTAAACTTACACTCTTTGTTTTCGATTTACACACAAACCAGGCAAGTTCTAGCATCAGCCACAAACATAGAATATACTATTATCTCATACACACAAGGCACATGGTCGACTTTATTGGGAGTAGTATAGACTCTTGCCCCAATAGGTGAAGGAATTGAACCACACAATATCACATAGTGAGTCATAATTAGAGCCTAAATGTCTTAATAGTCATGATTTTAGCACATATTCTTGTTATAATATCATGCTTCCTATTAGAATAATTTCATGCGAAGCTACGTTAAAAAAAAGATTTACTACCAAAAAGAACAAAAAACAAAAAAAAGCGAAAAAAAACTAAAATGAAAAACGGGAAAAAAAAACTAAAGCAAACAAACATAAATAAATCAAACTAACATAAATAAATGCAAATGTGGATAAAGGAGTATAGCATGGAAATACGACCACCCCACACTTAAATGGGACACTGCCCTCAGTGGAAAATAAATACGAAGAACCTGGTCAGTCGGACTCCTCCTCTATGTCGGGGGTCATACCCCCTTCGTCGGAATCATCATAGGAGTTGTCGTCATTAGTATTCTCCTCCACATCGGAGTCTGGCATTCGTCGCTCATCATCGATCGGCACATCGTCATCAAGAGGTTCCTCAAAGTATATACCTACTCCACACATCTCCCGTGCATGAACATTCATTGGGTAGTCATGGTCCAGCTGTTGGAGCTCTACAACAGTTGGAACACGACCTTCGCTCATCATTGTAAACCATGTCATGCCATAAAGATGGCGAAAGAAATTCTCATCTCGAGCATGTCTCTCTGCCGTAGTAAGGTTGACGCTATGTGTTGTTTCAACATCTTTGACCTTTGTGAGGTCAACCTTATTCGGGTTGTGTGGGAGTTTATGATCAGCTGGTTCCTCTTTGATGTCTTCCTTCCTTAAGATTGCAGTCAACAGATTGCTGAAACTGAAGTGGGACCTCTTGTATAGCCTAGCTTTCCGCAGTGTAGAACGAATGATTGCCCCAATGTTGATAGGGACATTCGTCATCAATGCGTAAACCAGGCACACTCTATCTCTTGTTATTTTGGTGTACTGGGTCCCTGGTATGAGGCAAGAGTTGACAATGCGCAACCATATCCTTGCTTCCCTATTCAAAGGAGCATAGGGGAAGGTGTTGTGTTGTATGGTGTCTTTATGTCTGCTCCACCTTGCCATGGATCTAATTCCACAAAGTGTGTTTCGAATTGCTCTATATGGAGGTCTACTGTACAGCTCTTTGAATGGTGATGGATCGACTGAACGCAAGCCAAGAAAGGAGTTGAAGAAATCTGCATTGAGTTGTAAAACTTGGCCCCAAATCTTGACCTCGCTGCCTGTGGTTTTTGGTGACCAGTTGGCATAAAATTCTCTTGTCAAATCGAGATTGTATTCTCCCATGTCTCGGAAGATGAAATCAAGATGTAATGCCATTATCTTTGCCAACATGCACGGCTCCTTCTTCGCTAGGCTTTCCTTGTTTATCAAGTCCACACGAACACATTTTCTTTCCTTGTTGTTCCTATAACATTCCTTGGCTTCCTCTTCAAAAACCCATTTTATTCCAAACATGCGGTGTGGTAGTTGCATCGAGGATGATTCTCCTTGCTCTTTGCGACCTATTTTCTTGCATTTTTGGGAAGTGGTAGCCTTATCTTTGCCTTGTCTTTCTTTGGGTGCCATTGTACCTGAGACTTGAAATAGTGTTCATGTTAGCATCATCTCAATGGATACAATATATAAACAAGCAATAGGGGTACCACCCCACACTTAGGTTGTTGATACACATTAGTTAAGTGAAAGTGGTCGATTACTTAGACTTCATCGACATACGTTTTTGGTGCTATATTCCAACAATAAAATCAGAGATGTCACACTTCTTGTAATATTTCCAATACTTTCATGATAGATATAGCAAGACTACTACATAGGGATTACATCAAGGTATAGTATCTATCAATAATCACAACGTCCTATGCCGGTAGGCAACTATAAATCTCATTCCGATGAATAAGTCATTCCAATATGTAAGTATTCATGTGACAAGATTATGCAATGTTAATGACTATAGCAATTCCGCAAGTAGTATGACAATGCATCAAAATCAAATTCAAGTTGGAAAAAAGTTAATATCATCCTAACGTATATGTTCACTCACTTGCTTGTGTATCAACAATTCAAACACATTAACATCACCAATATTTCTTAAAGATTTAGCAATTCATAATAGACATAGTAACGTAGTACTTATGAAAAATAAATGAATAACAAAAGAGTACTTACGTGATTGAAGCCTATGGAGATGTTCTTGTGAAGTGGGAGAGAAAAAAGAAAAGTTTTGAGAGGATTTGGGGACTATAGGCGGCGCCTAAGATAGGTTTTCAATGTGTTTGTGTTTCAAGACTAAGTCTCCTATTTAGAGAAAAAGATTGGGTCGGGTTTTGACCCATTTAAAATCGGATTAGGAGACAAAAAGTTACCATAGACGGCGTCTTTTGCTTTGCCTATGCTTGGCATAGGCGGCCTCTTTTGCAAAGCATTGTCTTAGCATAGGCGGCGCCTATGCCATGGAATTCCTAGTCATAGGCAGTGCTTTTCACTTTGCATATGAGATTCAGAGACAAAAGGCATTAGCATAGGCGGCGCCTATGCTATGGCATACTTGAGCATGGGCGGCGCCTATGCTATGGCACACTAGATTCCGAGACCTTGGGCCATAGTATAGGCCTTGCTTTGTTCGTGGCCTAGTTTTACCTAGGCCTAGCCTTGTTCGATGCCTATATTTTCATGAGCAATGCTCAATCCATATCCTTTTTGCATCTTCATGCCTAACTTACCACCTTTACTATGTAATACGTCCAAATCGAAATTTGAAACTGATCTCCTCATTGTATACCTCTTGCAGCTACATTTGCTCAAAACCAATAAAAATGATTAGAACGATGGGTTGCCTCCCATCTAGCGCCTTAGTTTTGGTCGTGGCACTACTCTTATTTTTGGATTTTTATTTATCAAAAGCAAAACACATACTATACTAAAATGAAAGAAAGACAAAATATGAAAAACGATAAACGATAAATGATAAACGATGGGTTGCCTCGCATCTAGATCCTTATTTATTATCGCAGCATGACATAGTTACCTCGAGTACTTAGACTTCGTATAGATAAGTGATGGACATATAATTTATCAAATCAAGAGGACCGATATAGGGTTTCACTCATTGGCCATTCACCGTAAAGACAACACCATTATTGTCTTCCAACTCAACTACTCCAGACGAGTAGACTTGGATAACTTTGTATGGACCAGACCACTTGGATTTTAACTTAGCTGGGAATAACTTCAGTCTGGAGTTGAAGAGAAGTACCATATCATCCTTTTGAAAGTTTCGTCGTACAATCAGCTGATCATGATACTTTTTCATCTGCTCCTTGTATAGGTCCGATCTTTCATAAGCATGGAGACGAAATTCATCCATCTTGTTCAGCTACTCTAATCTCAGATTCATTGCATCATCCCAATTCAAATTGAGTCACTTCAATGCCCATAATGCCTTATGCTCGAGCTCAATGGGTACGTGAGAAGCCTTCCCATAAACTAGTTGATAAGGGGACATGCCAATTGGTGTTTTGAATGCAGTCCTGTACGCCCATAGTGCATCGTCCGGCTTTCGAGACCAATCTTTCCTATTAGCATTTACCTTCTTTGCAAGGATTTGCTTGATCTCGCGGTTGGAAACCTCTACCTGTCCACTAGTTTATGGGTGATAAGGCGTAGCTACCTTATGTTGCTTGACACCATATTTTGCCAACACGGATTTGAATAGCTTGTTGCAAAAGTGAGGTCCTCCATCGCTTATGATAGTACGTGGTACTCCAAAGAGAGAGAAGATATTCCTCTTCAAGAATGCTACAACATGCTTTCCTTCGTTGTAGGCCAATGCTACTGCTTCAACCCATTTCGAGACATAATCTACAGCAAATAGGATGTACTTCATTCCAAATAAATTAATGAATGGACCCATGAAATCAATACCCCATACATCAAAGAGCTCTACTTCTAGAATTTTCGACATGGGCATCTCATGGTGTTTCGAAATAGCACCTTGTCGCTGGCATTGGTCGTATCTTTTAACAAAGTTGTATGCATCTCTAAATATCGAAGGCCAATAATATCCACTTTGCAATACCTTTCTTACTGTCCGATTACCTGCGTGATGTCCTCCAACTTGTGAAGTATGGCATGCTTCCAATAGAGTAGGCACCTCTTTATGGGATATGCATCGTCGGATAATGCCATCCGCGCATCGTCGAAACAAATATGGCTCATCCCAAAAGTAGTGGTGTACATCATGTATAAACTTTCTCTTTTGATGGTAAGATAAGTTTGTAGGTAATACATTACTCACCACAAAGTTTGCGAAATTGGCATACCATGGTAACTTTTCCATTATCATAGCTAAGATCTCCTCGTCAGGGAATGCATCATCAATCTCGATTTCAAGCTGCGCCACATGCTCGTTCTCAAGTCTTGATAGGTGATCAGCCACTTGATTTTCGCAACCTCTTCTATCTTTAACCTCAAAATCAAATTCTTGAAGCAGAAAAACCCATTGAATTAGTATTGGTTTTGCATCCTTCTTTTTATTAAATACCTTAGAGCTGCATGGTCTGTATGAACGATCACTTTAGTACCCAACAAATAGGCTCGAAACTTCTTAAATGCATGCACAATCGCTAGGAGTTCTTGTTCTATAATTGTGTAGTTCTTTTGGGCTTCATTTAGGACCTTACTCGCATAGTAGATAAGATGAAATATCTTCTCCTTTATCTAGCCAAGTACAGCACCAACGGCTATACCACTAGCATCACACATGACTTTGAACGGGAGAGACCAATCTGGTGCCACCATGATTGGAGCTTCAATTAGTTTTCCTTTGAGGCATTCGAATGCCTTCAAACAATCTTCATTGAAGTCAAACTTTGCATCTTTCTCCAAGAGTTTGCACAATGGACTAGCAATTTTGGAGAAGTCTTTGATGAACAGTCGATAGAAACCTGCATGACCGAGGAAACTACAAACACCCTTCACCGAGATTGGGGGTGGTAGCTTCTCAATAACTTCAATTTTCACTCGATCAACCTCAATTCCTCTTCTGGAGATTTTGTGCCCAAGAACGATACCTTCTTTAACCATGAAGTAGAACTTTTCCCAATTCAGCACTAGGTTGAATTCTACACATCTTTCAAATGCCATGCTTAGGTTTGCCAAGCACGCTTCAAAAGACTCACCAACAACTGAAAAATCATCCATAAATACCTCCAAAGTGTCTTCAACCATATCAGAAAAATGGACATCATACAACGCTGAAAGGTGGCTAGTGTATTACATAGCCCGAATGGCAGACGTTTGAAGGAAAACGTACTATATGGGCATGTAAATGTTGTCCTCTCTTGGTGTTTGGGGGAAATATAAATCTGATTATAGCCTGAATAACCATCTAAGAAACAAAACCATCCTTTACCCGCTAATCGATCTAGCATTTGGTCCAGAAATGACATTGGAAAGTGATCTTTGAGCTTCCAAGAATTCAGCTTTTGGTAGTCCATGCATACTCTCCATCCAGTGACGGGTCTGAGTGGAATAAGCTCATTCTTTGCATTCACGACCACCGTCATGCCTCCTTTCTTAGGAACACATTGTACCGGGCTTACCCATGTACTTTCAGAGATTGGATACACAACTCCTGCGTCTAACCACTTGATAATTTCTTTCTTCACCACTTCTTGCATAGGTGGATTTAGATGCCTTTGATGCTCAATGGTGGGTGTGCACTTTTCTTCAAGCTGAATCTTATGTGTACAAATCCCAGGTGGAATACCAATAATATCTACAATGGTCTATCCAATGGCTCTAATATACTTTCGTAGAATAGCAATGAGAGCTGCAACTTGCTGCTCACCCAAATCTGCTGCCACAATGACTGGGAGTGTGTTTCCGCTACCTAAGAATGCGTACTTTAAATGAATTGGCAGCTCTTTCAATTCTAACATGGGTGGCTCTTCAATAGATGGCTTAGCTGGTAGTATAGGTCGATTTTTTAGATCAAGGTCCAGCTTCTTAGGAGCATGGCGATATGCCCCTGATCCGGATAGAGCACAAGTAGCTTCTTCGCAATTTTTAGCATCCTTACTCTCTCCATTCATGAGCACAATCGCCAATGGGTCATCAATAATTTGTTCTTCTTCAAGTAATTCTTTCTCACCATCAAAGTAAACATCATCCCCCGAAAATACACTCAGATCTTTGGGTTGCTTCATTGATTTGCAAACATCAAAGCAAACTACTTCGTTATTTATTCGGAATGAAAGCTCATTAGCTCTCAAATCAATAAGCACACTTCCCGTAGCAAGGAAAGGGCATCACAAGATTATGGGAACTTCTGAGTCTACCTCACAATCCAAAATAACAAAGTCTACCGGAAAGATAAATGAAGAAACCTTTACCAATACATCATATAGAATACCAACAGGTCGTTTTACCAACCTATCCGCCATTACGAGTCTCATATTGGTTGGAGTAGGATCACCCAAACCCAACTTTTTATAGATAAATAATGGTATCAGATTGATGCTGGCTCCTAAATCACATAATGCCTTGGCAAACTTTAAAGATCCAACGGTGCAAGGAATAGTGAAAGCACCGGGGTTAGCCTTCTTCTGAACTATTGATCGGGTAGCGATTGCGCTGCAGTGATGAACATCATCTTTCAACTCTTAACTTGCTTCCCACTTCTTTGTCAAAAAATCCTTCATAAATTAAAAATACCCAAGCATTTGTTCAAGTGCCTCCACTAATGGAACATTAATGGTCAGCTGTTTTAACATAGTCATGAATTTGCTGAACTTTATGTCATCTGCCACCTTCTTCAATCTTTGGGGAAAAGGTGGTGGTGGGTATGGAATTTTTCTCTCCATGGCTTTCTTCTCCTCTTGCTTCCGTTTTTCAGTTTTTCTTGGTTGCAAATTGTGAGGGGTGATGCTATGGACGTCAGGATCAGCTGCTGCGGCATCTTCCCCTTTTGCCTTATCATTAATGTCCACTACTTCGTCAAACACTTGCTTGTTTTTTGCTGTAGTTTCCAGCCCCTTACCACGTCGGGTAGTAATGGCCATGCATGCCCTATCATTCCTTGGGTTTTGCACAGTGTCGCTAGGTAAAGTGCCAGCCTTTCTTTGATTGGGTGCTGCTAAAAGTTGGCTCAATTGTTGTTCTATTTGCTTGATTGAAGTGTAATGAGAATCAACTAATTGTTTCATAGAGGACAAATTATTAATTACCTCCGTTACTCCCGCACTTGTTGCTTGCACTCCTTTCAATAGTTTAGCCATCATGTCTTCCATACTTCCAGAACTAGATGTGGTGGCGTCACGTCTTCCAGGGGGAACGTACAAACCACTCTTTTTATTCTTGCTCTTCCAACTACCTTGGTCCTTTTTTCCAGATTTATAATAATAGTTTCGACCTTGGTTTCCTTGGGTATTACCTTGGAAACCCCCCTGATTGTTCAAGTAGTTGGCATCTTCTTCCGAATCAGATTGTCTCTTCCTTTTGATGCAATAGCTTTGACTTTTTCGATCTTCCCTGATAATAGATGCTTTGTAAGAAGATCCACTTGTGTTTTCATGTGCGCCATATCTTGATCACGTTCTTCTTCTCTTCTTCTTTGGTCTGCAGTCATGCCAAAAGATAAAGTGGGGCTTGCTACCTCAGAATCCCTGGTATGCCAAGCTCTACTTTGTTTCGTCATACGATCTAGCATATTGCTTGCTTGACCAAAGGTGAGGTCCATAAAGGATCCTCCAGCCGCATTATCCACCACTGGTTTAGTTATTGAATTCAAGGCTCTATATAATATCTCCATTAGGTGAACATTAGTCATGTGATGGTTTGGGCACCTTGTTAGCTTTGTCTTGAACCTCTCCCATGTTTCATGAAGAGATTTAGTGGGAAGCTGATGAAAGTTGCTGATTTCATCTCTCAATTATGCTCTTTTGGATGGAGGAAAGAATCATTCTAGGAAAGTGTCTCTCAATTGCCTCCAATTTGTAATAGAATCAGAAGTCGGCCCATTCGACCATATAGTTGCCTCCCCAGATAGAGACAATGGAAATAAGCGTAATAAAATTGAATTCTGACCAAGACCGAGATTGTCAAATAACTTGCATGTAGAAATAAAGTTAATGAGATGCATATTCGGATCTTGCTAGTCCACCAAATAATCCCTTGAGTTGCAATAACTGAATCATGGTGCTTATGATGTTGAACTTGGCTCCGGGCGCTAATGGTGGAGGAATTATGGCTCCTGTGGCTCCGGCTCCATCAAGATAATTATCATTATCGTCGAAATCTTGTTTCATAGCTCAACATTCAGGCTTAAACCTAGCTTGACGATCTCTTCTATTGGCAGGTGTGGTGATCTCAGCGGCATGCCTAGGGTTTAGTAACTCGTCATCACCTAAATCCTCATCGTCAGGATTTGTTGCTCGCCTAGGGTTGTCAATGTTTTGTTGATGCACTTGAGCGGCGGAAAGAGCAGCTAATCTCGCTTGTTCCTGTTGAGCAGCCATCCTTTCGATTTCATGTTGTGCCTCCATTCTGCCAACACGTTGTGGTTCAGGATTGATAGGTAATAATGTTTGACCAGAACTTGAAGTACGGGGCATGCACTGAATAAAAACCTGCAATAAACAAAAACAACAACTAAAGGTAAAAGTACGAGAATCTTTGACCAAAGGGTCTAGTAATTATCACAAACTTAATTGACACTTTTATTCCCCGACAACGGTGCCAATTTTTGATAACACTCAATCTACAGCTCTCGTATGAGTGTAAAGCAGTCATTGTCAAATATATAACCCAACTGGGTTGGGTAACGACCCCACAGGGAATAGCTTGGTCAACAAGTAAGCAAAGATTACTAGACTTTTAGTGCAAGTCTCATAAAAAGGGGGGATTGTAACGTCTAACCAAAATAATAGAGTAAAAACTAAAAATAGCAAAGTAAAAAGAAAGAATGTTTGGTAAGATGTAAAACAATGAGAATTGAGAAGTTGGGGTTATGTCCACCTTCGGAGTTATACGTCTCTATTGGCTATGAGTGTGCGGAATTCAGACATGCATGTGCTTATAGAGAATTGTATTCGATGGTAAATCTAGGTGTCTTTCGACCTATTCGAGGATTATTTCACTTTAAATCTTTCGAGCTTAAAGCGTGTCTAACTGACAACGCTCAATCTACAGCTCTCGTAGGAGTGTAAAGCGGTCGTTAGCAAATATAGAACCTAACCTGGGTTGGGTATCGATCCCACAGGGAATAGCCTGGCCAACAAGTAAGCAAAATTACTAGACTTTTAGTGCAAGTCTCGTAAAAAGGGGGATTGTAATGTGTAACCAAAATAATAAAGTAAAAACTGAAAATAGCAAAATAAAAAGAAACAATGTTACGTAAGTTTAAAACAATGAGAATTGAGGCGTTGGGGTTATGTCTACCTTCTCAGTTATACATCTCTATTGGCTATGAGTGCGTAGAATTCTGACATGCATGTGCTTATAGAGAATTGTATTCGATGGTAAATACAGGCGTCTTTTGACCTATTCGAGGATTGTTTCACTTTAACTCTTTCGAGCTTAAAGCGTGTCTAACGGTACGAATTTGCCAAGAGGTTAATCCAGTTACGACACTAACTTTTTAATAGGGGATGGGACCCTACTACCTTGACATTATCTCTTTTCCAGACAAATAACCTTTCTTTTGAACAAGTTAAATGTTATACTGGCGTATTTTTGCGTTTGCAACCACAAAGAATTTAGATTAAGATGAAGAGAATAATGATATAAGCAGCATACGTGTCATGAACTCACAAACTCACAGCAATAGATAGTATCTCATTTGACTTCCATAACCCCAACAGAGAAGTTTAGTTACCCATGAATGCGAAGGAGATCACGATTGACATTGTTATTATACCACAATAATAACTAATTTCGTGTAGCACAAGTGGTAGACGTTTAGGCGTGAATTCCTAGGCAAAGTAACGATTCTCTTGTTGCGGAATAGATAGAACAAGAAAATAGAATTTAAGGAAGATTTCGGAATTTAGAAGTAGATTAATAAGAACTAGAATTAATGAGGAATGTGTATTTGAATGATTAATGAATGATAAAAAATCTCCAGCATGATAGGGTATTTATAATACCCATATCCTAATCCTACTAGGCTAATGAAATATCTAACCAAATTCCACTAAGCTAATGAAATACTTAACCCAATTGTACTACGTTAATGTAATATTCTCCTAATCCAAATAAACTAATGAAATAATTAACCCAATTGTACTAGGTTAATGTATCATTATCCAAATCCAACTAAGTTACTGCTAGTCCCCAAAGTCTTCAGAAATGTTGTTTTAGCTCGGGACAGATTTTCCATGCATCACTTTTGGTCCTTTAGGCGTCGAAGCTCCCTTTCCTTCCTTTGTGAGCTTTCTTTGGCGTCAAGTTATCCACAAAATGCTGAATTCTGCATCATTTATACCTAAAACTTTGCCAATCATGTTCATTAGCTCACTTATAGGAAAAAGGACTAAAAGTGCATGAAATATATACTTTGTTCTCAAAACATGGCACAAATATGGGGAAAATATATTGATATAGGCGTGTAATATCGCCTATCATCAACACCCCACACTTGAAGCTTTGTTCGTCCTCGAACAAAATATCATGTCCTTCTAAACATCAACTTAGGGTTTCGCAGCAACAACACAAAACATTCTTAAAGACAAGCACAACAATTATCAACAAAGAGTAGCTTTCCGATCATTTGTAGAAACCATTTAACCTCTAGCATAGACTCGTGATGGTGGTCAACTCATATTCACAAGTTAAGGCACAAATAATCATACACAACTACCCAAAACTCATCAACCATGTGTGTCTCACAATATAGTACCCATAATCACTCACAAGTGTAGCATATTTTTCAAACATGGGTATCAAAATATCCTTGCTCTCACTCTCACAAAGAATTCATATGTAGCAAGTAATGACCATAGGCTTGCCCTTAGTGTAATACTCCACTAAATGTCAGAATGCTAAGCTTAGGATTAAATTGGTCTTTTGATGGTTGTAATGTAGGCTAAGGGACGGGTATGACTATTTTGGCCAGAAATAGTGACTAAGTTCTAAGAGCTTTAATAAATCACATTGTATCATTGACACTTTTTTTTTCTTTCAACCTTTCTTTCTTTAACTCTACCACCCTTGTTCTCCTCTTTTGTTTTTTAATTTTTAGCATAACTCACTTTTCAGCTTTCGTTTCCTTTTTCTTTTCATAACATACCTCTCATGATAGCACTTTCTTTTTCATAACACATTCAAGCACCATTACAATTTAGAAGTATCATACTCACCCAATCTCCTCTTTTTTTTTGTCTCATGATTTCACACTTTAAAGCACTTAGGAATTTTGATCAAATTATGGTCTTGAAAGAAATGGATTAGGCTTACATACAAGGTTGTCAAAGAAATAGGCTAAAGGCTCAAAAGGTTTTAACTGGGATGATGTCCATGGGTAGGTAAAATAAAGGTAAACAATTATAGGTTGCCAAAGAAATGCCTAAATCATCTCCTAAACTTACACTCCTTATTTTCGCTTTGCTTACACACCAGGCAAGTTCTAGCATCAGCCACAAACATAGAATATACTATTAATCTCACACACACAAGGCACATGGTCGACTTTATTGGAAGTAATATAGACTCTCGACCCAACAAGTGAAGGAATTGAACAATACAATATCACATAATGAGTCACAACTAGAGCCTAAACATCTCAATAGTCACAATTGTAGCACATACTCTTGTTATAATGTCATACTGCCTATGTGAATTATTTCATACGAAGCTAAGTAAAAAAAATTACTACTAAAAAAATTTAACGAAAAAAAAAACAACACACGAAACAAAAACAAAGAAACAAAAACAAAGTAAACAAAAACAAAGTAAACAAAAACAAAGTAAACAAACATAAGTAAACAAACATAGATGCAAATAGAGAAGTATAGCATGCAATACCACCACCCCACACTTATACGGGACACTGCCCTCAGTGGAAAATAAATACGGAGTCAGGCATGCGTCGATCATCATCTGACGACACGTCATCATCAAGAGGTTCCTCAAAGTATATGCCTACTCCACACATCTCCCGTACATACATATTCATTGGATAATCATGGTCCAGCTGTTGGAGCTCTTCAGCAGTTGGAACACGACCTCTACTCATCATTGTGAAATGTGTCATGCCATAAAGATGACGGAAGAAACACTCATCTCGAGCATGTCTCTCTGCAGTAGTAAGGTTGACGCCATGTGTTGTTTCAGCATCTTTGACCTTGGTGAAGTCAACCTTCTTCAGGTTATGTGGAAGTTTGTGATCAGCTGACTCCTCTTCGATATCCTCCTTCCGCAAGATTGCTGTCAACAGATTGCCAAAAGTGAAGTGGGACCGCTTGTGGAGTCTGGCCTTCCGCATTGTAGAGCGAATGATTGCCCCAATGTTGATAGTGACATTCGTCATCAAAGCATAGACCAAACACACTCTATCTCTTGATATTTTTTTGTATTGAGTCCCAGGAATAAGGCATGAGTTCACAATATGCAACCAGATTCTTTCTTCCCTATTCAATGGAGCATAGGGGAAGGTGTTGTGTCGTCCGGTGTCTTGGTGTCTTCTCCACCTTGCCATGGATCTACTTCCACAAAGTGTGTGTCGTATTGCTCTATAAGGAGGTCTGTTGTACAGATCTTTGAATGGTGCTGGGTCAACCGAAGGTAAGCCAAGAAAGAAGTTGATCAAATCCGAGTTGATCTGTAAAACTTGGCCACGAATCTTGACTTCGTTGCCTGTGGTTTTCGGCAATTAGTTGGCGTAAAATTGTCTTGTAAAATCAAGATTGCATTCTCCCATGTCGCAGAAGATGAAATCCAGATTCAATGCTATGATTTTCGCCAACATACGCGGCTCCTTCTTCGCTAGGGTGTCCTTGTTGATCAAGTCGACGTGAAGATATTTTCTTTCCTTGTTGTTCCTGTACCATTCTTTGGCTTCCTCCTCAAGAACCCATTTTATTCCAAATATTCGGCGGGGTAATTGCATTGAGGATGATTCTCCTTGGTCCTTGCAACCTCTCTTCTTGCCCTTTTGGGAGGTGGTAGCCTTATCTTGTCGTGCTTTAGGTGCCATTGTTCCTGAGACTTAAACAATATTCATGTTAGCATCAACTCAATGGAATAATCTATAAACAAGACATAAGGGTACCACCCCACACTTAGGTTCGTCGATACAAAACAGTGAAGTGAAGGTGGTCGATTACTTAGACTTCATCGACATACGTTTTAAGAACTATATTCCGACAAGAAAATCAGTGATGTATCACTAATTACAACCTTTGCACTACGTTCATGTTAGGTGTAACAAGACTACTACAGAGGGGTTACATCATGGTATAGTTTCTTTCAAAAATCACAACCTCCTAAGTCGATAGGCAACTACAAGTCTTATCCCGATGAACGGGATAGTCTAACATGTAAGTATCCAAGTAACAAGCTTATGCAATGTTCATAACCATAGCAATTCTGCAAATAGTATAACAATGCAATCAAATTCAAATTCAAGTTGGAAACAAGTTAAGATTATCCTAACGTACATGTTCACTCACATGGTTTTGTATCAACAATCCAAACACATTAACATCACCATTATTATTTCAATATGTAGCAATTCATAATAGACATAGCAACGTAGTACTTATGAGAAATAGATGAAGAACAAGAGACTACTTACGTGATTGAAGCCTTTAGAGATGTGCTTGTGAAGTGAGAGAGCAAAAAAAAAAATTTTGAGATGATTTGGAGAGGGTATGTGGCGCCTTTAGGTCAAGTTTCAATGTGTTTATGTTTCAAGACTAATTCCCCTTTATATAGGAAAAGAATGGGTCGGGTTTTGACCCATTTAAAAATGGTTTTGGAGACAAAAAGGGTCCATAGGCGGCGCCTTTTGCTTTGCATAAGCATGGTATAGGCGGCGCCTAATGCAAAGCATAAGCTAGCATAGGCGGCACCTAGTGTAATGCATAAATGGACCATATGCGGCGCATAGTGCATGGCATATGAGATACTGAGACCAAATGCTTTAGCATAGGCGGCGCCTATGCTATAGAATTCATAAGCATGGGCAGCGCCTATGTCTTTGCACACTAGATTCCGAGACCTTGGGCTATAGTATGGGTTTTGCATTGTTCGTGGCCTAGTTTTACCAAGGCCTAGCCTTGATCGATGCCTATTTTGTCATGAGAAATGCTCAATTAATAGCCTTATGCATCTTTATCCCTAAGTTACCACCTTTACCACGTAATGCGTCCAAATCGTCATTTGAAACCAATCTCCTCGTTGAATGCTTCTTGTACCTATATTTTCTCAAAACCAATGAAAACGATTAGTACGATGGGTTGCCTCCCACCAAGCGCCTTAGTTTTGGTCGTGGCACGACTCTTATTTTTGTATTATCATTTATCAAAAGCAAAACAAGTACTAGAACGAAAGAAAGATAAAACGATAAACAATAAACAAAAAATGATAAAACGATGGGTTGCCTCCCATCTAGCACCATATTTATTGTCGTGGCTTGACATAGTTACCTCGAGTACTTAGACTTCGTCAAGGTAAGTGATGGCCATATAATTCATTTATTCAAGAGTACCAATATAAGGTTTAACACGTTGGCCATTCACTTTGAAGACAACACCATTATTGTCTTCCAATTCAACTACTCCGGACGAGTAGACTTGGATAACTTTGTATGGACCAGACCACTTAGACTTTAACTTACCTGGGAAGATCTTCAATCTGGAGTTGAAGAGAAGTACCATATCATCATTTTGGAAGTTTCGTCGAACAATCCGCTGATCATGATACCTTTTCATCCGCTCGTTGTATAGGTCTGACCTTTCATATGAATGGAGATGGAAATCATCTAATTCGTTCAGCTGCTCCAACCTCAATTTCATAGCATCATCCCAATTCAAATTCAATTACTTCAACGCCCACAATACCTTATGTTCGAGCTCGATGGGTAAGTGACAAGCCTTACCATAAACTAGTTGATAAGGAGACATGCTAGTGGGTGTTTTGAATGCAGTCCTATACGCCTATAGTGCATCATCTAGCTTCCGAGACCAATCCTTCCTATTCGCATTAACTGTCTTTGCAAGGATTTGCTTGATGTCGCGATTGGAAACCTCTACTTGTCCACTAGTTTGGGGCTGATAAGGCATAGCAACCTTATGTTGCTTGACACCATACTTGTCCAACACGGATTTGAATAGCTTGTTGCAAAAGTGAGATCCTCCATCTCTTATGATAGTACGTGGTACTCCAAAGCGAGAGAAGATATTCTTCTTTAAGAATGCTACAACACACTTTCCTTTGTTGTCGGCCAACGCTACAGCTTAAACCCATTTCGAAACATAATCTACAGCAACTAAGATGTACTTCATTCCAAACGAATTCACGAATGGACACATGAAATCAATACCCCACATATCAAAGAGTTCTACCTCAAGAATTTTGGACATGGGCATCTCATGGTGTTTCGAAATAGCACCTTGACGCTGGCATTGGTCGCACCTTCTAACATAGTCATAGGCATCTCTAAATATCAAAGGCTAATAGTATCCACTTTGCAAAACTTTTCTTGTCGTCCGATTGCCTGCATGATGTCCTCCAACTTGGGAAGTGTGGCATGCTTCCAAAATATTAGGCACCTCTTCATGGGATATACATCATCGAATGATACCATCCGCGCATCGTCGAAATGAATATGGCTCATCCCAATAGTAGTGTTGTACGTCATGCATAAACTTCCTCCTTTGGTGGTAAGATAAATTGGCAGGTATCACATTACTCACCACGAACTTTGCAAAGTCGGCATACCATGGTAATTTTTCCATTGTTGTCGCTAATATCTCTTCGTCAAGGAATGCATCATCAATCTGAATTTCATGTTGCGCCACATGCTTATTCTTGAGTCTAGATAGGTGATCAGCCACTTGGTTCTCCCAACCTCTTCATCTTTGACCTCGAAGTCGAACTATTGTAGCAGCAACACCCATCGAATTAACCTTAGTTTTGCATCCTCCTTTGTCATTAGATACCTAAGAGCTGCATGGTCTGTATGAACGATCACCTTAGTACCAAACAAATAGGCTCGAAACTTCTCAGACGCATACACAACCGCTAGGAGCTCTTGTTCAGTAACAGTGTAGTTCCTTTGGGCTTTATTTAGGACCTTACTCGCATAGTAGATAGGATTTCTCCTTTCTTTGACCAAGCACAGCTCCAACGGCTACACCACTAGCATCACACATGACTTCTAACGGGAGAGCCCAATCTGGTGCTGCCATGATAGGGGATTCAATGAGTTTTCCTTTGAGGCATTCAAATGCCTTCAATCAATATTCATTGAAGTCAAACTTTGCATATTTCTCCAAGGGTTTGCACAATGGACTAGCAATTTTGGAGAAGTCTTTGATGAATTGACGATAGAAACCTGCATGGCCGAGAAAACTACGAACTCCCTTCACCGAAATTGGAGGCGGTAGCTTCTCAATAACCTCTATTTTTGCTCGATGAACCTCAATTCCTCTTTCGAAGATCTTGTGCCCAAGAATGATACCTTCTTTTACCATGAAGTGGCACTTCTCCCAATTCAGCACTAGGTTGAATTCTACATATCTTTCCAATGCCATGCTTAGGTTTGCCAAGCACGCTTCAAAGGACTCACCAACAACTGAAAAATTGTCCATGAATACGTCCAAAGTGTCTTCAACTATATCAGAAAAAATGGACATCATGCATCGTTGAAAGGTGGCTGGTGCGTTACATAGGCCGAATGGCATACGTTTGAAGGCAAACATACCATATGGGCATGTAAAGGTTGTCTTCTCTTGGTCTTCGAGGGCAATATAAATCTGATTATAGCCTGAATAACCATCTAGGAAACAAAACCATCCTTTCCCTGCTAATCGATCTAGCATTTGGTCCATAAATGGCATTAGAAAGTGGTCTTTGAGTGTCCCAGAATTCAGCTTTCGGTAGTCCATGCATACTCTCCATCCAGTGACCGGTCTGAGTGGAATAAGCTCATTCTTCGCATTGGCAACCACCGTCATGCCTCCTTTCTTGGGAACATATTGAACCGGGCTTACCCATGTACTATCAGAGATAGGATACACAACTCCTGCGTCTAACCACTTGATAATTTCTTTCTTCACCACTTCTTGCATAGGTGGATTTAGACGCCTTTGATGCTCTATGGTGGGTGTACAATTTTCTTGAACCTGAACTCTATGTGTACAAATCCCAGGTGGAATACCGATAATATCTGCAATGGTCCATCCAATGGCTCTAATATACTTGCGTAGAATAGCAATAAGAGCTGCAACTTGTTGCTCACCCAAATCAGCTGCCACAATAACTGGAAGTGTGTTTCT
Source organism: Capsicum baccatum var. pendulum (assembly GCA_030864225.1). NCBI lineage: Eukaryota > Viridiplantae > Streptophyta > Magnoliopsida > Solanales > Solanaceae > Capsicum > Capsicum baccatum. The sequence goes on from CM061557.1 coordinate 10,077,785, forward strand.
GCTTCCTATGAATGCGTACTTTAAATGACTTGGCAGCTCCTTCAATTCTAAAGTGGGTGGTTCTTCAATAGATGGCTTAGCTGGAGGTGTGGGTCGATTCTTGAGATCAAGGTCCAGCTTCTTGGGATCATAGCTATATGTCCCTAATCCCGATAGAGCACAAATAGCTTCTTCACAATTTTTAGCATCCTCATTCTCTCCATTCATGAGCACAACCACCAAAGGGTCATCAATAATTTGCTCTTCTTCAAGTAGTTCTTTCTCATCATCAAAGAAAACATCAGCAACCAAAAATACACTTAGATCTTTGGTTTGCTTCGTTGATTTGCAAACGTCAAAGTGAACTACTTCATCATTTATTCGGAATGAAAGTTCATTGGCTCTCAAATCAATGAGCACACTTCCTGTAGTAAGGAAAGGGTGCCCCAAGATTATGGGAACTTCTGAGTCTGCCTCACAATCCAAAATAACAAAGTCTGCCGGAAAGATGAATGAAGAAACATTTACCAATATGTCATATAGAATACCAACAGGTCGTTTTACCAACCTATCCGCCATTACGAGTCTCATATTGGTTGGAGTAGGATCACCCAACCCCAACTTTTTATAGATAGATAATGGTATCAGATTGATGCTAGCTCCTAAATCACATAATGCCTTGGCAAAATTCAAAGATCCAACGGTGCAAGGAATAGTGAAAGCACCGGGGTTAGCCTTCTTCTGAACTATTGATCGGGTAGCGATTGTGCTGCAGTGATGAACATCATCTTTCAACTCATAACTTGCTTCCCGCTTCTTTGTCAAAAGATCCTTCATAAATTAAAAATACCCAGGCATTTGTTCAAGTGCCTCCACCAATGGAACATTAATGGTCAGCTGCTTTAACATAGTCATGAATTTGCTGAACTTTATGTCATCTGCCACATTCTTCAATCTTTGGGGAAAAGGTGGTGGTGGGTATGGAATTGTTCTCTCCATGGCTTTCTTCTCCTCTTGATTCCGTTTTTCATCTTTTTCAGGTTGTAATTCCTTGGGTTGGACGTCCTTGACGTCAAGCGTGGCTTCCGCGGATTCCTCTCCGTGTGCATTATCATCCATGTCCGAAACTTCTCCAACCACTTGCTTGTCTTTTGCTGAAGTTTCCAGCACCTTACCACTTCTGGTAGTGATGTCCATGCATGACCCATCGTTCTTTGGGTTTTGCACAGTATTGCTAGGTAAGGTGCCAACCTTTCTTTGATTGAGTGCTGCTGAAAGTTGGCTCAATTGCTGCTCTATTTGCTTGATTGAAGTGGAATGTGAATCACCTAATTATTTCATGGAGGACAAATCATTAATTACCTCCGTTACTCCTGCGCTCGTTCGTTCCACTCCTTTCAATAATTTAGCCATCATGTCTTCCATACTTCCAGAATTAGATGTGGTGGTGTCACGTCTACCAGGGGGAACGTACAAAACACTTTTTTCATTATTATTCTTCCAACTACCTTGGTCCTTGTTTCCAGATTTATCATAATAGTTCCGACCTTGGTTTCCTTGGGTATTCCCGCGGAAACCCCCCTGATTGTTCAAGTAGTTGGCCTCCTCTTCCGAATCAGATTCGTATCTTCCTTTTGATGCAATAGCTTTCACTTTTTTGGTCTTCCCTGATAATAAATGCTTTGTAAGAAGATCCATTTGTGTTTTAATGTGCGCCATATCTTGATCACGTTCTTCTTCTCTTCTTCTTTGGTTTGCAGTCATGCCAATAGATAAAGTTGGGCTTGCTACCTCAGAATCCCTGGTATGCCAAGCTCTACTTTGTTTCATCATACGATCTAGTATATTGCTTGCTTGACCAAAGGTGAGGTCCATGAAAGATCCTCCAGCTGCATTATCCACCACTGGTTTAGTTATTGAATTCAAGGCCCTGTACAATATCTCCATTAGGTGAAAATTAGTCATGTGATGGTTTGGGCATCTCGCTAGCTTTGTCTTGAACCTCTCCCATGTTTCATGAAGAGCTTCAGTGTGAAGCTGATGAAAGTTGCTGATTTCATCTCTCAATTGTGCCCTTTTTGATGGCAGAAAAAATCTTTCTAGGAAAGCATCTCTCAATTGCCTCCAATTTGTAATACAATCAGGAGTTAGCCCATTCAACCATAGTGTTGCCTCCCCATACAGAGACAATAGAAATAGACGTAATCAAATTGCATTCTGACTAACACCAGGATTGTCAAACGACTTGCATGTAGAAATAAAGTTGATGAGATTCATATTCGCATCATCGTCTGCTAGTCCACCAAAAAATTCCTTGAGTTGCAATAACTGAATCATGGTGCTTGTGATGTTGAACTTGGCTCCGGGCGCTAATGCTGGAGGAATAATAGCTCCTGTTGCTCCGTCTCCATCAAGATCATCATCATCGTCATCGAAAGTTGGCTGCATGGGTTTGTGATCATACCTATACCAAGTTTGTCGACCACTTCTGTTGGCAGGTGTTATGATTTCAGCATCACGCCTAGGGTTTAGTAACTGGTCATCACCTAAATCCTCATCGTCAGGATTTGTTGCTCGCCCAGGGTTATCAATGTTTTGTTGTTGAACTTGAGCGGCGGCAAGAGCAGCTAATCTCGCCTGTTCCTGTTGAGCAGCCATCCTTTCAATTTCTACTTGTACTTCCATTCTACCAATGCGTTGTGGTTTAGGATTGATAGGTAATAACGGTTGACCAGAACTTTTAGTATGGGGCATGCACTGAATAGAAACCTGCAGTAAACAAAAACAAAAATGGAAAGTAAAAGTACGAGAATCTTTGACCAAAGGGTCTAGTAATTATCACAAACTTAATTGACACTCGTATTCCCCGACAACGGCGCCAAAATTTTTGATAACGCTCAATCTACAGCTCTCGTAGGAGTGTAAAGCGGTCGTTAGCAAATATAGAACCCAACCTGGGTTGGGTATCGATCCCACAGGGAATATCTTGGCCAACAAGTAAGCAAAATTACTAGACTTTTAGTGCAAGTCTCGTAAGAAGGGGGGATTGTAATGTGTAACCAAAATAATAAAGTAAAAACTGAAAATAGCAAAATAAAATGAAAGAATGTTACGTAAGTTATAAACAATGAGAATTGAGGCGTTGGGGTTATGTCCACCTTCTAAGTTATACGTCTCTATTGGCTATGAGTGCGTAGAATTCTGACATGCATGTGCTTATAGAGAATTGTATTCGATGGTAAATCCAGACGTCTTTTGACCTATTCGAGGATTATTTCACGAACTCACAAACTCACAACAATAGATAGTGTCTCATTCGGCTTCCATAACCCCAACAGAGAAGTTTAGTTACCCAGGAATGCGAAGTAGATCACGATTGACATTGTTATTATACCACAATAATAATTAATTTCGTGTAGCACAAGTGGTAAGCGTTTAGGCATGAATTCCTAGGCAAAGTAACGATTCTCTTGTTGCGGAATAGATAGAAGAAGAAAATAGAATTTAAGGAAGATTTCAGAATTGAGAAGTAGAATAATAAGAACTAGAATTAATGAGGAATATGTATTTGAATGATTAATGAATGATAAAAATCTCTAGCATGATAGGGTATTTATAATACCCATATCCTAATCCTACTAGGCTAATGAAATATCTAACCAAATCCTACTAAGCTAATGAAATACTTAACCCAATTATACTAGGTTAATGTAACATTCTCCTAATCCAAATAAACAAATAAAATACTTAACTCAATTGTACTAGGTTAATGTATCATTATCCAAATCCAACTAAGTTACTGCTAGTCCCCAAAGTCTTCAGAAATGCTATTTTAGCCCGGGATAGATTTTCCATGCATCACTTTTGGTTCTTTAGGCGTCGAAGCTCCCTTTCCTTCCTTTGTGAGCTTTCTTTGGCGTCAAGTTATCCACAAAATGCTGAATTCTGCATCATTTATACCTGAAACTTTGCTAATCATGTTCGTTAGCTCACTTATAGGAAAAAGGACTAAAAGTGCATGAAATATATACTTTGTTCTCAAAACATGGCACAAATATGGGCAAAATATATTGATATAGGCGCGTAATATCGCCTAACATCACTAACGGTACAAATTCTCCAAGAGGTTAATCCAGTTACGACACTAACTTTTTAATTGGGTATGGGACCCTATTACCTTGACATTGTCTCTTTTCCAGACATATAACTTTTCTTTCGAACAAGTTAATGCTATACTGGCGTATTCTTGCGTTTGCAACCCCAAAGAATTTAGATTAAGATGAAGAGAATAATGATATAAGCAGCATACGTGTCACGAACTCACAAAATCATAGCAATAGATAGTATCTCATAGGGCTTCCATAACCCCAACAGCGAAGTTTAGTTACCCATGAGTGCGAAGGAAATCACGGTTGACATTGTTATTATACCACAATAAAGATTTCGCGTAGTAGTAGTGTGGTAGGCGTTTAGGCGTGAATTCCTATCAAAGTAATGCTTCTCTTGTTGTGGAAATTAAGAATAGATGAATAGAAGAAGAAAAATAGAATTAATGGAAGGATTCGGAATTAAGAATTAAAAATAGTAGTGAATGATGGAATAGAAAGATTGATTGTTGAAAGAATAGAATGAATAAAAATCTCTGGCAAGATAGGGTATTTATAATACCCATATCCTATTCCTACTAAGCTAATAAATTACTTAACCCAATCCTAATAGGTTAATGTATCATTATCCTAATCCTAATAAGTTACTGCTAGTCCCCAAAGTCTTTAGGAATATTGTTTTAGCCCAGGACAGATTTTCCATACGCCACTTTTGGTCCTTGGCGTCCAAGACTCCCTTTTCTCCTTTCATGAAGCTTTCTTTGGCATCAAGTTATCCAAAAAATGCTGAATTTTGCATCATTTATACTTGAAACTTTGCTAATCATGTCCGTTTGCTCACTTACAGGAAAAAGGACTAAAAGTGCATGAAATATATAATTTGTTCTCAAAACATGGCTAAAATATGGGCAAAATCTAGTACTTTAGGCGTGTAAATTCGCCTATCATTAGGTTTGTCGGAAACGACGCCTCTATCTCAATTTTGAGGTAGTGGTATGGACTCCTTACACTTACCCTCCCTAGACCCCATTTGGTGGGAATATATGGTGAACCCCCATCCATTACACATGCTAGCTCCTCCCCCGAGTAGAGAGGTGATTGTTGTATAGAGATGGAAACCAAAGGTGGAGATGTGAACATTCAGCGTGATTTTGGGTTATTGACGGGGCAGTTTTTGTTTGGGAACTAAGGTAGGGAAGAAAGTGAAGAGTTAGAAGCTTGGAGTCACTCAATGATAAAATAATACTAATAGATTAACATATTACAAAATGATAAAAATTAAACTAAATTGATTTTCAAAAGGTCACCATTAGAAATGAGGCATAGATCACCGAAAACGTAAAATCTCTATACAATTATTAATTCAAAACATTAAGGAATTGTGCAAGTGACAGATTGTTCACTAGAATGAATTGTATAATTTACAAATTGTTCACTAGAAGGGGGTTTATGGTATGCTAGGATGGCGTAAACCGTCTGAATAATGGAGACTATCATTCCGACTAGGTGGGAATATACTGGATAGAGAAATATACATGTTTCAGCATGTTTTAGAATTTGATTACTAAATATACATGTTCAACCTTCATGTTTGTACTCCGATGGAGCAAAACAAGTCATATATTTTAGCATATGATTACAAAATATACATGTTCAACCTTCATGTTTATACTTTAGTGGAGCAAATCAAGTCACATATTTTAGCATATGATCGCAAAATATACATGTTCAGCCTTCATGTTTATACACTCCGATAGAGCAAAATAAGTCACATATTTTAGCATATGATTACAAAATATATACATGTTAAACCTTCATTGTTTATACTCCAGTAGAGAAAAACAAGTCACATATTCGAGCATAAGACCGTGTGTTCACAAGCGTATACAAACAACCATTTCACCTAAGGATCATCTTGTTCTTAGTGACCCTCTATGCCATGTGACTTTAGAGTTAACGGGAGCTTATTTTCCAATGATGAAAATGGTTCATAAATAGTGTGATATAATATGTAATGTGATATAATATGTAGTTTTGATAGTGTGATATGATATGTAGTTTTAAAAAAATTATTGTAATAAATCTAGTGATAGAAGACTATCTAGCTTGGTTCGTCTATTAACTTGTCCTTTGAAGAAGAAGGTTTGGCATGCTTCGACTTATCTTTATTATCCGCTAAATTCATTCATTTCTCTAATATTTCATAAAGTAGATGGATAGAGTCAGTCGATCAGTAAAAAAAATAACAAGTGCTCCTGAAATGATTGATAGAAAATAAGACAACTATTCCATGCATTTATCTTATATACTTTAAATTTAATACTACATCGAACACAATGAATGAAAAAAACAACAAACAAAAAAAAATAGGTAGTATATTGTAACTTTGGGATTGTAATTGGGGTCGAAGCTCCACATGTGTTGTTTGGGTGGTCAGGTCAAGCTTCATCTGGGCCAAGACGGTAGGCCCAAGCAACTTCTTCTACACAATACCACGAAATCTCTAATGCTCTGCGTCTAATTTTGCAATCTCCAGGTCATATGTTTGGGTGGTCAGGTCAAGCTTTATCTGGGCCAAGGCTGTAGGCCCAAGCAACTTCATCCACACAAGACCACGTAATCTCCTACGCTCTGCTTCCAATTTTGCAATTTTCTTCACTCCCTCCAGGTGTTGCTTATTTGCAACTTCTGCAGACCGTACGCTCATATTTTTCTTCAATATCTCAATTTCTGCTTTAGCTTGGGCTTTTTCTTCACTGAGCTATATCACCATGCTAGAACACTCCTGCAAAGACCTTGAGAGTGCAGAATTTTCCACTACAGACCTGAGTAACTGTTGGTCCAGGTTAGCTAATTTTGCTTCAAACTGATGCTTCATTTTGTCAAACTGTTTGGCAGCCTTCTCCCAACCTGTACAGAGAAGATATGAATAAAAGAATTGAGTACCAAGTTGCAAAACACTTGTTGCAAGAAAAACACAAGTCAATAAGGAACATCACTTGAGACAGCTTCTTCCGCAACTTTAGCATATTATTTTCCCAGGTTTTCCTTATTAGTCATTTTTGACTGTGCAACAGCCAACGTTTCATTCAAATCCTTGACTTCATCCTCTAAGCCACTCACTTGTTCCTCAAGAGAGTTAACTTGATCTATCTGCTGCATGCACTTCTTCAGTGCACCATCCAGATGTGATGCCTTGTCTTCAGCAGTAAGCTTCAAAAGAGTAACGGATTCCAGGTGATTTTTTAGTATCGCATCTTCTGACTCAGCCTTCTCCCAACCTGTACAGAGAGATGTGAATAAAAGAATTCAGTACCAAGTTGCAAAACACAAGTTGCAAGAAAAACACAAGTCAATAAGGAACATCACCTGAGACAGCTTCTTCAGCAACTTTAGCATGTTGTTTTCCAATGTTTTCCTTATTAGTCATTTCTGACAGTGCAGCAGCTAACTTAAGAGACTTAACTTGATCCTCCAGTCCAGTCAAATATGAATAAGATTCAACGGAAATTTGCACATATTTAGGTTTCTTGATTTCCTGTTTGCCCTGAAATATATCTGCTGCATGCACTCCTTCAGTGCAGTAGTAAAATAGAAATAGAAAGAAAGCCCAACACAGCAAAATATGCAACATGTTTTCCATAACTTTTTGTATTGAAAGTAACTAATGCTTTGTTTAAGAGAGTAGTGCTGGTAATTGTAAAACATAAGAACTTGTGAAATTAAGAGCTTGTGAACTATTGTTTATATAGGCTGAGTATTGTAAAACTAAACCAACATAAAAATGGTAAAAAAAATATCTCAGTAGAGAATTTCTCTTACTCAATCAATCTTATACCAATTAAAAAGGAAAGTCAATATTTGTAAAAGTCCTTCACAATATTGTTTTCCTTAGGCCAAATCCAATAAATAAAAAATATCAAGACTGTCATGATTAAAAACTAGATTCTCATAATACTGAAAGTTACCTTATATATAGGTGACTGTCATGTTGTCGCATATTCTGTAGAAGGAAGGTAAATTAATCGTAACATGTTAGCATCAATCACTAATCAACTAGGGTCAATTAGGGATGAGAAAATTTGTTCAATTTACCATAAATAAATTATGAGCAATAAATTTTGTAAAATAATCCCTAATTATTTTTGTACCTAATTCAAATCATCAATTATACAAAAATCAGTCCATGATGTAATTCAAGAAACGTGATACACAATCAGATGTTCTTTACCAAAATCTTATTCAAATTATCACAAGATCAATCCAACCATAAAAATATAATACACAGTCAAATGTTCTCCATTATAATCACGAGCCGAGAAATTTTTCAACTAATTCAAAGAAGATGGATAATTTTAAAATTCGGAATTAGCAAACTATGACAAAATCGATCATTATTTAAATTTAGATTTTTCATTTCTGGTAGTCATGAAACATAAGCACACAAAATGGCAAAGAATTGGATGAAATAAATCATTCATGCATTGTTAATTCAGATTTCGAAATCTGTTAAAGAAGGGGAAAAGAGATTAAAAGTAAACACAAATATTTAAATATTAAAGCAAACCTGTGGATGGGGTTTTCATCTCTTTTTTGATAAACGGATCAACAGAACGGAGAAGGTTGGTGACTGGTGGACGATTGAGATGACCTGGGGCGGCGACGGTTGGTTCACAGAGGAAGTTGGAGAGCATGGGGGTCTCGTGGCAATGTTGGAGCGGCGTTGGATTGCTGGTTCATCGCCGGAAAGGGGAAAATAGAGGGAGAGATGGTGATGGAGGCTGAGGGTCTGGCGGCGCAGTGCTGGCAGTGGTGAGGACGAACGGCAGGAGGCAGTGGTAGATCTATTATCGCCAGAGTAGGCGTTGGCGGCACGGCGCTGGCACCGGCGAGGACGAACGGTAGAAGGCAGTGGTAGATCTGGTATCGCCGGAGTAGCTATTGACGACACATATAGAGCGCGGTGGGTAAGCGATTGGAGAAGGGGGTCTCGATGGCATTGCTCCACCGATCAGCGGCGGCAGCCATGGGAAAGAAAGGTTAGATAGAGAGAGAAAGAGAGAGGTTAGATAGAGAGAGAAGAGTGGCTGTTGTTTGGTTTTGGAATTAGGATTAGGTTTTTGGATTAAAAAGGAAAGAAAGGTGTATCAGATCTCAGTCGTTGGATCCGTTTAGGATCAACGACGGAGATCTAAAAATTGAAAATTTGGAATTGAGTTTCAAAAATGGCTAGAATTGTAAGAAAGTGGACAAAATTAAGTTAAAAGTTGAATTAATTTAGGCAAAATGAATTAAATTAGCTTGCTATTTAAATTAAAATAGCGATAATATTATATAATAATAATAATTAAATAATACATAATAATATTAAATAATAAATAATAAATAATAATAAGTAATAATAATAATTAAATAATAAATAGTAATAATTAATAATAAATAATTTAATAAAATAAAAAATACTAAATAATGGAAAACTAGATATTGTATTTGCTAAATTGTGGATGTGCATAACTACGTGGAAAATAATTTAATAAATATTAATAAAATTTACATAAAATGCTGAATTTGAGTTTAAAAATTATGACAATGATACTAACAGCTAAGAAATAATTTATGCATTTCGTTTAATTATAAATGCGACACGTTAGTATGTACTCAATGTAAGAATAATATTTAAAAATATTGATAATTAAAATTAAATAATTTTGATATAATAACAGCCTAAAAGTGATATCGGGAGGTCAAAATTGGGTGTCACCAGAGTCGCCAACTAATTTTCAAGAAAAAATAGTAAACCAGTTTATTTATTAACCAGTACTTCCTTCGTTTAAAAAGAAATGACTTACTTTCCTTTTTAGTTCATTCAAAAAAGAATGACCCCTTTCATTTTTTGGCAATACTTTAATTTAAACTTTCCAAATGGCTTGTTTATGACGACAAGATTAAAGGGCATTTTGATACATTTGACACTACTTTAATTTAAGGCTACAAGATTCAAAAATTTTCTTTATTTTCTTAAACTTTGTGCCAAATCAAAGTAGGTAATTCTTTTCGAAACGGAGAGAGTATGACGAAACCAATTTAGATTCTAGGTAAGGATTCAAATTATTGTGAAGGGAAGGGGTTAGACACCCTTCAGAATCTACAAATATAGTTCCCGGCCAGACTTAAGTTTAGTATAAAAAGAAAAAAGAAAAAAGAAAAAAAATCAATACATGCAAATACAAATATAAAATATATATTAAAATAATATAATGCGTATGCTATCGTAAAGTATATATATAAGAAAAATATATAAATATGTACGTAAAGACAAAATTCAATAAAAAAAAATTATTTTAAGAAAAAAAATCTACATAATATCCATTAATTTAAAAAAGTGAATTATTTGATTAAGTATCTAAATCAATTTGAATATAACTAGTAATGACCTAAATTTGACTAAAGTGTGATGAGAATCGCGTGAAAAATAAAAAATATCAGAAAAATTATATTAAAGAAAAATCTATGCAATATCTTTCAATGTATAAGTATGAATTAACTGAGTAAGTATCTAAATTGATTTAATTTTTTAATATAAATATTAATGACCTATATTTGCCTAAAAACGTGATGAACATTTGTAAAAAGCATTTCCGTCCAATGCCTCAAAAATAAATTTTACACTATAATTTATATTTTGTACAAGTGTAAAAATATAAAAAATGCAAACACAAAATTTAAACTCTTCGTTAAATGTCACTCCCGTCAAGTATTCCCAACCTGGATAAACACTTGTAAATAAAAATGTTTGTAACAAATAAATAATTATCAAAATAAACTGAAAATTTTTGTGTGCTTATATGTATAAAAATATATAATTTTTTAAAAGGTAGGCTCAGATTAGATTTTAAATGCGATATATGAAGTGGTTGCTGATTTATTAGTCGTCCTAACTCGTGTTGCCAAGATACGAATCATAAAACCTTTACGTTATAAAAATTTTGTCATTGCCCAAATTTATTTATTTTATTACGTATTTATATATATAATATACGTCTTTTTATTTGTATAGGCCTCAAAAATTGATGAAACATTTCTTCATTGGCCACAAAGGGAGATAACAAATGACTCAAAAATAACCCTAACACTGTCTATTTATATTAGTCCCCAAAGGAATATAACAAATGACCATCCTAAAGAGTGTAATTTGCAAATAGTATCACATGCAATTAAAGAGTGCAATCAAATAATTTTTTTATGAAGCAATCTAACTAAACATGATTTGACAATCCTAATTATTTAATTAATCTACACTTCCACTTTTTTGTAAAACAGTATCTTGCCTCATTAATCATGTTGTAAATTTTCATAACTAGATTTGGTGAAGTTTGTTATTTAATAATCTTCATTTAAAAATAACTAAGAATCAAATAATTAATTAAACCAGAAGAACTAATACCCTATATGTAATGCACCAACAAATTAAATTTGTTTTCAATACCTTATTTAGCCCTGTCTTCGTAATTGTCAACACAAATTAATACAGTACTAAAATTTTGGTTGCTTAATGAGTTATTCCCATTTAAACATTAACTAAGAGACAAAACTAAACCACAAGAATTAATACCCAATATGTAATGCACCAACAAATACCTTATTTTAGCCTTATCATGTATACTAAAAAATAAATTCTAAAATGTTGGTTGCTTAATTGATATTCAATCATATCAATACCGTTCAATCTTAAATAGAAATATTATAATGTTTTCATAAAATTAAATAAAAAGGGTGTAAAACAGAAAATTAATTCTATTTTGGAGGGTGTAAATTAGATTTTGTGGAAATGTAGGGTGTAATAAAGAGGAAACATGTGTCGTTTTCAAGTAATTAAAAGGGTCATTTTTGACAAATTGATAAAAATAATTATTAAACATGTGCAATGGATACAGTACACTAGTAATTGTCACTCACACATGAATGCAATTTGATACTTCTATGGGAAAAAGTGAGGATTTACATGTGGTGCTTCTTTTTAAGCATTTATTTTGGTCCACAAATATTATGTTTTCTCCGTTTATTTTTATTTATTTATATTTGAAAACTTGATATTTTTACTAGATCATCCTTCGTTATTATAAGTCGTTTCATCTCACTAACTATTAGGTGAATTGAAAATAAAAGAGAGTTATTGGGTATACTAAAACTTCTATTATGTGCAAATTTGAAAGAAAAAATCAATAAGAATTTAGTGTACGCAATCTTGTTATGCCTGTCTGTAAAAAACTGTTCTCACAACATGAATCGATGACTTAATAATATGGTAAAAGTGATTTTCTTTTACTATAGTAAAAAATAAAGGTGGATAGAGGTAGTACTATATTCGTTTGTCTCAAATTATCTATCATCATTAGTAAATAGTTATTGTTTCAAGAAAATACCAAATATGTTAGGATATAAATAAAGGTTAAATTTTGAAAATATTTTTTAAAATTAATATTTTTTTAGAGTCGTGTAAAAAAATGCACGATATTTTTTTGACTTTTGCAGAACGCACAATATTAGAAAATTACAATTCTATCGGTTAATCAGCATTCCTTTCAATAAAACTTTTATAAAATTTTAATATTTTCACAAACACTTTTATCTTATAATTTTTTTTAAAGGAAGATGTGATGGGCTATGTAATATTTACAGCCTTTAGAAACATTCTAAACTGTAAAAATAACAACTATATTTTGTAGAATTATGAAATATATCAAAATCTACCTTAGAAACCTATACAAGTAGATATTTCAATATTTTAAAAGATTTTTAAAAAGATAAGTCAATTTCTTTAACTTTCTAATATTCGAAATTTAGTAATCCAACCAATATACATTCCTTCAACAACAATTTTCTCAATCTTAGTGTTCAAATTTGAAACTTTTAGTTAATGATTATCGAACCCACCACATATTTACCGGTGATATTCCAAACCAAATAAACATTTATATATGTAGACATACATTGAGGTAGTGGTAAGATTCACGTATACTTTAGACCTTATTTGTGAAATTTTACTGTTATGTTGTTGTATTCTTGTGAATAATTCTCTTTGGCATGACACATAGGTACAGAGTCCTATTCTGCCAAAGATCCATTAAATTCTGCTTACAAATATGACCATTCTATTCACTTGTACTTATTTTTTTGTTTTGGGTCCATTCTATTCATTTGTACAATGTTAATAATTAATCTAACTTTTACCTTCATTCATTCATTTTCACACACAAAAAAAGATTACCTCATGATGCTCACCTCTATCATTCTTTTTCTTACCTTAACCTTCTATTTACTGTGTATTTCCCCACTAAGTATAGTGATTCACCTTTTATAGTAACATTTTCAACACTAAAATAATTTCAAAAATGAAATAGAATAGTGAAGAGCTTTAGGTAAATTTGCCGTTTAAAATAAGAAAGAAAAGTGAAGAGCTTTAATTTAAAAGACAGAATTTAAGTTTACATGTATGAAAGCTTGATGTGATGTAATCCAAAGAATATATTCACGCTGAGTAGTCTGGACCTAAAACGTACCATATGTAGGGGCGGAGCTACGTGGACTTCAGTTTCAAACCCCTTTCATCGAAAAATTATATTGCATATATGTATGATTTTTTTCTATGTATATATATATATATATATATATATATATATATATATATATATATTAATTTGACCTCCCTGACACAAGCAACAAACTTGATTCATTGGCAAAGGGGGTGCAAACTTTCATGCAAAAGGCCTGCCGACCTTGGGTTTGAGACCTATTCACGATAGGTTTTTAATTTATTTTTTTGCTTTCTGTTTTTGACCCCCCTTAAGAAAAATCCTGCCTCAGGCACTGACTATGTGTTATCATGAACTTGAATCTTGAGTGTTAGTTATCACGAAGTCATATATAAAATGATATATTTGAGTTTTTGCAATTGGAAATAAAACTGTGTTGGATGCATCGCTCCTAGAATAGGTCATTCAGTATGTGAATTTTGATTTAGTCTTACCTCAATATAAATACCAAACACAAAATACACACCAAAAAAGAAGAGACTCCAGTAGAGCAAAACAAGTCACATATTTTAGCATATGATAACAAAATATACATGTTCAACCTTCATGTTTATACTACAGTAGAGCAAAACAAGTCACTTATTTTAGTATATAATTACAAAATATACATGTTTAAACTTCATGTTTATACTCCAGTAGAGCAAAACAAGTCACATATTTTAGCATATGATTACAAATTATACATGTTCAACCTTCATATTTATACTCTAGTGGAGCAAAACAAGTCACATATTTTAGCATATGATTACAAAATATACATGTTCAACCTTCTTGTTTATACTCTAGTGGAGCAAAACAAGTCGCATATTTTAGCACATGATTACAAAATATTCATGTTTAACCTTCATGCTCATACTCCAATAGAGCAAAACAAGTCATATATTTTAGCATATGATTACAAAATATGTATGTTCAACCTTCATATTTGACCTCCAGTAGAGCAAAACAAGTCATATATTTTTGTACATGATTACGAGTCATATATCTTTACATATGATTACAAAATATACATGTTCAACCTTCACGTTTATACTCCAGTAGAGCAAAATAAGTCACATATTTTAACATATGATTACAAAATATACATGTTGAAACTTCATGTTTATACTCCAGTAGAGCAAAACAAGTGACATATTTTAGCATATGATCCCAAAATATACATGTTCAACCTTCATGTTTATACTTCAGTGGAGCAAAACAAGTCATATATTTTAGCATATGATTACGAAATATATATGTTAAGCCTATACGTTTATACTCCAGTGGAGCAAAACAAGTCACATATTTTAGCATATGATTACAAAATATACATGTTCAACCTTCATTGTTTATACTTCAATAAAGCAAAACAAGTCACATATTCGAGCAAAAGACCGTGTGTTCACAAGCGTATACAAACAACCATTTCTCCTAAGGATCATCTTGTTCTAGTGACCCTCTTTGCCATGTGACTTTAGAGTTAACGGGAGCTTATTTTCCAATGATGAAAATGGTTCATAAATAGGTTGTTTGGTTCCCTTCACCGGATGCAAGAAATCTAGGTAGCCATGCATCTGGTTGTTGAAGTTGAACAATGGCATTTTACTACTCACTGGTGTGATGGACTCCTCTTCTTTAGACACTGGCGCGCCAGATATGTCCTATTTATTTTGGTAGAAGAAATTTGGATTAGGAAGCCGTTCTTCTAACATGTAAGATGATATCGAAGAACTGTGATCGCGAATGTGTAAAGACAGACATTTTGAAGCTACTTAAGTATAAACACAGACATGTAGATGATATCGGAGAATTGTTATCACATGGACATGTAAACATAGACATTCTGAAGCTACTTAAGCATAAAACATCCTACTTAAGTATAAACACGGAGACATTTTGAAGATACTTAAGTATAAACACAGACATTTCGAAGCTACTTAAGTATAAAATATCCTACTTAAAAGCGTAAACGCGGACATGTAGATGATATCGGAGAATTGTTATCATATGGATACGTAAACAGAGATATTTTGAAGCTACTTAAGTATAAACATATTACATAGACATGTAGATGATATCAGAGAATTGTTATCATAAATATGTAAACATACAAACATTTTGAAGCTACTAGAGTATAAAACACAGACATGTAGATGATATCGAAGAATTGTCATCATAAATATAACAGAGACATTTTGAAGCTATTTAAGTATAAATAGAGACATGTAGATGATATAGGAGAATTGTCATCATGGATGATATCGAAGAACTGTTATCATGAATGATATCGAAGAACTGTTATCATGAATATGTAAACACAGACATTTTGAAGCTTCTCAAGTATAAAATATCCTACTTACCAGGAAATTGAGTTCTTGATTTTCAGTGCCACGATATATCTCGATTAGCTTATGTAAATCAGCTAACGTTAAACCTTTAACAACCTTCAGTGTAGTGATAATAATCCCAGGATTTTCCTTTGATAAATCTTCCCATTTCACGTGCACATCCAGATCAATGCCTATGCTTTCAAATGTAGGGTTGAAGTTCTCATTTGAATCGTTAACTTTCTCGCTAGAGAGATTATGTAATTTTCTTATAGGTGAATCCTCTCTGATTTCTTTAACTGTAGGTGATTTCGATTCAGTTGTTATACACTGCTGAGAGAGTTCTCCAGAATTTCCACAAAGTTTGAATATATTTTGAATTAGTTCTTTTCTTGAAGGGACAATATCACTAGAAAGATCATCGGAACGATCTTCTACTGTAATTACATGCAATAAATCATGATACAGCATGGCAGAATGTATTGTCTTTTCCCCAATAACCTCTTTTTGTACCTTGTCGACAGGGGGGTTCTCTTTATCCCTTCACTGTCGTTACCTTCTTCTTCCTCCTCGAACACGGTGCTGAAGAACGATTTGTTGGTCAAATGTTGCAACAAAACGATAGAAGGATCTTCAACATCTCTTGTATCACTTATGCTAGGATAGCCCAAAAACGCCTGAACTGTGTTACTTTCTGCTTTATCGATGGTCGCATCCTGCTTTCCATAGTTCGTATCAATAGATCTATCCAAATCCATAGATTTCACCATTCCTACATCTTCAGAGTAAATCTCTAGTAGCCTTTTCCCAAAGCTGTTCTCCTCCATTTCTGTTGATCTATTGACAACCCTTGAACGCCAAATATCGTCCTCGATCTCTTCTGAGTGCCTTTTAAGCATTTCAAACTCTTGTTGCTACTAGAAGATTCTATCTTCCATCTTTCTCCTTTCCATCTCTACGAATTCATTTGCCATTTTCTGACACCGCTGTATCTTCTTTTCAAATTCATGTTTCAACATCTGAGTTCGCTCGTTTACTTTAGCAATGACATCCTCCTCCACTATCTCCACTCCTCCTTGTACTGCTAATTCAAGTTTAGACCTTAACGTAATAATTTTTTCTTCTTTCTTCATAAGCTTTCTCTTAGATTCATTACACTCTTTCTCTTTGAGCTTATTCTCCATCTGAAGCTTGTGGATAAACTAATCCATTGCTGCAATCCTTGACCCCAAAATAACCGCTGAGGAAGAATCTTCTGCACCTTTCTCCTTCAACGGCATATGAGGGTCATGGACAATGCATTTTGCTTTTCCACCGTACTATAGAGTAGAGATGGTTTTGTGGAGCTCTTCAGGATCTGGACTGACACAAAGTATCATGAGAATTTTGGACTTGTCATCCTTAAAATAATCCTACACAAAATAGTTGAATCAACTTATTACAACGACTAGCACAACTCCCAAACTGTTTATGGCTATGTCGCTTGGTTCCTTACAAAATGATGCTGGTGCGTGTAAGATCCTCCAAAAATTACTAATTTTTGGACGATTCAATACGGAGGTAGCAACATTTTTGGAGGATCCAAGCAACATAGACATGTTATATACACAAGATGTAGTACCTGTATGATCATAGTTAACTTGCTGTCTCGGAATGACACGGGGGAATCACCGTTAGCAATGGACTCAACTACCCTTTTAAGTGCACTGTTTCCCTGATTGATCTTTGCAGTCTATGTAATTTGATTATCCAATTAGTATCAAATGCATCAAGAGCTAAAATTATACATTTTAAATTACTGTTCATAGGAAATCTGGAAACAAACTTTAAAGAAGCGAGGTAAGTAAAAAACGTGGAATACAACATTTAGCTTCCTTCATAAAAGAAGACATATCCTTCCTGGAAACAGAAAACAAATGAAAACCTTTCCATTTAGACATCGTTAAACATATATTCAGGATTGATACCATGCAGTGGCTCTGAGAGCTCCGCTCATTGCACAAAGTGCCTTTCACTATTCTTCTCTTCTCCACTTTCTAAATCTCCTTTGATATCTTTGTAGCCTCAGTACCAGAAATAAAAGTTGTCTTCTTTGCCTTTTTACAGATAACTTCAAGTCTAACCTACAAAAGTAAAAACACAGGGCAAGCATTATACAGAGAAATACAAAGTAGTACAAGTCATACTAGCTTTCGTCTGTCTAACTTTAGCATATCCTTATATTCTAGCTTGTGTAGCTATGTTAGGCATACAGATCAATAATGGCAAGATTAATGGAGCTATGGAGAAAATATGTACCAAGGAATTAGGAAAAGTACTATAAATCTTTGGCAGTTCAATTATTAAGTGAAGTACTTTAAATCATTAGAATTCAGTACTTAATGATAACACCGTCGATTGAAAGTCGAGTATAGAAATGTAAGGTCAAAATGCAAAAGTCAATTTATCTGAGGAGATATATAAGATATACACTAACCACGTTTCCCCGTTTAAGCTCAGGTCATGTCTAAACATGCACAACATGGATAAATTACCAAGTAGTCCTCATCAATTGAGAGAAACTAGAACATTTTCTTAAATGCGTTCAATAAAATAAGAACAATATCAGTGCCTCGATCCAAACAAGTTGGGTTTCAGCCAAATGAACCCTGACTAACCATGTTTCCCTGTTTAAGCTCAACTAATGTCTAAACCTGCTCAATTTTGGATAAATATAATGTGAGAAAATGGGAAATTTATAGATAATTTTGTGTGATTAAACTAGAGAATTTTCTTAAACGTGCTCAATATCACTACTACAACTACAACACCTAAACCCCAAACAAGTTCAATGTGATATACTCGTAGACCAGGTTTGCGCATTTAAGCTCAACTAATGTCTAAACGTGCTAATTTTGGATAACCATAATTTGATAAAATAGACAATACTTCTCTCTTTTTCTTCCATAGATAATTTAATGTGTTTTATAGAGAAACTAGCGCATTTTCTTAATCGTGCTCAAGACTACAACCATAAAACCTCAATCGCAAACAATTGAAGTGTGCCTTATGAATCATCACTAACCATTTTTCTCTGTTTAGGTTCAACTCATGTCTAAAGTGCTCAGTACAATCACAACAACACCTTAATCCCAATCAAGTGTTTGTGAGTTAACACCAGATGGATCTGACAAATCTTGTTTAGCACAACCTTTGTACACTAACTTAGTGTAATCTGAATCAGATTTAGCTAGTGAGGTTAGCTTAAGAATGGTAAATATAACCAAAAAAAGTGAGAATATGCAAAATGGCTTTGTGGGCAATTCCATTTTTTTTTGGATTCTTCATTGATTATTCCATTGTTGTTTGGGTATTTTTTGAATTTTTTTTTTGTTACTTTTTTGGAAAGTGAAATCAAGATAATGTTGAAGGAAAGTGTAAATAAAACTCTCTTTTATTGTGCAAGATAGTGGTTATCTTTACTACTACTAGTACACTGTAGACAAAAAGAGAAAATTCAGTCCGGCCTATCGAAAAAGAGCTCATTATAAAGGTGTATTATATGCTACCTTAACTTGCATTCAGTAATTTTACTAGTTACTCCAAGGCTCCCCTTCGTACGCTGTAGACAAGAGATGAAAAAATATGATTTCTTGGTAAAGAGTCTCTCTACTTCAACTTGATTCGGCAATATAAATTGTGTACACTTTATCTCCTCAAATTCCACTTTATGAGATTACACTGAATATGTTTTTGTTGTTGTTATTATTTTTCAATCTAAAAATATGATGTTTGATACTAAAATATGTTGGTTTTGTCCGAAAATGTGTCAGTCTATTAAAACCAGTCTCTCTGCTTCATTCCGAGTTAGGAACATAGATTGTGTATCTTTTATTACTCCATTTCCCACTTTATGTGAATACAGTAGGTACGTTATTGTTGTTTGGTCTGAAAATGTCCTAAGTCGGGGCTATCAAAAATAGTCTTTCTACTTCAGCTTGAGTCGCTAATATAAATTGTGTACACTATACCTCTCAAAACTTCACTTTATGAGAATAACCCAAATACGTTGTTGTTGTTGTTGTTATTTTTCGATCTGAAAATAAGACATTTGATATTAGTACTATTTTTGTTTTCTCATTTTACGCGTCATGCTTTCAATTTTAGATTATCCCAAGGAAAAACTAAATTGTTTTAGAATACAAGTTTAAAAATTCCTTCTTTTTCGTCAAATTTCGAGTCGAGTCAAATTAACCACATAAAATGAAAGGAAGGAAATAGAATATTTCAAAAAATAGTCCCCTTTTTTTTGAAAAAAATAATAAGTATAATTTTTAAAAATGAGAATAGGTAAAATGGCTTTGTGGGCAAATTCAATTTCAAAAATAGTATATCTTTAAAAAATATAATATAAGTGTAATAATATTTTTAAAAAGTCTAAAAAAATTAACTATAACAAAAAAAATATATAATATTTTTAAAAAGTTCAAACAACTTAGTTACTATGAATATTAACATTTGATGAAAAAATATTATTATGTGAGAATGAGAACAAAATATTGTACTATAATAAAAACAAAAAAACAACTCATAGGGTGAAGTAAATATTCCCTAGGTAAGAGAGAGGTGGAAAATTAACTATATAAGTTTGACCAAAGTACATTTATTGTAACAACCTTATTAAATTCCAATATTTGAAATTGGAATATTTTGGGGGGTATATTTGCCTCTTATGTTCAAAATATAATAATATTTTCCCATTTATGTATATTAATTAATGAAGTTTAACTAATATTATGTGAAGTGTAATAGATTCTTGGGATTTATGTGAGTAATGTAAGAATTAATATTTAATGTTGTTTTAATTGAATTAACTATCTGATACTTGTTGTTGATGAGAGGTATAATATTATCCATTGAATTTAGTTGCGATACGTGAAAATTAATTCAGATACCACAGTTATATAAAAGAGACTTCAATGCAAAGACTCTGGCTCGAGTACTTATCCCTCTGCGTCAATCACGTATAACATTCCAAATCTAATCACCACCACTGATCTCATCAAATCATAACTGTTCATTTCCTATCCCAATAGAGAAAATCAACGGTCTCATGTTCGGGCACCGTATATGGAGAAAATTTCATTGAAATCGTCATCCTGAGAATGGACCTTGTAGTGCGCGATCCAGATTAGTCAACAAGACGTGATCCAAATGAGAAAGCGCTCTATAACAGATATCGAACATTAAGTGGGAAACTGAAAAAAAAAATCTCATCACCACCACTAATCTCATCAAATCATAATTGTTCATTCCTTGTCTCAATGGACAAAATCACTAGTCTCAAGTTTTGACACTGAATATGGAGAAAATCCCGTGAAGAATGTCATACCGAAAATGAGCCTTATAGTGTGTGATCTAGATTAATCAGTAATGAGCGATCCAAATTAGACAGAGCCCCATAACATATACCAGACATTCGATGGAAAACTAAAAAACAAAATAAAAAGCCTCATCACCACCGTTGATCTAATCAAATCACAACTTGTAGTGTGCGATACAAATTAGTCGATAATGCGCCATTCGAATTAGACAGAGCTACACGACATATACCAAACACTAGGTGGGAAACTACAAAACCAAACAAAAATTTCATCACCATCACTGATCTAATCAAATCACAACTTGTATTGTGCAATCCAGATTAGTCAATAATGGACGATCCAAATTAGATAGAGCTACACGACAAATACCATACACTAAGTGGGAAACTAAAAACCACCCCCACCGTTGATCTAATCAAATCACAATCGCCAGTGTGCGATCTAGATTAATCAACAATGCGCGATCCGAATTAGACAGAGATTCATGACTGATACCAGACACTAAGTGGTAAACTAAAAAACAAAACAAAAATTCTCACCACCTCCATTGATCGAATAAAATCACAACTCGTAGTCTGCGATGCAAACTAGTCGATAATACGTGATCTGAATTAGATAGAGCTTCACGATAGATACTAGACACTAGGTGGGAAACTGCTAACAAAACAAAAATTCTCATCACCACCATTGATCTAATCAAATCACAACTTGTAGCGTGCGATTCAAATTAGTCAATAATGGGCGATTGGAACTAAACAGATCTTCACGATAGATACCATACACTACGTGGAAAACTATAAAACAAAAAATCTCATCACCATTACTGATTTAATCAAATCACAACTTGTAGTTTGCGATCTAGATTAGTTGATAATGCGCGATTCGAATTAGACAGTGCTTTATGACAGATACCAGATACTAGGTGAGATACTACATAACAAAACAAAAATCTCATCACCACGATTGATCTAATCAAATAACAATCTGTAGTGTGCAATCCAGATTAGTGGATAATGCACAATTCGAATTAGATAGAGCTTCACAACAGATACCAAACACTAAGTGGGAAACTGAAAAACAAAACAAAAAATCTCATCACCACTATTGACCTAATCAAATCACAACTTATAGTTTGCGATCCAGATTAGTCGATAATGCGCGATCTGAATTAGACAGGGCTTCACTATAGATACTAGACACTAGGTGCAAAACTACAAAACAAAACAAAACAAAAAGTCTCATCTCTACCATTGATCTAATCAAATCAAAACTCGTAGCGTGCGATCCAAATTAGTCGATAATGCGCGATCCGAATTAAACACGTGATCCGAATTAGATAGAACTTCACGACAGATACCAGACACTAGGTGGAAAACTACAAAACAAAATAAAAAATCTCATTACCACCATTGACCTAATCAAATAATAATTCGTAGTGTGCGATCCACATTAGTCGATAATGCACAATCCGAATTAGACAGAGCTTCATAATAAATATCAGACACTAGACGTGAAATTGAAAAACAAGACAAAAAATCTTATCACCACTATTGATCTAATCAAATCACAACTCGTATTGTGCAATCTAGATTAGTCGATAATGCGCTATTTAAAATAAATGCGTGATCCGAATTAGATAGAACTTCACTACAGATACTAGGCACTAGGTGAGAAACTACAAAACAAATTAAAAAATCTCATCACCACCATTGATCTAATCAAATAAAAATCCTTAGTGTGCGATCCACATTAGTCGATAATGCACGATCCAAATTAGACAGAGATTCACAATAGATATCAGACACGGGATGAGAAACTGAAAAAACAAAACAAAAAATCTCATCAACACCATTGATTTAATTAAATCACAATCTGTAGGGTGCAATCCAGATTAATCGACAATACGCGATTCGAATTAGCCAGAGCTCCATAACAAATACCAGACATTAGAGAGGAAACCAAAAAACAAAACAAAAATATCATCACCATCACTGATCTAATCAAATCACAACTCGTAGTGTGCAATCTAGACTAGTCGATAATGCGCTATCCAAACTAGACAGAGCATCACAACAGATGCTAGACACTAGGTGAGAAACTACAAAACAAAAAAAATCTCATTAATCAAATCATAACTCATAGTGTGCGATCTAGATTAGTCAGTAATGCGCGATTCAAATTAGAGACAAATCTTCACGACAGATATCAGACACCAGGTGAAAACTACAAAATAAAACAAAAAACCCATCACAACCATTGATCTAATCAAATCACAGCCGTCCATTCCTTGTCCTAAATTCATCTTTATTCATCTCACTTTCCCACTTTTCTCCTTCATAAATCCTCACTTTCTCTTTATCTTCACCCAAAGAGAGATATACACACTCAAAATTTACACTTTTATTTTTTTTGGTATACATAATATACACACACCATATACAAAGAGAGTAAGGGAAAATACATATGGATTCAGATCAAGAAAAGCTATTTATTGGTGAAATATCATGGGAAACAACAGAAGAAAGATGGAGTATTTTCAAGTGTGTGTGATGTTTTACAAACTGTTGTAATGACAGATAAGATTACTGGAAAGCCTAGAGGTATTGGTTTTGTTGTATTTGCAGATCCCTGTGTTCTTGATAGAGTTCTTCAAGATACTCATGCGGTGAATTTTTTTTTTACTCTATTTTAGCTTTTGGTGTTTCATTATTTTTGATTAGTTCTATATTTGTGCTTGTTGGGTTGTTAGTTTTTGCTGATTCTTGGATTTTGGGATTGTGGGTTTGTTAGTTTTTGTTGATTCATGGATTTTGAGGTTGTGGGGTTGTTAGTTTTTGCTGATTCTTGGATTTTGGGATTGTGGGGTTGTTAGTTTTTGCTGATTCTTGGATTTTGGGATTGTGAGCTTGTTAGTTCTTGATGATTCTTGGATTTTCAGCTTGTGGGGTTGTTAGTTTTTGTTGATTCTTGGATTTTGGGACTGTGGGGTTTTTAATTTTTGCTGATTCTTTGATTTTGAGCTTGTGGTGTTGTTAGTTTTTACTGATTCTTGGATTTTGGGCTTATGGGGTTCTTAGTTTTTGCTGATTCATGAATGTTGGATTTGTATTTGTTGAGTTTTGGCTAAATGAGCTAACTTATGATTGTTTTTTGGGTGTTTCATGTGTTTTTGCCTAATATTATCATGATGTGACTTTTGGATATTGTTATACATATATACACCTTATATATAGAGAAAAAGTAGAGAGAAAGAGAGGGAAAAAAACATGGATTCAGATAAAGGAAAGCTTTTTGTTGGTGGGATATCATGGGAAAAAATAGAAAGAAGATGAAGGAGTATTTTCAAGTGTACGGTGATGTTTTACAGACTGTATTAAAGAGAGATAAGATTACTAAAAATCCTAGAGGATTTGGTTTTGTTATATTTGCACATCCTAATGTTCTTGATAGAGTTCTTAAGGACACTCATATAATTAATGTCTGTACGGTGAGTTTTTTGGCTGTATGTTCATGCTTTATTTGTGTTTTTCCATTATTTTGGATTGTGAGGTTGTTTGTTTTAACTTATTCTTTGATCTTGAGCTGGTGATGTTGTTAGTTTTTGCTGATTCTTGGATTTTGCGATTTTGAGGCTGTTAGTTTTTGCTGATTCTTTGATTTTGAGCTTGTGGGGTTGTTAGCTTTTGCTGATTCTTGGATTTTGGGATTTTGGGGCTATTTGGTTTTTGCTGATTCTTTGATTTTGAGCTTGTGGAGTGGTTAGTTTTTGCTGATTCTTGGATTATGGGATTTTGGGGCTGTTGGTTTTTGCTGATTCTTTAATTTTCAGCTTGTGGGGTTGTTAGTTTTTGCTGATTCTTGGATTTTAAGCTTGTGGGGTAGTTAGTTATTGCTGATTCTTTGATTTTGAGCTTGTGGGGTTGTTAGTTTTTGATAGTTCTTTAATTTTGGGATTGTGGAGTTGTTAATTTTAGCTGATTCTTGGATTTTAGGATTATGTACTTATGGAGTTATTGGTTAAATGAGCTTGACTTTGGTGATTATTTTCTGGGTGTTTTCTAATGTGGCACTTCTATTTAGGATGGGTTTTTTCTTTTATTGTGATGAGATGATGTTTCTCTTTTCTAAAAGTAATTGATGGAAGAAGTCTCAAGATGAATGAGAGTTAGAATCTGAATGAATAAAAACATCAGCAAAATAGGGTATTTATAACACCCATATCCTATTCCTACTAAGTTACTGCATTACTTATCCTAATCCTACTAGGTTACTGCATCATTATCCTAATCCTAATAAGTTATCGCTGATCCCCAAAGTCTTTAGAGATGTTGTTTTTGCCCAGGACAGGTTTTCCATGCGTCACTTTTAGTCCCTAGGTGTCCAACTCTGCTTTCCTTCTTTCGTGAAGCTTCCTTTGGCGTCAAGTTATCCATAAAATACTTAAATCTTCATCATTTATACCTGAAAACTTGCTAATCACGTTTGTTAGCTCACTTACATGAAAAAGGACTAAAAGTGATGAATTATATAGTTTGTCCTCCAAACTTATCTAAAATATGGGTAAATTATAGGACTTTAGGCGTGTAAATATGCCTATCATCAACACGCCACACTTGAAGCTTTGTTCCTTCTTGAACAAAATATCATGTCCATCTAAATATCTACTTAGGGTTTCACAGTAACAGCACAAAATATTCATTAAGACAGGCACGACAATCATTAACAAAGAGTGGTTTTCTAATCACTACTAAAAACAATTTCAACCTCTAATATAGACTCGTGATGATGGTTAATTCTTATTCAAAATTTAAGGCACAAAGAATCATACACAACTACCCAAAACTCATCAACCATTTGTGTCTCACAATATATTACCCATAATCACTCACAAGTATTTTCATTTATCGAAACATGGGTATATGATTATCCTTGCTTTACTCTCAAAAAGAATTCATATGCTGCAAGTGATGACCATAGGCTTGCCCTTAGTGTAATGCTCCACTAAATATCAGATGCTAAGCTTAGGATCAAATAGGTCTTTTATAGGTAATAATGTAGGCGAAGGGACGGGTAGGACTATTTTGGCCAGAAATAGTGACTATGTTCCTAAGCGCTTTAATATATCACATTAATCTATTTATGCTTTCTTTCAAACAACCTTTCTACTTTCTTTTAATCTACCACCCTTTCTTACCTCTTTTATTTTGCAATTTTAAACAGAACTAACTTTTTAGTTTTTTTTTCATTGTTCTATTTATTTTTCTTTTCTTCTTTTCTTTTTTTTATAACACTCCTCTATGATAGCCATTCTTTTTCATAACAGATTCAAGAACCAATAAACTATAAGGCATTGCTCTCACTCAATTTCTTCTTATTTCGTCACATGACTTTACAATTTAAAGAACTTAGGAATTTGGATCAAATTATGGTCTTGAAAAAAATGGATTAGGCTTACATATGAGGCTTTCAAAGAAAATAGGCTAAAAGGCTCAAAGGGGGTTAACTAAAATGATGTGTACGGGTAGGTAAAAAGAAGGTAAACAAGTATAGGTTGCCAAAGAAATGCCTAAATCATCTCCTAAACTTGCACTCCTTATTTAGCTTTACACACACTAGGCAAGTTCTAGCATCAGCCACAAACACAGAATATACTATATCCTCACACACACAAGGCACATGGTCGACTTTATTGGGAGTAGTATAGAATCTTGACCCAATAGATGAAGGAATTAAACCACACAATTATCACATAATGAGTCACAATTAGAGCCTAAACATCTCAATGTTAATGATTTTATCACAGACTCTTGTCATAACCCCATGCTGCCTATCAGAACAATTTCATGCAAAGTAAAAAAAAATTTTACTACTAAAAAAACCAAAAATTTAACTACTAAAAAAAACAAAACAAACAAACATAAATAAATGCAAATGCAGATAAAGAAGCATAGCATGCAAATACCAGCACCCCACACTTAGATGGGACATACTGCCCTCAGTGGAAAATAAATAAGAATAACCTGGTTATTCAGAATCCTCCTCTATGTCTGGGGTCATAACCCCTTCATCGGAATCGTCATTGGAGTCGTCCTCATTAGAATTCCCCTCTACGTCGGAGTCTGGCATTCTGTGATCATCATCGGTTGGCACATCATCATCCAGAGGTTCCTCAAAGTATACACCTACTCCACATATCACCCTCGTATGATCATTCATTGGGTAGTCATAATCTAGCTATTGGAGCTCTGCAGCAGTTGGAACATGACCCCCGCTCATCATTATAAACCTCGTCATGCCATATAAATGGCGGAAGAAGCTTTCATCGCGAGCATGTCTTTCTGTAGTGGTAAGGTTGACGCCATGCGTGGATTCAGCATCTTTAACCTTTGTGAGGTCAACCTTATTTGGGTTGTGTGGAAGCTTATGATCAGCAGGTTCCTCTTCGATGTCCTCCTTCCTCAATATTGCAGTCAACAAATTACCAAAGCTGAAGTGGGACCTCTTGTCCAGCCTAGCCTTCCGCATTGTAGATCAAATACTTGCCCCAATGTTGATAGGGGCATTCGTCATCAATGCGTACACCAAGCATACTCTATCTCGTGTTATCTTTGTGTACTGTGTCCCTGGAATCAGGCAAGAGTTGACTATTCATAACCATATCCTAGCTTCCTATTCAAGGAAGCATATGGGAAGGTGTTGTGCCGACCTGTGTCCTTGTATCTACTCCATCATGCCATTGATCTTGTTCTGCACAGTGTGTATCTAATGGCCCTGTATGGAGGTCTGTTATACAGCTCCTTGAGTGGTGATGGATCAACGGATGGCAAACCTAGAAAAGAGTTGAAGAACTCCGCATTTAGTTGTAGGACTTGGCCCCAAATCTTTACTTCACTCCTTGTAGTTTTCGGTGACCATTTGGCATAGAATTCTCGTGTTAAATCAAGATTTCACTCTCCCATATCTTGGAAGATGAAATCAAGATGTAACGTCATTATCTTAGCCATCATGCGAGGTTCTTTCTTTGCTAGGCTCTCTTTGTGTATCAGCTCCACATGAACATATTTTTTCTCTTTATTGTTCCTATACCACTCCTTTGCTTCCTCCTCTAGGACCTCTTTTATTCCAAACATGCGGAGCAGTACTTGCAGCGAGGAGGATTCACCTTGCTCTTTTTGTCCCCTTTTCTGGCCTTTTTGTGAAGTGGTTGATTTTTCTTTTCCTTGTCTTACTTTTGGTGCCATTGTACCTGAGATTAAAATAATAGTCATGTTAGCTTTATCTCGGTGGATACAATTAACAAACAAGCAATAGTGGCACCACCCCACACTTAATTTGTTGGCACAAATTAGTGATGTGAACGATCTCGATTACTCAAACTTCATCGATATACGATTAGGTGTTATGTTCCAACAATATAATTAGTGCAGTCATACTTTTCTTGTCATCTTTAACTATCCTTTATGATTTTATATCATGAGATCTTGTCAATACTTCCATGTTTGGATTAATGTCCCTTTTGAGCAAGACTACTACGCATAGATTGAATCAAGTTTAGAAATAATCACAACTTTGTATGTTTGTAGTTAACCATGATTCTCATCTTTATGAACAACTCATTCCAACATTATTCTAGTGACAAGATTATGCAATTTTCTTGACCATGTCAATTCCGCAAAAGTATGACAGTGCATCAAAATCAAATTCAAGTTGGAAACAATTCAAGATCATCTTTACATATTCTTTTACTCACTTAGTTGTATCACAACAAAGCAACCACATTCAAATCACTAATACTACTTCAAGATTTAACAATTCATTATAGGCGTAGTAGTATAGTGCTTACGGAATATAAATGAAGAACAAAGAAGTACTTAGTTGGTTGATGGCCTCGGAAGATGTTCTTGCAAAGTAAAGAGAGCAAAAGGAAAATTTTTTAGAGAATTTGGAGAGGTAGGTGGTGCTTAGGTATGATTCTCAATGTATTTTTGGTCTAAGACTAAGGTTGTTATTTATAGGGCAAGCTTGGTTCGGGTTTTGACCCATTTAAAATTGGATTTGGAGACCAAAAGTGACCATAGGTGGGGCCTTTTGCAAAGCCTAGTTGAGCATAGGCGCATTGTTAAGCATAGGCGGCGCCTATGCCATGGAATATGAGATTCAGAGACAAAAAGCTTTTGCATAGGTGGCGCCTATTCTATGGCACTCTAGAATCCAAGAGCTTAGGCCATACCATAGGCCTTTCCTTGTTCGTGGCCTAGATTTACATAGGCCTTGCCTTGTTCGTTACTTATATTTTCATAGGCAATGCCCAACCCATAGCCTTTTGCATCTTTATTCCTAACTTACCACCTTCAACATAAAATACTTCCAACTCAAAATTTGAAACCAATCTCCTCATTTACACCTCTTGCACCTACATTTACTCAAGAACAATAAAAATGATTAGAACGATGGGTTACCTCCCACCAAGTGCCTTAGTTTTGGTCGTGGAACGACTCTTCTTTTTGGATTTTTATTTATCAAAAGCAAACACTTAGTAGAATGAAAGAAATAAAAAGAATGAAAAGCAATGGGTTGCCTCCTATCAAGCGCTTGATTTATTATCGCGGCACGACATAGTTACCTGGAATAGTTAGACTTCGTCGAGATAAATGGTGGCCATGGATTTTATTGAGTCAAGAGGACCGATGTATGGTTTCACTCGTTGGTCGTTCACCTTAAAGACAACACCATTATTGTCTTCTAACTCAACTACTCCAGACGAGTAGACTTGGTTAACTTTGTACGGACCAGACCTTTTGGACTTTAACTTACCTGGGAATAGCTTTAGTTTGGAATTGAAAAGAAGTACCATATCATTCTTTTGAAAGTTTAGTTGAACAATCCGTTAATCATGATACTGTTTCATCCGTTCTTTATTGAGGTCTGATATTTTATATGCGGAATTCATCCATCTCGTTCAGCTGCTCTAATATCAGATTCATAGCATCATCCTAATTCAAATTCAGTCGCTTCAATACCCATAATGCTTTATGCGCGAGCTCAATGGGTATGTGACAGGCCTTCCCATAAACTAGTTGGTACGGGGACATACCAATTGGCATTTTGAATGCATTCCTATAAGCCCATAGTGCATCGTCCAGCTTCCGAGACCAATCTTTCCTATTAGTATTTACAGTCTTAGCAAGGATTTGCTTGATCTCTCGATTGGAAACCCCTACTTGTCCACTAGTTTGTGGGTGATAAGGTGTGGCTACCTTATGTTACTTGACACCATATTTTGCCAACACGAATTTGAACAGCTTGTTGCAAAAGTAAGATCCTCCATCACTTATGATAGTACGTGGTACTCCAAAGTGAGAGAAGATATTTCTCTTCAAGAATGCTACAACATACTTTCCCTCATTATCGGCCAACGCTACTGCTTCAACCTATTTTGAAACATAATCTACAACAACTAGGATGTATTTCATTCCAAACGAATTCACGAATGGGCCCATAAAATCAATACCCCATACATCAAACAGCTCTACTTCAAGAATTTTTGACATGGGCATCTCATGGTGTTTTCAAATCGCACCTTGTCTCTAACATTGGTCGCATCTTCTCACAAAGTCATAGGCATCAGTAAATATCGAAGGCCAATAATATCCACTTTGCAATACCTTCCTTGCTGTCCAATTACCTCCAACTTGGGAAGTGTGACATGCTTCTAATATATTAGTCACCTCTAAATGGGATATGCATCACCTGATAACACCATCCACGCATCGACGAAACAAATATGGCTCATCCCAAAAGTAGTGTTTTACATCATGCTTGAACTTCCTCTTTTGCTGTAAAGATAGATTTGCAGGCATTGCATTTCTCACCACAAAATTCGCAAAGTCTGCATACCATGGTAACTCTTCTATTATTGTGGCTATGATCTCTTCATCAGGGAATGCATCATCAATCTCAAGATCAGGATGCGCAATATGCTCGTTCTCGAGTCTATATAGATGATCATCCACTTGGTTTTCGCAACCTCTTCTATCTTTTACCTCAAAATCAAATTCTTGCAGCAACAATACCCATCGAATTAGCCTTGGTTTCGCATCCTTCTTTGTCATTAAATATCTCAGAGATGCAGGGTATGTATGAACTACCACTTTGGTTCCCAACAAATAAGCACAGAACTTTTCAAAAGCATACACAACCGCTAAAAGCTCTTATTCTATGACAGTATAGTTTTTCAGGGCTTCTTTCAGGACCTTGCTCGCATAGTAGATTGGATGTAATAACCTTTCCCTTCTCTAGCCAAGTACAGTACCCAAAGCTACCCTGTTAGCGTCACACATGACTTCAAACGGTAGAGACCAATCTGGTGCTACAATGATAAGAGCTTCAATTAGCTTCCCTTTAAGGCATTCGAATGCCTTCAAACAATCTTGTTTGAAGTCAAACTTTGCATCTTTCTCCAAAAGTTTGCATAATGGACTAGCAATTTTGGAGAAGTCTTTGATAAACCGCCGATAGAAACCTGCGTGACCGAGGAAACTACGAACTCCCTTTATGGAAATTGGAGGTGGTAGCTTCTCGATAACTTTAATTTCAGCTCGATCAACCTCAATTCCTCTTTCGGAGATTTTATGCCCAAGAACAATACCTTTTTAACCATAAAGTGGCACTTCTCCCAGTTCAGCACTAGTTTGAATTCAACACATCTTTGCAATGCCATACTTAGGTTTGCCAAGCACGATTCAAACGACTCATCCACAACTGAAAAATCATTCGTGAACACCTCCAAGGTGTCTTCAACCATGTTAGAAAAAATGGACATCATACAATGCTGAAAAGTGTCGGGTGCGTTACATAGCCAGAATGGCATACGTTTGAAGGCAAACGTACCATATGGGAATGTAAACGTTGTCTTCTCTTGATCTTCGGGAGCAATACAAATCTGATTATATCCGGAATAACCATCTAAGCAACAAAACCATCCTTTCCCCGCTAATCGATTGAGCATTTGGTCTATGAATGGCATTGGGAAGTGGTCTTTAAGCGTCCATGAATTCAGCTTCCGGTAGTTCATGCCACTCTCTATCTTGTAACAGGTCTGAGTGGAATAAGCTCATTTTTTTCATTCGCAACTACCTTCATGCCTCCTTTCTTGGAAACACATTGTTCTGGGCTTACCCATTTACTGTCGGAGATTGTATACACAACCCCTGTATCCAACCACTTAATAATTTCTTTCTTCACTACTTCTTGCATAGGTGGATTGAGACGCCTTTGATGCTCAATAGTGGGTATGCAATTTTCTTCAAGCTGAATCTTGTGTGTACAAATCCCAGGTGGAATACCAATAATATCAGCGATGGTCCAACCAATGGCCCTTATGTACTTTCGTAGAATAGCGATGAGAGCTGTAACTTGCTGCTCACCCAAATATGCCGCCACAATGATCGAGAGTGTGTTTCCGCTTCCCAAGAATGCGTACTTTAAATGACTAGGAAGCTCTTTCAATTCTAACGTGGGTGGCTCTTCAATAGATGGTTTAGCTGGTGGTGTAGGTCTGTTTTTGAGATCAAGGTCCAGCTTCTTGAGAGCATGAGGATATGACCCTAATCCTGTTAGATCACCAATAGTTTCTTCATAATTTTCAGTATCCTTACGCTCAACATTCATAAGCACAATCGCCAATGGGTCATCAATAAGCTGGTTCTCTTCAGGTAATTCTTTCTCATCATCAAAATAAACATCGGCTACCGAGAATACATTCAGATCTTTGGGTTGATTCATTGATTTGCACACATCAAAGTGAACTACTTCGTCATTTATTCGGAATAAAAGCTCATTAGCTCTTAAATCAATAAGCATACTTCCTGTTGCAAGGAAAGGGCGCCCCAAGATTATGGGAACTTCTGAGTCTGCCTCACAGTCCAAAATAACGAAGTCTGCTGGAAAGATGAATGAAGAAACATTCACCAATACATCACATAAAATACCAATAGGTCATTTTACCGGCCTATCCGCCATTACGAGCCTCATATTGGTTGGAGTAGGATCACCCAACCCCAAATTTTTGTAAATAGATAATGGTATCAAATTAATGTTGGCTTCTAAATCGCATAATGCCTTGGCAAAATTCAAAGATCCAACGGTGCAAGGAATAGTGAAGGCACCGGGGTCGGCCTTCTTTTGAACTAGTGATCGAGTAGCAATTGTACTGCAATGATGAACAGTATCTGTCAACTCATAGCTTGCTGCCCGCTTCTTTGTCAAAAGATCCTTCATAAATTCTGTATACCCAGGCATTTGTTCTAGTGCCTCTACCAACGGAACATAAATGGTCAGCTGTTTTAACATTGCCATAAATTTATTGAACTTGGTATCATCAGCTTTCTTCTTTAATCTTTGTGGAAAAGGAAGTGGTGGAAGGGGAAGTGTTTTCTCTATGACTTTTTTTTCATCTTACTTTGGTTGGGCGATCTTTTCAGGCTGTGGACGTCGAGGAGTGACGTCATGAACGTTTTCATTAGCTTTTATGGCGTCATCACCTACGATATCACCTACGATATCATCGGCCACTTGCTTGTTTTGGGATGAATTTTCCAGCACCTTACCACTTCTGGTAGTAATAGCCATGCATGATCAGTCGTTCCTTGGATTTTGCATAGTGTCGCTAGGTAAAGTGCCAGCCTTTTATTTATTGAGTGCCGTTGAAAGTTGGCTCAATTGCTGCTCTATTTGATTTATTGAAGTGGAATGTGAGTCAACCAATTGCTTCCTTAAGGACAAATCATTTATCACCTCTGTTACTCCCGTGCTGCCACTCTTTTCAATAGTTTAGCCATTATGTCTTCCATGGACATATTTCCAGACCAAGATGCAGTGGCATCACGTCTTCCTGGGGGAACATACAGACCACTCTTTTCATTCTTGTTCTTCCAACTACCTTGGTCCTTGTTTCCAGATTTATCATAATATTTCCGACCTTGGTTTCCTTGGGGATTGCCTCGAAAACCCCCCTGATTGTTCAAGTAGTTGGCTTCTTCCTCAGAATCGGATTCCTCACTTTCTTTCGATGCAATTGCTTTGACTTTTTTGGTCTTCCCTGATAATATATGCTTTGTAAGAAGATCCACTTGTGTTTTCATATGCTCCATATCTTTATCACGTTCTTCTTCTCTTCTCCTTTGTTCTGCAGTCATGCCAATCGACAAAGTGGGGCTTGTTACCTCAGAATACCTGGTGTACCAAGCTCAACTTTGCTTTTTCATCCGGTCTAGCATATTGCTTGCCTGAACAAAGGTAAGGTCCATAAATGATCCTCCAGCCGCATTATCCACCACTGGTTTAGTTATTGAATTCAAGGCTCTGTATAGTATCTTCATTAGGTGGACATTGGTCATATGATGGTTTGGGCACCTCATAAGCTTCTTCTTGAATCTCTCCTATGATTCATAAAGAGCTTCAGTTGGAAGCTGACGAAAGTTGCTAATTTCATCTCTCAATTTTGATATTTTGGATGGCAGAAAGAATCATTCTAGGAAAGCATCTTTCAATTGCCTCCAATTTGTAACAGAATCAGGAGT
Source organism: Capsicum baccatum var. pendulum (assembly GCA_030864225.1). Lineage (NCBI taxonomy): Eukaryota > Viridiplantae > Streptophyta > Magnoliopsida > Solanales > Solanaceae > Capsicum > Capsicum baccatum. The sequence goes on from CM061557.1 coordinate 10,112,712, forward strand.
CAACCTATTCAACCATAGAGTTGCCTCTCCAGATAGAGACAGTGGAAATAAGCGTAATCAAATTGTATTCTGACCAACGCCAGGATTGTCAAATGACTTGCATATAGAAATAAAGTTGATCAGATGCATATTCGGATCATCGCCTGCAAGTCCACCGAATAATCCCTTGAGTTACAATAACTGAATCATGGTGATCGTGATGTCAAACTTGGCTCCAGGTGCCAACGGCGGAGGAATAATGGCTCCTGTGGCACCAGCTCCATCAAGATCATCATCATCATCGAACAGTATTTGCACGACTCGTCATTCAGGCCTAAACCTAGCTTGACGATCTCTTCTGTTAGCATGTGTCGCTATCTCAGCAACATACCTAGGGTTTAGTAACTCGTCATCACCTAGGTCCTCATCGTCAAGATTTGTTGCTCGCCCAGGGTTATCAATATTTTGTTGATGCACTTGAGCGGAAGCTAGAGCAGCTAGTCTCGCCTGTTCCTAATGAGCAACCATTCTTTCAATTTCCTGTTGTGCCTCCATCCTGCCAATACGTTGTGGTTCAGGATTGATAGGTAATAACAGTTGACCAGAACTTCGAGTATGGGGCATGGACTGAATAAAAACCTGCAGAAAACAAAATAAAAAACTAAAAGTAAAGTACGAGAATCTTTGACCAAAGGGTCTAGTAACTATCACAAACTTAGTTGACAACCGTATTCCCCAGCAACGGCGCCAATTTTTGATAACGCTCAAACTACAGCTCTCATAAGAGTGTAAGCAGTCGTTGTCAAATATAGAACCCAAGTGGGTTGAGTGTCGAATCCCACAGGGAATACTTGGTCACTAAGTAAGCAAAGATTAGTAGACTTTTGGTGAAAGTTTTGTAAAAAAAAAGGGGATTGTAGGGTGTAATAATGTAACAAAGTAACAAAGTAAAAATGGAAAATCGCAAAGTAAAAAAAAAGAATGTTTAGTAAGATTTTAATCAATGAGAATTGGAAGTTGGGGTTATGTCCACCTTATGAGTTCTACATATCTATTGGCTATGAGTTATGCGGAATTCAGACATGCATGTGCTTATAGAGAATCGTATTCTATTGTAAATCCAGGCGTCTTTCGACAATCATGGATTATTTCACTTTAACTCTTTCGAGCTTAAAGCGTATCTAATGGTACAAATTCTCCAAGAGGTTAATCCAGTTACGGTACTAACTTTTTAACAGGGGTTGGTACCCTATTACCATGACATTATCTCTTTTCAATACATGTAACTTTTCTTTCGAACAAGTTAATGCTATACTGGCGTATTCTATATGTTTGTAACCATAAGAATTTAGATTAAGATGAAGAGAGTAATGATATAAGCAGCATAAGTGTCAAGAATTCACAAACTCATAGCAATAGATAGTATCTCATAAGGCTTCCATAACCCCACCAGAGAAGTTTAGCTACTCATGAGTGCAATGGAAATCACAATAGACATTATTATTATACCAAAATAAAGATCTCGCGTGTAGTATATGTTGGTGGGGCTTGTGGCGTGAATTCCTTTTAGAAAAGCGTTTATCTTGTTGTGAAAATTAAGAGTTGAATAGATGAAGAGAAGTGAATAAGAATTAATTAAAAGAAAATTGTTGTAAAAGTAATTGATGGAAGAAGTCTCAAGATGAATGAGAGTTAGAATCCGAATGAATAAAAACTTCAGCAAAATAGGGTATTTATGACACCCATATCCTATTCGTACTAAGTTACTGCATTACTTATCCTACTCCTACTAGGTTACTGCATCATTATCCTAATCCTAATAAGTTACTGCTGATCCCCAAAGTCTTTAGAAATGTTGTTATTGCCTGGGACAGGTTTTCTATGCGTCACTTTTAGTCCCTAGGCGTCCAACTCTACTTTCCTTCTTTGGTGAAGCTTCTTTTGGCGTCAAGTTATCCATAAAATGCTGAAATCTTCATCATTTATACCTAAAAACTTGTTAATCACGTTTGTTAGCTCACTTACATGAAAAAGGACTAAAAGTGTATGAATTATATAGTTTGTCCTCCAAACTTAGCTAAAATATGGGTAAATTATAGGACTTTAGGCATGTAAATACGCCTATCATCAGAGAGTAGTACTGGTAATTGTAAAACTTAAGAACTTGTGAACTTAAGAGCTTGTGAACTATTGTTTATATAGGCTGAGTATTGTAAAACTAAACCAACATAAAAATGGTAAAAAAAATTCTCAGTAAGAGAATTTCTCTTACTGAATCAATCATATACCAATTAAAACGGAAAGTCAATATTTGTAAAAGTCATTCACAATATTGTTTTCCTTAGGCCAAATCCAATGAATAAAAAATGTCAAGACTGTCATGATTAAAAACTAGATTCCTATAATACTGAAAGTTACCTTATATATAGGTAAGTGCCATGATGTCGCATATTTCGTAGAAGGAAGGTAAATTAATTATATCATGTTAGCATCAATCACTAATCAATTAAGAGATTGATAATCAATTAGGGTCAATTAGGCATGAGAAAATTTGTTCAATTTACCATAAATAAATTATGAGCAATTAATTTTGTAAAATAATCCCTAATTATTTTTGTACCTAATTCAAATCATCAATTATACAAAAATTAGTCCAAGGTGTAATTCATGAAACGTGATACATAATCAGATGTTCTTTACCAAAATCTTATTCAAATTATCACAAGATCAATCCAACCATAAAAATATAATACGCAGTCAAATGTTCTCCGTTATAATCACGAGCCGAGAAATTTGTCAACTAATTCAAAGAGATGGATAATTTTAAAATTCGGAATTAGCAATCTATGATAAAATTGATCATTATTAAAATTTAGATTTTTCACATCTGGTAGTCTTAAAACATAAGCACACAAAATGGCAAAGAATCGGATGAAATAAAGCATTCATGCATTGTTAATTCAGATTTCAAAATCTGTTAAAAAGGGGGAAAAGAGATTAAAAGTAAACACAAACATTTAAATATTTAGGTAAACCTGTGGATGGGGTTTTCATCTCTTTTTTGACAAACGGATCAACGGCAAGGAGAAGGTTGGTGGCGGGTGGACGACGGAGATGACCTGGGGCGGCAACTGTTGGTTCACGGAGGAGGTTGGAGAGCAAGGGGGTCTCGTGGAAATATTACAGCAGCATTGGCGTGCTGGTTCATCATTGGAAAGGGGAAAATAGAGGGAGAGATGGTGATGGACGTTGAGGGGCTGGCGGCGCGGCGAGGATGAACGGCAGGAGGCAGTGGTAGATCTGGTATCGGCGGAGTAGGCGTTGGCGGCGCATATAGAGCGCAGTGGGAAAGCTATTGGAGAAGGGGGTCTCGGTGGCGCTGCTCCGCCAATCAGCGGCAGCAGCCATGGGAAAGAGAGGTTAGATAGAGAGAGAAGGAGAGAGGTTAGATAGAAAAAGAAGAGTAGTTATTGTTTGGTTTTGAAATTAGGATTAGGTTTTTGTATTAAAAAGGAAAGAAAGGTGTATCAATCTCAGTCGTTGGATCCGTTTAGGATCAACGACTGAGATCTAAAAATTTAAAATTTGGAATTGAGTTTCAAAAATGGCTAGAATTTGTAAGAAATTGGACAAAATTAATTTAAAAGTTGAATAAATTTAGGCAAAATGAATAAAATTAGGCTGTTATTTAAATTAAAATAGCGATAATAGTATATAATAATAATAATTAAATAATACATAACAATATTAAATAATAAATAATAAATAATAATAATAATTAAATAATAAATAATAATAAGTAATAATAAATAATTCTAAATAATGGAAAACTAGATATTGTGTTTGCAAAAATGTGGATGTGCATAAGTATGTGAAAAATAATTTAATAAATATTAATAAAAATTACATAAAATGCTGAATTTGAGTTTAAAAATTATGACAATGATACTAAAAGCTAAGAAATAATTTATGCATTTCCCTTAATTATAAATGCGACACGTTAGTATGTACTCAATGTAAGAATAATATTTAAAAATTTTGATAATTAAAATTAAATTATTTTGATATAATAACAGCCTAAAAGTGATATCGGGAGGTCAAAATTGGGTGTCAACAGAGTCGCCACCTAATTTTCAAGAAAAAATAGGAAACCTGTTTATTTATTAACAAGTACTCCCTCCGTTTAAAAATAAATGACTTACTTTCCTTTTTAGTTCGTTTAAAAAAGAATGACCCATTTCCTTTTTTGGCAATACTTTATTTTAAACTTTCCAAATGGAATGTTTATGACCACAAGATTAAAGGGCATTTTGATACATTTGACACTACTTTAATTTAAGGCTACAAGATTCAAAAATTTTCTTTATTTTCTTAAACTTTGTGCCAAATTAAAGTAGGTAATTCTTTTCGAAACGGAGGGAGTATGACGAAACCAATTTAGATTCTAGGTAAGGATTCAAATTATTGCGAATGGAAGGGGTTAGACACCCTTTAGAATCTACAAATATAGTTCCCGGCCAGACTTAAGTTTATTATAAAAAGAAAAAAGAAAAAAGAAAAAAATCAATGCATGCAAATACAAATATAAAATATATATTAAAATAATATAACGCTTATGCTATCGTAAAATATATATATATATATATATATATATATATAAGCAAAATCTATAAATATGTACCTAAAGATAAAATTGAATAAAGAAAAATTATTTTAAGAAAAACAAAATCTACATAATATCCATTAATGTAAAAAAGTGAATTATTTGATTAAGTATCTAAATAAATTTTAATATAATTAGTAATGACCTATATTTGCCTAGAGTGTGATGAGAATCGCGTGAAAAATAAAAATATCAGAAAAATTATATTAAAGAAAAATCTATGCAATATCTTTCAATGTATAAGAATGAATTGATTGTGTAAGTATCTAAATTAATTTAATTTTTTATTATAAATATTAACGACCTATATTTGCCTAAACACATGATGAACATTTGTAAAAGCATTTCCGGCCAATGCCCCAAAAATAAATTTTACACTATAATTTATATTTTGTACAAGTGTAAAAATATAAAAAATGCAAAAACATAATTTAAACTCTTTGTTTAATGTCACTCCCATCAAGTATTCCCAACCTAGAAAAACACTTGTAAATAAAAATGTTTGTAACAAATAAATAATTATCAAAATAAATTCAAAAAATTGGTGTGCTTATATGTATAAAAATATATAATTTTTTAAAAGGTGGGCTCAGATTAGATTTTAAATACAACATACGAAGTGGTTGCTGATTTATTAGTCGTCCTAACTCGTGTTGCCAAGATATGAATAGTAAAACTTTTACATTATAAAAATTTCTTCATTGTCCAAATTTATTTATTTTATTACGTATTTATATATATATAATATACGTCTTTTTATATGTATAGGCCTCAAAAATTGATGAAAAAATTCTTCATTGGCCACAAAGGGAGATAACAAATGACTCAAAAATAACCCTAACACTGTCTATTTATATTAGTCCACAAAGGGATATAGCAAATGACCATCCTAAAGAGTGTAATTTGCAAATAGTATCACGTGTAATTAAAGAGTGTAATCAAATAATTTTTTTATGAATCAATCTAAATAAACATGATTTGACAATCCCCATTATTTAATTAATCTACACTTCCACTTTGTTGTAAAACAGTATCTTGCCTCATTAATCATGTTGTAAATTTTCATAACTAGATTTGGTGAAGTTGCTTATTTAATAATCTTCATTTAAACATAACCAAGAATCAAATAATTAATTAAATGAGAAGAACTAATACCCTATATGCAATGCACCAACAAATTAAATTTGTTTGCAATATCTTATTTAGCCCTGTCTTCGTAATTGTCAACACAAATTAATAAAGTACTAAAATTTTTGTTGCTTAATTAGTTATTCCCATTTAAACATTAACTAAGAGACAAAACTAAACCACAGGAATTAACACCCAATATGTAATGCACCAACAAATACCTTATTTTAGCCTTATCATGTATAATAAAAAATAAATTCTAAAATGTTGGTTGCTTAATTATTATTCAATCATATCAATACCGTTCAATCTTAAATAGAAATATTATAATATTTTCTTAAAATTAAATAAAAAAGAGTGTAAAACAGAAAATTAATTCTATTTTGGGGGGAGTCAATTAGATTTTGAGGAGATGTATGGTGTAATAAAGAGGACACATGTGTCGTTTTGAAGTAATTAAAAGGGTTATTTTCGACAAGTTGATAAAAATAAGTATTAAACATGTGCAATGGATACAGTACACTAGTAATTGTCACTCACACATGAATGCAATTTGATCCTTCTATGGGAAAAAGTGAGGATTTACATGTGGTGCTTATTTTTAAGAATTTATTTTGGTCCACAAATATTATATTTTCTTCATTTATTTTTATTTATTTATATTTGAAAACTTGACATTTTTACTAGAGCATCCTTCGTTATTATAAGTCGTTTCATCTCACTAACTATTAGGTGAATTGAAAATAAAAGAGAGTTATTGGGTATACTAAAACTTCTGTTATGTGCAAAATTGAAAGAAAAAATTAATAAGAATTTAGTGTACGCAATCTTATTATGCATGTCTATAAAAAATTGTTCTCACAACTTGAATCGATGACTTAATAATATGGTAAAAGTGATTTATTTTACTATAGTAAAAAATAAAGGTGGATAGAGGTAGTGCTATATTCGTTTGTCTCAAATTATCTATCATTATTAATAAAAATAGTTATTGTTTCAAAAAAAATATCAAATATGTTAGGATATAAATAAAGGTTAAATTTTGAAAATATTTTTTCCAGTTAATATTTTTTTAGAGTCGTGTAAAAAAATTCACGATATTTTATTGACTTTTGCAGAACACACAGTATTATAAAATTACAATTCTGTCGGTTAATTAGCATTCCTTCCAATAAAACATTTATAAAACTTTAATATTTTTACAAACACATTTATCGTATAATTTTATTTTTTTAAAGGAAGAAGTGATGGGCTATGTAATATTTACAGCCTTTAGAAACATTCTAAACTGTAAAAATAACAACTATATTTTGTAGAATTATGAAATATATCAAAATCTACCTTAGAAACCTATACAAGTAGATATTACAATATTTTAAAAGATTCTTAAAAAGATAAGTCAATTTCTTTAACTTTCTAATATTCGAAATTTAGTAATCCAACCAATATACATTCCTTCAAACAAGTCTTATTTCACGAAAAATACCTATGAACGACAATTTTCTCAATGTTAGTGTTCAAATTTGAAACTTTTAGTTAATGATGAAAAAATATAATCGAACCCACCACATATTTACCGATGATATTCCAAACCAAATAAACATTTATATATGTAGATACATATCGAGGTAGTGGTAAGATTCACGTATACTTCAGATCTTATTTGTGATATTTTACTGTTATGTTGTTGTATTCTTGTGAATAATTATCTTTGGAATAACACATAGGTCGGAACTATTATGATAAATCTGGAAGCAAAGACCAAGGTAGTTGGAAGAAAAACAATGAAAAGAGTGGTTTGTACATTCCCCCTGGTAGACGTGATACCACTACATCTAATTCTGGAAGTATGGAAGACATGATGACTAAGTTATTGAAAGGAGTGGAAGCAATGAGCGCGGGAGTTACGGAGGTAATTAATGATTTGTCCTCCATGAAGCAATTAGTTGATTCTCATTCCACTTCTATCAAGCAAATAGAGCAGCAATTGAGCCAACTTTCAGCAGCATTCAATCAAAGAAAGGCTGGCACCTTACCTAGCGATACTGTGCAAAACCCAAGGAATGATGGGTCATGCATGGCCATCACTACCAGGAGTGGTAAGGTGCTTGAAACTTCAGCAAAAGGCAAGCAAGTGGTTGACGAAGTTGCGGACATGGATAACAATGCGAAACATGAGGAGTCCGCGGATGACGTTACTAACATCACTCCCAACGACATGCAACCTGAAAAAGTGGAAAAACGGAAGCAAGAGGAGAAGAAAACCGTGGAGAGAACACTTCCATACCCACCACCACCATTTCCCCAAATATTGAAGAAGGTGGCTGATGACACTAAGTTCAGCAAATTTATGACTATGTTGAAGAAGCTGACCATTAATGTTCCATTGGTGGAGGAACTTGAACAAATGCCTGGGTATGCGAAGTTTATGAAAGATATTTTGACAAAGAAGAGGGCAGCAAGTTATGAGCTGAAGGATGATGTGCATCATTGTAGTGCAATTGCTACCCGATCGATAGTTCAGAAGAAGGCTGACCCATGTACTTTCACTATTCCTTGCACCGTTGGATCCTTTAACTTTGCCACAGCATTATGTGACTTAGGAGCCAGCATCAATCTGATGCCATTATCGATCTACAAGAAGTTGGGGTTAGGAGATCCTATTCCAACCAATATGAGGCTCGTCATGGCGGATAGGTCGGTAAAACGACCTGTTGGTATTCTATGTGATGTCTTGGTAAAGGTTTCTTCATTTATCTTTCCAACAGACTTTGTCATCTTGGATTGTGAGGCAGATTCAGAGGTTCCCATAATCTTGGGGCGCCCTTTCCTTGCTACAGGAAGTGTGCTCATTGATTTAAGAGCTAATGAACTTTCATTCTGAATAAATGACGAAGTGGTTCATTTTGATGTTTGCAAATCAATGAAGCAACCCAAAGATCTTGGTGTATTTTCGGTGGCTGATGTTTTCTTTGATGATGAGAAAGAACTACTTAAAGAAAAGCAAATTCTTGATGATCCTTTGGAGGTTTTGCTCATGAAAGGAGAGAATGAGGATGCTGAAATTTCTGAAGAAGCTATTTGTGCTCTATCGGGATTAGGGACATATCACTATACTCCCAAGAAGCTGGATCTTGATCTCAAGAATCGACCCACACCACCAGCTAAGCCATCTATTGAAGAACCACCCACGTTAGAACTGAAGAAGCTGCTAAGCCATTTGTAGTACGCATTCTTAGGAAGCGGAAACACTCTTCCAGTCATTGTGGTAGCTGATTTGGGTGAACAACAAGTTGCAGCTCTTATTGCTATTCTACGCAAGTATATTAGAGCCATTGGATGGACCATTGCGGATATTATAGGTATTCCACCTAGGATTTGCACATATAAAATTCAGCTTCAAGAAAAGTGTACACCCACCATTGAACATCAAAGGCGTTTAAACCCACCTATGCAAGAAGTGGTGAAGAAAGAAATCATCAAGTGGTTCGACGCAGGAGTTGTGTATCCTATTTCTGATAGTACATGGGTAAGACCAGTACAATGTGTTCCCAAGAAAGGAGGCATGACGGTGGTCGCGAATGCAAAGAATGTACTTATTCCACTCAGGCCCGTTACTGGATGGAGAGTATGCATGGACTACCGCAAGCTGAATTCTTAGACACTCAAGGATCACTTCCCCATGCCATTTATGGACCAAATGCTAGATCGATTAGCGGGGAAAGAATGGTTTTGCTTCTTGGATGGTTATTCAAGCTATAATCAGATTTGTATTGCTCCCGAAGACCAAGATAAGACAACGTTTACATGCCCATATGGTACGTTTACCTTCAAACGTATGCCATTCGGGTTATGTAACGCACCAGCCACCTTTCAACGTTTTATGATGTCTATTTTCTCTGATATAGTTGAAGACACTTTGGAGGTATTCATTGATGACTTTTCAGTTGTTGGTGAGTCTTTTGAAGCGTGCTTGGCAAACTTGAGCATGGCATTACAAAGATGTGTAGAGTTCAACCTTGTGCTGAATTGGGAGAAGTGCCACTTCATGGTAAAAGAAGGAATCGTTCTGGGGCACAAGATCTCTGAAAGAGTAATAGAGGTTGACCGAGCAAAAATAGAGGTTATTGAGAAGCTACCGCCTCCAATTTCGGTGAAGGGAGTTCGCAGTTTTCTTGGCCATGCTGGGTTCTATCGTAGATTCATCAAAGACTTCTCCAAAATTGCTAGTCCATTGTGCAAACTATTGGAGAAAGATGCAAAGTTTGACTTTAATGAAGATTGCTTAATGGCATTCGAATGCCTTGAAGGAAAACTCATTGAAGCCCCTATCATGGTAGCACCAGATTGGTCTCTCCCGTTTGAAGTCATGTGTGATGCTAGTGGTGTAGCCGTTGGTGCTGTTCTTGGTCAGAGAAAGGAGAAATTATTTCATCCTATCTACTATGCGAGTAAGGTCCTGAGTGAAGCCCAAAGGAACTACACTGTTACTAAACAAGAGCTCCTAGTGGTTGTGTATGCGTTTGAGAAGTTTCGTGCCTATCTATTGGGTACTAAGGTGATCGTTCATACAGACCATGCAGCTCTTAGGTATCTAATGACAAAGAAGGATGCAAAACCAAGGTTAATTAGATGGGTATTACTACTGCAAGAGTTTGATTTCGAAGTCAAATATAGAAGAGGTTGCGAGAACCAAGTGGCTAATCACCTATCTAGACTTGAGAATGAGCATGTGGTGCAACCTGAAATTCAGATTGATGATGCATTCCCTGACGAGGAGATATTGGCGACAACAATGGAGAAATTACCATGGTATGCCTACTTTGAAAATTTCGTGGTGAGTAATGTGATACCTACCAATTTATCTTACCACCAAAGGAGAAAGTTTATGCATGACGTACAGCACTATTATTGGGATGATCCTTATTTATTTCGAAGATGCGCGGATGGTATCATTCGACGATGTATATCCCATGTAGAGGTGCCGACTATATTGGAAGCATGCCACACTTCGCAAGTTGGAGTACATCATGCAGGCATTCGGATGGCAAGGAAAGTTTTGCAAAGTGGTTATTACTGGCCTTAGATATTCAGAGATGCCTACAACTATGTTAGAAGGTGTGACCAATGCCAGTGTCAAGGTGCTATCTCAAAACACCATGAAATGCCCATGTCCAAGATTCTTGAGGTAGAACTCTTTAATGTGTGGGGTATAGATTTCATGGGTCCATTAGTGAATTCGTTTGGAATGAAGTACATCTTGGTTGCTGTGGATTATGTTTTGAAATGGGTTGAAGCTGTAGCATTGGCCGACAATGAAGGAAAGTGTGTTGCAGCGTTCTTAAAGAGGAACATCTTCTCTCGCTTTGGAGTACCTCGTACTATCATAAGCGATGGAGGATCTCACTTCTGCAACAAGCTATTCAAATCTGTATTGGCCAAGTATGGTGTCAAGTAACATAAGGTAGCTACGCCTTATCATCCCCAAACTAGTGGACAAGTAGAGGTTTCCAATCGCGAGATCAAGCAAATCCTTGCCAAGATGGTTAATGCGAATAGGAAGGATTGGTCTCGAAAGCTAGATGATGCACTATGGGTGTATAGGACTGCATTCAAGACACCCATTGGCATGTCTCCTTATCAACTAGTTTATGGGAAGGCTTGTCATCTACCCATCGAGCTTTAACACAAGGCATTATGGGCATTGAAGCAATTGAATTTGAATTGGGATAATGTGAAGAATCTGAGGTTGGAGTAGCTGAACGAACTAGATGAATTCCGTATCCATGCATATGAAAGGTCAGACCTATACAAGGAGCGGATGAAAAAGTATCATGATCAGCGGATTGTTCGACAAAACTTCCAAAAGGGTGATATGGTACTTCTCTTCAACTCCAGATTGAAGCTCTTCCCAGGTAAGTTAAAATCTAAGTGGTCTGGTCCATTTAAAGTTATCCAAGTCTACTCGTCTGGAGTAGTCGAATTGGAAGACAATAATGGTGTTGTCTTCAAAGTGAATGGCCAATGTGTTAAGCCTTATATCGGTCCTCTTGACTCGATGAATGACATGGCCATCACTTATCTCGACGAAGTCTAAGTACTCGAGATTACTACGTCGAGCCACGACAATAAATAAGGCGCTAGATGGGAGGCAACCCATCGTTTTATTGTTTTATCATTTTATCATTTTAGTACTTGTTTTGCTTTTGATAAATGAAAATCCAAAAATAAGAGTCGTGCCACGACCAAAACTAAGGCGCTTGGTGGGAGGAAACCCATCGTACTAATCGTTTTCATTTGGTTTTGAGCAAAGATAGGTGCAAGAGGTATTCAACGAGGAGATTGATTTCAATTGACGATTTGGACGCATTGTATGGTAAAGTTGGTAAGTTAGGAATAGTGATGCATAAGGCTATGGATTGAGCATTTCTCATGCCAAAATAGGCGTCGAGGAAGGCTAGGCCTAGGTAAAACTAGGCCACAAACGATGCACAACCTATCCTATAGCCTAAGGTCTCGGAATCTAGTGTGCTATACACTATGCGCCGCCCATTCCTAAGTGTAGTTTTGACTATGCGCCGCCTATACTATGGCATTAGGTCTCAGTATCTCATATGCCATAGACTATACGGCGCATATGTCTACAAATTCCATAGACTATGCGGCACATATGTCCCTAAATGCCATAGACTATGCGCCATATATGTCATTGCTATGCCGAGCATTATGCGCCGCATATCTAGCATTTTTGTCTCCAAAACCGATTCTAAATGGGTCAAAACCCGACCCATTCCTTGCCTATATAAAGGGGACTTAGTCTTACAACATAACCACACTAGAAATTGACCTAAGGGCGCCGCATATACATCCAAATCCTCTCAAAATTTTCTTCTTTTGCTCTTCCAATTCACAAAACCATCTCCACAAGCTTCAAGCAAGTAAGTACTCTCTTATTCTTCATTTATTTCTCGCAAGTACTACGTTGCTATATCTATTATGAATTACTACATCTTGAAAGATTGTTGGTGATGTTTATGTGTTTGGATAGTTAATACAAAATCATGTGAGTGAACATATATGTAGGAAAATCTTGACTTGTTTCCAACTTGAATTTGGTCTTAATAGCATTGTTATACTATTTGCGGAATTACTATGGCTATGAATAGTGCTTAATATTATTGTTTTGGATACTTACTTGTTAGACTATCCCGGCCATCGGGTTAAGACTTATAGTGCCTACCGACATAGGAGGTTGTGATTGTTGAAAGAATAACTCTTCCATGTGGTAACCCCTATGTAGTAGTGTTGTTATATCTAACATGAAAGTAGTCCAATGGTTGCTAGTAAGTGATGCATTGCTGATTTTCTTGTCGGAATACAATCCTAAAACGTATGTCGACGAAATCTGAGTAATCGACCACTTTCGCTTCACTGATTTGTGTTAACAAAACTAAGTGTGGGGTGGTACCCCTACTGCTTGTTTATAGATTGTAACGATTGAGATTGTGCTGCCATTAACACTATTTCTAGTCTCAGGTACAATGGCACCTAAAGCGAGGCAAGGCAAGGAGAAGGCTACCACTTCCCAAAAGGACAAGAAGAGAGGTCGCAAGGATCAAGGAGAATCATCCTCAACACAACTACCCCGCAGAATGTTTGGAATAAAATGGGTTCTTGAGGAGGAAGCCAAAGAATGGTACAGCAACAACAAAGAACGAAAATATGTTCACGTCGACTTGATCAACAAGGACACCTTAGCATAGAAGGAGCCGCGTATGTTGGTAAAAATAATGGCATTAAAGATGGATTTCATCTTCCGCGACATGGGAGAGTGTAATCTTGATTTGACAAGAGAGTTTTACGCCAACTGGTCGCCGAACACAACAGGCAATGAAGTCAAAATTCGGGGCCAAGTGTTATAGCTCACCGCGGACTGGATCAACTCTTTTCTTGGCTTACCTTCGATCGACACAACACTATTCAAAGAGCTGTACAGTAGGCCTCCTTATAGAGCAATACGACACACACTTTGTGGAAGTAGATCGATGGCAAGGTGGGGCATACATAAAGAAACAGGCCGACACAACACCTTCCCCTACGCTTTACTAAATAGGGAATCAAGAATCTGGATGCGTATTGTCAACTCATGCCTTATTCCTGGGACTCAATACACCAAGATATCAAGAGATAGAGTGTGTTTGGTCTATGCTTTGATGACAAATGTCCCTATCAACTTTGGAGAAATCATTCGCTCTACCATGAGCAAGGCCAGACTCCACAAAAGGTCCCATTTCATATTTGGTAATCTTTTGACAGCAATCTTGTGAAAGGAGGATATCGAAGAAGAACCAGCTGATCACAAACTCCCACACAACCCAAAGAAGGTTGACCTTACCAAGGTCAAAGATGCTGAAACAACTCATGGTGTCAACCTTACTACTGTGGAGAGACATGCTCGTGATGAGAGTTTCTTCCGTCATCTTTATGGCATGACACGATTCACTATGATCAGTGGTGGATGTGTTCCAACTGTTGAAGAGCTCCAACAGCTGGACCACGACTACCCAATGAATATGCATGCACGGAAGATGTGTGGAGTGGGCGTATACTTTGAGGAACCTCTAGATGATGATGTGCCGACTGATGACGATCAACGCTTGCCAGACTCTGACGAGGAGGAGAACTCTGACGACGACTCTTATGATGATTTCGATGAAGGGGGTATGACCCCCGACATTGAGGAAGAGTCCGACTAAACAGGTTCTTCTTATTTATTTTCCACTGAGGGAAGTGTCCCATTTAAGTGTGGGGTGGCGGTATCGCATGTTATACTTCTCTATCGCATCTATGTTTGTTTACTTTGTTGTTTTTCTTTGTTGTTTTTTTTTTGTTTTTTTGTTTTTTTGTTTCATTTTTTTTAAGTTTTTAGGAGTAAAATCTTTTCTAGCTTCGCATGAAATTATTTTGATAGGCAGCATGAGATTATAACAAGAGTATGTGCTACAATTGTGACTATTGAGATGTTTGGGCTCTAGTTGTGACTCAATATGTGATATTTTTGATTCAATTCCTTCACTTGTTGGGTCGAGAGTCTATATTACTTCCAATCAGGTCGACCATGTGCCTTGTGTATGTGAGATAATAGTATCTTCTATGTGTGTGGCTGATGCTAGAACTTGCCTGGTATGTATGCAAAGCGAAAATAAGGAGTGTAAGTTTAGGATATGATTTAGGCATTTCTTTGGCAACCTATACATGTTTACCTTCAGTTTTACCTACCCATGAATATCATCCTAGTTAAACCCTTTTGAGCCGTCAGCCTATTTCTTTGACAACCTTGTATGTAAGCCTAATCCATTTCTTTCAAGACTGCAATTTGATCCAAATTCCTAAGTGCTTTAAAGTGAAAAAGTCATGTGACAATATAAGAGGAAATTGGGTGAGTATAATGCTATAAATTGTAATGGTGCTTGAATGTGTTATGAAAAAGAAAAAGTGCTATCATAAGAGGTATGTTGTGAAAAGAAAAAGGAAAAGAAAGCTGAAAAGTGAGTTGTGCTTAAAATTGAAAAACAAAAGAGGAGAACAAGGGTGGTAGAAAAAAGAAAGAAGAAAGGTTGAAGGAAAAAAGTATCAATGATACAATGTGATGTATTAAAGCGCTTAGGAACCTAGTCACTATTCTTGGCCAAAATAGTCCTACCCGTCCCTTAGCCTACATTACAACCATCAAAATACCTACTTTATCCTAATCTTAACATTCTGACATTTAGTGGAGTACTACATTAAGGGCAAGCCTATGGTCATCAGTTGCTACATATGAATTCTTTGTGAGAGTGAGAGCAAGGATATTTTGATACCCATGTTTGAAAAATATGCTATACTTGTTAGTGATTATGGGTACTATATTGTGAGACACACATGTTTGATGAGTTTTGGGTAGTTGTATATGATTCTTTGTACCTTAACTTTTGCATGCGAGTTGACCACCATCACGAGTCTATGCTAGAGGTTAAACTATTTCTACAAATAATCGGAAAGCTACTCTTTGTTGATAATTGTTGTGCTTGTCTTGATGAATGTTTTGTGTTGTTGCTGTGAAACCTTAAGTTGATGTTTAGGAGGACATGATATTTTGTTCGAGGACGAACAAAGCTTCAAGTGTGGGGTGTTGATGATAGGCGAATTTACACGCCTATATCAATATATTTTGCCCATATTTTAGCCTAGTTTTGAGAACAAATTATATATTTCATGCACTTTTAGTCCTTTTCCTGTAAATGAGCTAACGAACATGATTAGTAAAGTTTCAGGCATAAATGATGCATAATTAAGCATTTTATGGCTTACTTGACACAAAAGAAAGCTCACGAAGGAAGGAAAGGGAGTTTACACGCCTAAGGACCAAAACTGCTGCATGGAAAATCAATCCCGGGCTAAAAGAGCATTTCTGAAGACTTTGGGGATTTACAGTAACATAGCTGGATTTGGACAATGATACATTAACCTAGTACAATTGGGTTATGTATTTCATTAGTTTATTTGGATTATGATAATGTTACATTAACCTAGTACATTTGGGTTAAGTATTCCATTAGCCTAGTAGGATTTGGTTATTTATTTCATTAGCTTAGTAGGATTAGGATATGGGTATTATAAATACCCTATCATGCTAGAGATTTTTATTCATCTTTCTATCATTCATTCCTCAATTAATTCATCTTCTAATCAATACATCTTCTAATCTTTCCATCAATTCTATTCATCTATTATTAAATTCCGCAACAAGAGAATCGTTACTTTGCTAAGGGATTCACGCCTCACGCCTACCACCTAAGCTACACGAAATCAATCTTTATTGTGGTATAATAACAATGTCAATCGCGATCTCCTTCGCATTCATGGGTAACTAAACCTCTCTGTTGGGGTTATGGAAGCCGTATGAGATACTATCTATTGCTGTGAGTTTGTGAGTTCGTGACACGTATACTGCTTATATCATTATTCTCTTCATCTTAATCTAAATTCTTGTGGCTGCAGACACATAGAATAATGCCAGTCTAACATTTAACTTGTTCGAAAGAAAGGTTATTTGTCTGGAAAAGAGATAATGTCAAGGTAGTAGGGTCCCATCCCCTATTAAAAAGTTAGTGCCGTAACTGGATTAACCTCTTGGAGAATTCGTACCGTTAGACACGCTTTAAGCTCGAAAGAGTTAAAGTGAAATAATCCTCGAATAGGTCGAAAGACGCCTGGATTTACCATCGAATACAATTCTCTATAAGCACATGCATGTCTGAATTCTACACACTCATAGCCAATAGAGACGTATAACTCAGAAGGTGGACATAACCCCAACTCCTCAATTCTCATTATTTCACAACCTACGAAACATTCTCTTTTTACTTTGCTATTTTCAGCTTTTACTTAATTATTTTGGTTACACATTACAATCCCCCCTTCTTACGAGACTTGCACTAAAAGTTTAGTAATTTTGCTTACTTGTTGGCCAAGCTATTCCCTGTGGGATCGACACCCAACCCAGGTTGGGTTCTATATTTGCTAACGACCGCTTTACACTCCTATGAGAGCTGTAGATTGAGCGTTATCAGTAAACTGAAAAACAAAACAAAAATTCTCACCACCATCATTGATCGAATCAAATCACAACTCGTAGTGTGCGATCCAAACTAGTCGATAATACGCGATCCAAATTAGACAGAGCTTCACGATAGATACCAGACACTAGGTGGGAAACTGCAAACAAAACAAAAAATCTCATCACCACCATTGATCTAATCAAATTGCAACTTGTAGCGTGCAATTCAAATTAGTTGATAATGATCGATAGGAACTAAATAGAGCTTCACGACAGATACCATACACTAGGTGGAAAACTATAAAACAAAAAATCTCATCACCATCACTGATTTAATCAAATCACAAGTTGTAGTTTGTGATCCAGATTAGTCAATAATGTGCGATCCGAATTAGATAGATCTTTATGACAGATACCAGATACTAGTTGAGAAACTACAAAACAAAACAAAAAATCTCATCACAACCATTGATCTAATCAAATAACAATCCATAGTATGCGATCCATATTAGTGGATAATGCACAATTCGAATTAGATAGAGCTTCACAACAGATACCAGACACTAAGTGGGAAACTGAAAAACAAAACAAAAAATCTCATCACCACTATTGATCTAATCACATCACAACTTATTACTTGCAATCCAAATTAGTCGATAATGTGTGATCTGAATTAGACAGGGCTTCACTAGAGATACTAGACACTAGGTGCGAAACTACAAAACAAAACAAAACAAAAAGTTTAAAAAGTCTTATCTCTAACATTGATCTAATCAAATCACAACTCGTAGCGTGCGATCCAAATTAGTCGATAATGCGTGGTTCAAATTAAATGTGTGATCCAAATTAGATAAAACTTCACGACAGATACCAGACACTAGGTGGAAAACTACAAAACAAAATAAAAAATCTCATCACCACCATTGATGTAACCAAATAACAATCCGTAGTGTGCGATCCACATTAGTCGATAATGCGCAATCCGAATTAGACAGAGCTTCACAATAAATATCAGACACTGGATGAGAAACTGAAAAAACAAAACCAAAAATCTCATCACCACTATTGATCTAATCAAATCACAACTCGTAGTGTGCGATCCAGATTAGTCAATAATGCACTATTCAAAATAAATGCGTGATCTGAATTAGATAGAACTTTACGACAGATACCAGACACTAGGTGAGAAACTACAAAACAAAATAAAAAATCTCATCACCACCATTGATCTAATCAAATAACAATCCGTAGTGTGCGATCCACATTAGTTGATAATGCACAATCCAAATTAGATAGAGATTCACAACAAATATCAGACACTGGATAAGAAACTAAAAAAACAAAACAAAAAATCTCATCAACACCATTGATTTAAACAAATCACAATCTGTAGTGTGCGATCCAGATTAATCGATAATACACGATCCGAATTAGCCAGAGCTGCATAACAAATGCCAGACATTAGATGGGAATCCAAAAAAAAAAAACAAAAATATCATCACCATCACTGATCTAATCCAATCACAACTCGTCGTGTGCGATCTAGACTAGTCGATAATGCGCTATCCAAACTAGACAGAGCGTCACAACAGATACTAGACACTAGGTGAGAAACTACAAAACAAAACAAAAATCTCATTAATCAAATCATAACTCATAGTGTGCGATCTAGATTAGTCAATAATGCGCGATTCAAATTAGAGACAAAGCTTCACGACAGATATCAGACACCAGGTGAAAACTACAAAACAAAACAAAAAACTCATCACAACCATTGATCTAATCAAATCACAACCGTCCATTCCTTGTCCCAAATTCTTCATCATTCACCTCACTTTCTCACTTTTCTCCTTCATGAACCCTCACTTTCTCTTTGTCTTCACCCAAAGAGAGATATACATACTCAAAATTTACACTTTTTTTTGGTATACATAAATTACACACACCATATACAAAGAGAGTGAGGGAAAATACATATGGATTAAGATCAAGGAAAGCTATTTATTGGTGGAATATCATGGGAAACAACAGAAGTGAAGATGAAGGAGTATTTTAAAGTGTATGTGATGTTTTACAAACTGTTGTAATGATAGATAAGATTACTGGAAAGCCTAGAGGATTTGGTTTTGTTGTATTTGCAGATCCTAGTGTTCTTGATAAAGTTCTTCAAGATACTCATGTAATTGATGGCCGCACAGTGAGGTTTTTTTTTACTCTATTTTAGCTTCTGGTGTTTTATTATTTTTGATTAGTTTTGTATTTGTGCTTGTTGGGTTTTTAGTTTTTGTTGATTCTTGGATTTTGGGATTGTGGGTTTGTTAGTTTTTGTTGATTCATGGTTTTTGAGCTTGTGGGGTTATTAGTTTTTGCTGATTCTTGGATTTTGGGATTGTGGGGTTGTTAGTTTTTGCGGATTCTTGGATTTTGGGATTGTGAGATTGTTAGTTTTTTATGATTCTTGGATTTTGAGCTTGTGGGGTTGTTAGTTTTTGCTGATTATTAGTTTTTGGGACTGTGGGGTTGTTAATTTTTGCTGATTTTTTGATTTTGAGCTTGTGGTGTTGTTAGTTTTTATTGATTCTTGGATTTTGGGCTTATGGGGTTCTTAGTTTTTGCTGATTCTTGAATTTTGGGATTTGTATTTGTGGAGTTTTGGTTAAATGAGCTGATTTGTGATTGTTTTTTGGGTGTTTCATATGTTTTTGCCTAATATTATCATGACGTGACTTTTGGATATTGTTATACATATATACACCTTATATATATAGAAAAAATGGAGAGAAGGAGAGGGATAAAAGCATGGATTTAGATAAAGGAAATCTTTTTATTTGTGGGATATCATGGGAAAAAATAGAAAGAAGATAGAGTATTTTCAAGTGTATGGTGATGTTTTATAGACAGTATTAAGGAGAGATCAGATTACTGGAAAGCCTAGAAGATTTGGTTTTGTTATATTTGCAGATCCTACTGTTCTTGATAGAGTTCTTAAGGACACTCATGTAATTGATGGTCGTACCTTGAGTTTTTTGGCTGTATGTTCATGCTTTATTTGTGTTTTTCTATTTTTTTGGATTGTGAGGTTGTTTGTTTTTGTTGATTCTTAGATCTTGAGCTTGTGGTGTTTTTAGTTTTTGCTGATTCTTAGATTTTGGGATTTTGGGGCTGTTGGTTTTTGCTGGTTCTATGATTTTGAGCTTGTAGGGTTGTTAGTTTTTGCTGATTCTTAGATTTTGGGATTTTGGGGCTGTCGTTTTTTGCTGATTCTTTGATTTTGAGCTTGTGGGGTCATTAGTGTTTGCTAATTCTTGGATTTTGAGCTTGTGGGGTAGTTAGTTATTGCTCATTCTTTGATTTTGAGCTTGTGGGGTTGTTAGTTTTTGCTAGTTCTTTAATTTTGGGATTGTGGAGTTGTTAGTTTTAGCTGATTCTTGGATTTTGGGATTATGTGCTTGTGGAGTTATTGGTTAAATGAGCTTGACTTTGGTGATTGTTTTCTGGGTGTTTACTAATGTGGCATTTCTATTTTAGGTTGTGTTTTTGCTTCTATAGTGATGAGATGATGTTTCTCTTTTCTTTGTGGCTTTTGGGTGTTGTTTATATTTTTGATTTTTGTTTTTTTTTTTAGATTTTATGCTTGTGGATCTTTGGTTAAATGA
This sequence comes from Capsicum baccatum var. pendulum, assembly GCA_030864225.1. Lineage (NCBI taxonomy): Eukaryota > Viridiplantae > Streptophyta > Magnoliopsida > Solanales > Solanaceae > Capsicum > Capsicum baccatum. The sequence goes on from CM061557.1 coordinate 10,133,737, forward strand.
GCTGACTTTTTTATTGTTTTTTGGTTGTGTCTTGATGTGTCAGTTCTAATTTAGGATGTGTTTTTATGATTGTTATCTTGACATTTGTGCTGTTTTCTTGCTATTTTTCCTTGTTGGGTTCTGATTCAGATATTTCTTAGTTTGAATATGTTCTCTGGGTACTAAAGTATCTCTTTTTTTGGCCTAAGCTCTTCATTTCTTGAGTTGATTTGTGCTTATGAATTTTTTTGTTCTGGTATCTTCTTCTGGTTGAGCTTATGTAATCAAGCTCTCCTAATATTTAAAGTAAAATCTGCATTTTTATATTGTGGTTTATAATAAGAAATAGTTTCTCTTGAGTCAATTTTGTGGGTAGACAAATTCTCCTTATATTTAATGTAAAGTCAGCATCTTTTATATTGAGGAATTTTTTAAATAATGGTTTCTCGAGTCAATTTTATGAGTAGGCAATGCGTTGTATATGTTCTTTTGATGTTAAAATGGTGGATGAGGTTGCATAATTCGTTGCAGTAGTTCTGTCATGCGTTTGAATGCCATATATGCTGAATGATTCCCAACCTCATAATATGTTGTGTATTGGTCTTTCGCATATGTTTGGTGATTTTTTCTATAATGTGTGTCACTTTTATTCTCGAATCAAATTACTTGTTATACAATGGGTAGCCTTGCTTGGGATTGATTTATAGTAGTAGTAGTTCGGCTGTAGTACAACTTTTTCCTTCTGTTGCATAGTGGTCAGTTTTGCATAAGCACTAATTTTGCTAGGTGGAGTGTCTCTGTTGTGCCTTCCAAAGCTGGAATTGTGCAGCAAAATGTGTTTCATTATTAAGCCATGTGTTTGATGCAATGGATGGAAAATGGGTTGATTATTTCCTCCTCTTTGATGTTTTTGACACTTCTTGGTGTGATAGTGATGAAATAATATCTGACTTGTTGAAAAGAACATCCTAAAATGTGGAACGTAGTATTATCGTTATGCAGTGTGCGGGCTCGTTGATAGAGTCATGTTTTTCTTCTTTCTGTTGATAGTGTGCAGACAGGTTTATTTTAGTCTAATGTCCTCTTTTGTATTGTTAACGACAATAGGTAATGGTTTATTCACAATAAGTTCTGCAGTGGTGAAGGTAAGTAGGTAACTGATTAAAGCACTATAATGGTGGTTTATTTTAGTTTAATGGTGCGCCTTCTTCTAATTTAGAGCATTGTTTGCCCAAAAAATTTTAATGACTTAATACATTATTTGAAACTTGAATCATCCCTTCGTTGCTAGTTGCACACCTAATGGAAACTTCCTGTGGTGATGTCTTAAATCACCGTGTCTTTAAAGATCAGTATTCTTGTGTAATAGTGCCATCACTTGGGTAAAGGTGCTTCTGTTTAAGAATTTTAAATCATTTGTACATCTGTTGGGTGTTCCAGACCTGTTGTTCCATATATACTTTTAGGATATAGTAGTAAGACTCTTGCCGGTCCAACAGAAGTTTAGTACATTTTAGATGATAATTTGATGTCTTTTAGTAGAGCTTTCCCCCAAAGTAATAACCTAGTTGATGGAAACTTCCGCTAATATTTTGGGCATCTTATAATAAAATCTATCCTTTTGAGTCTTTATCTTGCTTTCTTCTGAAATTGTTCATCTTTTATTTAGCTCAATGGTATTTTTTCTGAAATTGTTTATCTTTTATCTATACTTTGAAACTTATGGTAATGTCACTAATGTAGCAATTATGTTTGATGAACAGACCAACCGATCTCGTAGGTTTGGCTTCATTTTATTTGATTCTGAAGATGCAGTAGATTGGGTTTTACACAAGACATTTCATGATCTCAGTGGGAAACAAGTGGAAGTAAAGTGTTCTCTTCCAAGAGATGGTAGTTCTGGCAGTTTTGGTGGTCGCTCCACGGGCAACGGTGGTAGTGGTATGGGTGGTGGAAGTTAGCAGGGGTATGGTGCATCTGGTGACAATCCCAGTTCTTATGACAGAATGGATACCAACGGATACATGCAGTCACAAAACAATGTAGGTGGCTATCCACCTCATGGTTCCTCCGGATATGATACACCGGGTTATGGTTATGGATCGTCCAATAATGGCATAGGTTATGGTGCTTATGGAAGTTACGGTGGAGCTAATCCTAGCTATGGGGCTGTCAATCCTGGATATGGTGATCCAGCAGTTGCTGCAGCCTTCGGGAATCCAAATATGCCTGGTACTGGTTATAGTAGAGGTCAAGATGGTGGATCGAGAAGCTCATGCGGTTCTCAGGGTCCTTCTGGATATGGGAACATGGGCTATGGTAATGCATCATGGGGTGCTTCAAGTGTTGGTGGTGGAGGTGGACCCGCTAATGGAGGATATGCTGTTGGTCAGTCTCCAGCTGGAGCCACGAGTTATGGAAATCAAGTTATGGCTATGGTGGATATGGTGGAGGTGATGGTGCTTATGGAAATCCAGTTGGTCGGAGCGGTGCATCGGGAGACATGCAATCAGGTGGTGGGGGTTACATGGGCAGTGGCTATGGCGATACTAGTCGAAATTCACAAGGTTTGGGTAATTATGGTGCTCAACAAAATGGACCTCATGGTGGCCAAGTTGGATATGGTGGTGGCTATGGTGGTGCTCCAAGTCGGCAGGCTCAACAACACTTATCACAGTGCTTGATTTCATCTGAGAACTTACCTATTACTGGAGCATAACTTTACTTTCACACTGTTGGTTTCGTTCCACATACAGTTTACACTTGCAAGCATTACGCTCTCAATGGGATTGGTTGGATTGCTTGAATTTTAGTCTTTTGCAGTTCTTATTCTAGTTTAAAATAAGTAATTGTCAATAGTATTGCCTATTTCATGATATTTTCTGTTTAACTATAGTTTTAATTTGGTTTGGTATGGTCATTTTTACTAGCTATATAATGCATCTCCTCTCGTAGCCTGTAATGTCAAAGCTTATGTGAGTTAGCTTTTGATTGTGTTGTTCAGTTTTGAATATAGTTCTGTAACCTGTTTATGCCTTCCCAAGCAGGATACTTGATGTTAGTTTCTCCTCACTATAAAAAAATGAATTCTTTTGGTTTCCCATTTGACTTGCGTTGGACAAAGAAGTTTTCGTGATGCTTCTTATTAGTAGTGCAGTTGTAGCCGATATGGGTAGCAATAGCAGTAATGGTAGTTAAGTTTTGAGAATGACATAATTATTTTCCTCTGTATTTGACCTTGTGTTGCACAAGAGAAGATGCTCGAGTACTAACGTTTGATGACATCCCACTCTGTCAAATCCGACCTTAGTGTTGGGGATTGTGTTCAGTGCGCACAAGTACTTACCGTGGAATTTGGCTCATGGTGCATTTCCTGAAACTGGTCATGGTGAAGCGGGGTGAAAACTAAAAGCAGTCATCGTATGGTATGTGTTGCCAACAACTGGTGTTTAGTTGTACTAGCGATTTTGTATATGGAAAGGTAGACTAGAATATGGCCATGTTTTCGAGGTACTTGGCAATTTAACTCGCAAACAAGTTCTTTAGTTTTTGGCGGTTTTCCCGTATAAAAGCATTCTTTTCTGGAGATGGATTACAGAATAACATGGTTTAGGCTACCTCACTAGTTTAGAATGATTAAACTTTATTTTTCTTGTTTACACCAATTTAACAGTAGAATAGCTTAGAACTTACTTACTATCTTTCGTCTAATTAGGATTTGTCTGTGCACTTACTATGGTAGTTGAGCTTATTGCTTTTCTACTTTTTTTTGGGGTGTCTCTAACTCCTGTTGTCCCTTTGAGTAGGGTGTATTTCCTTAGACTTGACGAAAGATTCATGTTTTGCCTGGCTTTCATTAACAATGCTGAAACATTTTTGGGTTATTTTACTTTGATGTGTGTTATTTAGTCTCAAGTAGTGAATGACCTTTCACTGGATTTTTCAAGTACAAGACTATGCTTAGTGAAGTTCTACCGTGTTTCGCCAACCAAAGATATCATATATCTATGGCACAGACACTTTGAGTTGGTGATCTATAATTGTTAAACTGCAGAATCTTTGTTTCTATTGGGAATGCATGACTCTTGTCATTTCATTGTTTCTATGTTTGGATAACTAAGGAAAGTAAGTGAATACTATTGTAAACCAAGCTAACTCTATTGGGCCAACTAATATGTTGGAGAGGGGGATCAAAATTTGAAGAAAAACTTATCGAAAGGAGCTCGATATCTATTATATATACATATAATATGATTTTAGTAATGTATAAATAGTATAATTTTCCGCCAAAGGGTGTTCGGTGAACTGTTCTTTTGCAATTCCTTAACTAGATTGTTTGATTTTGAGACTGGGGTTTGTCGAAAATGACGTCTCTATCTCACATTTGAGGTAGTGGTATGGACTGCTTACACTTACCCTCCCAAGACCCCACTTAGTGGGAATATACTTGGTGGGAATTTACTGGGTATGTTATTGTTGTTAGGGTTCGGTGATTGTTGTATAGAGATGGAAACCAAAGGTGGAGATGTAAACATTCAACGCGATTTTGGGTTGTCGATGGGCCAGTTTTTGTTTTGGAACTAAGGTAGGGAAGAAAGTGAAGTTATAAGCTTGCAGTCACTCAATGATAAAATAATACTAATATATTAACATATTACAAAATGATAAAAATTAAACTAAATTGATTTTCAAAAGGTCACCATTGCAAATGAGGCATAGATCACCAAAAACGTAAAATCTCTATACAATTATTAATTCAAAATATTAAAGAATTGTGCAACTGACAGATTGTTCACTAGAATGAATTGTACAATTGACAAATTTTTCACTAGAAGGGGGTTTATGGTATGCTAGGATGGCGTAAACCGTCTGAATAATAAAGACTATCATTCTGACTTGGTGGGAATATACTGGGTAGAGAAATATACATGTTTTAGCATGTTTTTGAATTTGATTACTAAATATACATGTTCAACGTTCACGTTTGTACTCCGATGGAGCAAAATAAGTCATATATTTTATATGATTACTAAATATACATGTTCAACCTTCATGTTTATACTTTAGTGGAGCAAAACAAGTCACATATTTTAGCATATGATCGCAAAATATACATGTTCAACCTTCATGTTTATACACTCCGATAGAGCAAAACAAGTCACATATTTTAGCATATGATTACAAAATATATACATGTTCAACCTTCATTGTTTATACTCCAGTAGAGAAAAACAAGTCACATATTCGAGCATAAAACCGTGTGTTCACAAACGTATACAAACAACCATTTCACCTAAGGATCATCTTGTTCTCAGTGACCCTCTATGCCATGTGACTTTAGAGTTAACGGGAGCTTATTTTCCAACGATGAAAATGGTTCATAAATAGTGTGATATAATATGTAGTGTGATATAATATGTAGATTTGATAGTGTGATACAATATGTAGTTTTAAAAAAAATTGTTATCATAAATCTAGTGATAGAAGACTATCTAGCTTGGTTCGTCTATTAACTTGGCCTTTGAAGAAGAAGGTTCGGCATGCTTCGACTTATCTTTATTATCTGCTAAATTCATTCCTTTCTCTGATATTTCATAAAGTAGATGGATAGAGTCAGTCGATCAGTAAAAAAAAATAACAAGTTCTGAAATGATTGATAGAAAATAAGACAACTATTCTATGCATTTATCTTATATACTTTAAATTTAATACAACATCGAACACAGTGAATGAAAACAACAACAAAAAAAAATAGGTAGTATATTGTAACTTTGGGATTGTAATTGTGGTCGAAGCTCCACATGTGTTGTTTGGGTGGTCAGGTCAAGCTTCATCGGGGCCAAGGTTGTAGGCCCAAGCAACTTCTTCCACACAAGACCACGTAATCTCTGACGCTCTGCGTCCAATTTTACAATCTCCAGGTCATATGTTTCGGTGGTCAGTTCAAGCTTCATCTGGGCAAAGACTGTAGGCCCAAGCAACTTATTCCATACAAGACCACGTAATCTCCGACGCTCTGCTTCCAATCTTGCAATTTTCTTCACTCCCTCCAGGTTTTGCTTGTTTGCAACTTCTGCAGACCGTACGCTCATATTTTTCTTCAACTTCTAAATTTCTGCTTCATCTTGGGCTTTTTCTTCACTGAGTTGCATCACCATGCTAGAATGCTCTTACAAAGACCTTGAGAGTGCAGAATTTTCCGCTGCAGACCTGAGTAACTGTTGCTCCAGGTTAGCTAATTTTGCTTCAAATTCATGCATCATTTTGTCAAACTTTTGGGCAGCCTTCTCCCAACCTGTACAGAGAGATGTGAATAAAAGAATTCAGGACCAAGTTGCAAAACACTTTGTTGCAAGAAAAACACAAGTCAATAAGGAACATCACCAGAGACAGCTTCTTCAATAAATTTAGCATATTGTTTTCCCAGGTTTTCCTTATTAGTCATTTCTGACTGTGCAGCAGCCAAATTTTCATTCAAATCCTTGTTTTTATCCTCCAAGCCACTCACTTGTTCCTCAAGAGGCTCAACTTGATCTATCTGCCGCATGCACTCCTTCAGTGCACCATCCAGATGTGATGCCCTATCTTCAGCAGTAAGCTTCAAAAGAGTAACGGGTTCCAGGTGATTTTTCAGTGTCGCGGCTTCTGACTCAGCCTTCTCCCAACCTGTACAGAGAGATGTGAATAAAAGAATTCAGTACCAAGTTGCAAAACACAAGTTACAAGAAAAACACAAGTCAATAAGGAACATCACCTGAGACAGCTTCTTCAGCAACTTTAGCATATTTTTTTCCCAGGTTTTCCTTATTAGTCATTTCTGACTGTGCAGCAGCCAACTTAAGAGACTTGACTTGATCCTCCACTCCAGACAAATGTGAATAAGATTCAACAAAAATTTGCACATATTTAGGTTTCTTGATTTCCTATTTACCCTGAAATATATATATGCCGCATGCATTCCTTCAGTGTTGTAGTAAAATAGAAATAGAAAGAAAGCCCAACACATCAAAATATGCAACATGTTTCCATAACTTTTTGTATTGAAACTAACTAATGCTTTGTTTAAGAGAGTAGTAATGGTAATTGTAAAACTTTAGAACTTGTGAACTTAAGAGCTTGTGAACTATTGTTTATATATGCTGAGTATTGTAAAACTAAACCAACATAAAAATGGTAAAAAAAATATCTCAGTAAGAGAATTTCTCTTACTGAATCAATCATATACCAATTAAAAAGGAAAGTCAATATTTGTAAAAGTCATTCACAATATTGTTTTCTTTTGGCCAAATACAATAAATAAAAAATATCAAGACTGTCATGATTAAAATCTAGATTCCCATAATACTGAAAGTTACCTTATATATAGGTGAGTGCCATGTTGTCACATATTCCGTAGAAGGAAGGTAAATTAGTAGTAACATGTTAGCATCAATCACTAATCAATTAAGAGATCGATAATCAATTAGGGTCAATTAGGGATGAGAAAATTTGTTCAATTTACCATAAATAAATTATGAGCAATTAATTTTGTAAAATAATCCCTAATTATTTTTGTACCTAATTCAAATCATCAATTATACAAAAATCAGTCCACGATGTAATTCAAGAAACGTGATGCACAATCAAATGTTTTTTACCAAAATCTTATTCAAATTATCACAAGATCAATCCAACCATAAAAATATAATACGCAGTCAAATGTTCTCCGTTATAATCACGTGCCGAGAAATTTGTCAACTAATTCAAAGAAGATGTATAATTTCAAAATTTGGAATTAGCAAACTATGACAAAATTGATCATTATTAAAATTTAGATTTTTCACATCTGGTAGTCTTAAAACATAAGCACACAAAATGGCAAAGAATCGGATGAAATAAATCATTCATGAATTGTTAATTTTGATTCCGATATCTGTTAAACAAGGGGAAAAGAGATTAAAAGTAAACACAAACATTCAAATATTTAGGGAAACCTGTGGATGGGTTTTTCATCTCTTTTTGTCAAACGGATCCACGGCACGGAGAGGGTTGGTGGCGGGTGGATGACGGAGATGACCTGGGGCAGCGACGGTTGGTTCACGGAGGAGGTTGGAGAGAAGGGGGGGTCTCTTGGCAATGTTGGAGTGGTGTTGGCATGTTGGTTCATCGTCGGAAAGGGGAAAATGGAGGGAGAGATGGTGATGGAGGCTGAGGGACTGGCGGCATGGCACTGGCAGCGGCGAGGACGAACGGCAGGAGGCAGTGGTAGATCTGGTATCGCCAGAGTAGGCGTTGGCGGCACATATACAGAGCTGTGGGAAATCTATTGGAGAAGGGGGGTCTCGGTGGCGCTGCTCCGCCGATCAACGGCGGCAGCCATGGGAAAGAGAGGTTAGATAGAGAGAAAAAGAGAGAGGTTAGATAGAGAGAGAAGAACGGTTGTTGTTTGGTTTTGGAATTAGGATTAAGTTTTTGGATTAAAAAGGAAAGAAAGGTGTATCAGATCTCAGTCATTGGATCCATTTAGGATCAACGACTGAGATCTAAAAATTGAAATTTGGAATTGAGTTTCAAAAATGGCTAGAATTGTAAGAAATTTGACAAAATTAAGTTAAAAGGTTAAAAAATTTAGGCAAAATGAATTAAATTAGGCTGTTATTTAAATTAAAATAGCGATAATAGTATATAATAATAATAATTAAATAATTCATAACAATATTAAATAATAAGTAATAAATAATAATAAATAATAGTAATAATTAAATAATAAATAATAATAATTTATAATAAATAATTTAATAAAATAAATAATGCTAAATAATGGAAAACTAGATATTGTGTTTGCAAAAATGTGGATGTGCATAACTACGCGGAAAATAATTTAATAAAAATTACATAAAATGCTGAATTTGAGTTTAAAAATTATGACAATTATACTAAAATCTAAGAAATAATTTATGCATTTTCTTTAAGTATAAATACAACACGTTAGTATGTACTCAATGTAAGAATAATATTTAAAAATATTGATAATTAAAATTAAATAATTTTGATATAATAACAACCTAAAAGTGATATCGGTAGGTCAAAATTGGGTGTCAATAGAGTCTCCACCTAATTTTCAATAAAAAAGAGGAAACCTATTTATTTATTAACAAGTACTCCCTCTGTTTAAAAAGAAATGACTTACTTTCCTTTTTAGTTCATTTAAAAAAGAATGACCCCTTTCATGTTTTGGCAATACTTTAATTTAAACTTTCCAAATGGCATATTTATGACCACAAAATTAAAGGGCATTTTGATATATTTGACACTACTTTAATTTAAGGCTACAAGATTAAAAACTTTTCTTTATTTTCTTAAACTTTGTGCCAAATCAAAGTAGGTAATTCTTTTCGAAACGGAGGGAGTATGATGAAACCTATTTAGATTCTAGGTAAAGATTCAAATTATTGCGAAGGAAAGGGGTTAGACACCCTTCAGAATCTACAAATATAGTTCCCGGCCAGACTTAAGTTTATTATAAAAAGAAAAAAGAGAAAAGAAAAAAAATCAATGCATGCAAATATAAATATAAAATATATATTAAAATAATATAATGTGTATGCTATCGTAAAATATATATATATAAGAAAAATATATAAATATGTACGTAAAGACAAAATTGAATAAAGAAAAATTATTTTAAGAAAAAAAAATCTACATAATATCCATTAATGTAAAAAAGTGAATTATTTGATTAAGTATCTAAATAAATTTTAATATAACTAGTAATGACCTAAATTATCCTAAAGTTTGATGAGAATCGCGTGAAAAATAAAAAATATCAGAAACATTATATTAAAGAAAAATCTATTCAATATCTTTCAATGTATAATATGAATTAATTGAGTAAGTATCTAAATTAATTTAATTTTTTAATATAAATATTAACGACCTATATATACCTAAACACATGCTGAACATTTGTAAAAAGCATTTCCGTCCAATGCCCCTAAAATAAATTTTACACTATAATTTATATTTTATACAAGTGTAAAAATATAAAAAATGCAAACACAAAATTTAAACTCTTCGTTAAATGTCACTCTCGTCAAGTAATCCCAACCTGGATAAACACTTGTAATTAAAAATGTTTGTAACAAATAAACAATTATCAAAATAAATTGAAAATATTTGTGTGCTTATATGTATAAAAATAAATAATTTTTAAAAAGGTGGGCTCAGATTAGATTTTAAACATGACATACAAAATGGTTACTGATTTATTAGTCGTCCTAACTCGTGTTGCCAGGATACGAATCATAAAACTTTTACGTTATAAAAATTTCGGCATTGCCCAAATTTATTTATTTTATTACGTATTTATATATATAATATACGTCTTTTTATTTGTATAGGCCTCAAAAATTGATGAAAAATTTCTTCATTGGACACAAAGGGAGATAACAGATGACTCAAAAATAACCCTAACACTTTCTATTTATATTAGTCCACAAAGGGAGATAACAAATGACCATCCTAAAGAGTGTAATTTGTAAACAGTATGACATGTAATTAAAAAGTGTAATCAAATAATTTTTTCATGAAGCAATCTAACTAAACATGATTTGACAATCCCCATTATTTAATTAATCTACACTTCCACTTTGTTGTAAAACAGTATCTTGCATCATTAATCATATTGTAAATTTTCATAACTAGATTTGGTGAATTTGCTTATTTAATAACCTTCATTTAAACATAACTAAGAATCAAATAATTAACTAAACCAGAAGAACTAATACCCTATATGCAATGCACCAACAAATTAAATTTGTTTGCAATACTTTATTTAGCCCTATCTTCGTAATTGTCAACACAAATTAATACAGTACTAAAATTTTGGTTGCTTAATTAGTTATTCCCATTTAAACATTAACTAAGAGACAAGACTAAACCATAAGAATTAATACCCAATATGTAATGCACCAACAAATACCTTATTTTAGCCTTATCATATATACTAAAAAATAAATTCTAAAATGTTGGTTGCTTAATTGATATTCAATCATATCAATACCGTTCAATCTTAAATAGAAATATTATAATATTTTCATAAAATTAAATAAAAAATGGTGTAAAACAGAAAATTAATTCTATTTTGGGGGGTGTAAATTAGATCTGGAGGAAATGCAGGGTGTAATAAAGAGGACACATGTGTCATTTTCAAGTAATTAAAAGGGTCATTTTCGACAAGTTGATAAAAATAAGTTTAAACATGTGAAATGGATACAGTACACTAGTAATTGTCACTCACACATGAATGCAATTTGATCCTTCTATGGGAAAAAGTGAGGATTTACATGTGATGCTTCATTTTAAGCATTTATTTTTTGTATTTTTATTTATTTATATTTGAAAACTTGATATTTTTACTAGAGCATCCTTCTTTATTATAAGTCGTTTCATCTCACTAACTATTAGGTGAATTGAAAATAATAGAGAGTTATTGGGTATACTAAAACTTCTGTTATGTGCAAAATTCAAAGAAAAGTTCAATAAGAATTTAGTGTACGCAATTTTGTTATGCATGTCTGTAAAAAACTATTCTTATAACTTGAATCGATGACTTAATAATATGGTAAAAGTGATTTTTTTACTATAGTAAAAAATAAAGGTGGATAGAGGTAGTACTATATTCGTTTGTCTCAAATTATCGATCATTATTACTAAAAATAGTTATTGTTTCAAGAAAATACCAAATATGTTAGGATATAAATAAAGGTGAAATAGTGCCATCGCTTGGGTAAAGGTGATTATGTTTAAGAATTTTAAATTATTTGTACATTTGTTGGGTTTTCCTGACCTATTGTTCTATATATACTTTCAGCATGTCGTAAGTAAGACGCTTGCAGGTTCAACATAAGTTTAGTAAACAAGACATTTCATGATCTTAGTGGGAAACAAGTAGAAGTAAAGCGTGCTCTTCCAAGAGATGGTAGTTCTAGTGGTTTTGGTGGTCGGTCCACGAGCAACGGTGGTAGTGGTATAGGTGGTTGAAGTTACCAGGGGTATGGTGCGTCTGGTGACAATCCCAGTTCTTATGATAGAATGGATACCAATAGATACATGCAATCACAAAACACTGTAGGTGGCTATCCACGTTATGGTTTCTCTGGATATGGTATATCAGGTTATAGTTATGGATCGTCCTACAATGGCATGGGTTATGGTGCTTATGAAAGTTACAATGGAGCCAATCCTGGCTATCGGGCTGTCAATCCTGTATATGGTGGTCCAGAAGTTGTTGCAGCCTTCGAAAATCCAAATGTGCCTGGTGCTAGTTATGGTAGAGGTCAAGCTGGTGGATCGAAAATCTCGTGGGGTTCTCAGGGTCCTTCTGGATATGGGAACATGGGCTATGGCAATGCATCATGGGGTGCTTCAAGTGTTGGTGGTGAAGATGGACCCGCTAATAGAGGATCTGTTGTTGGTCAGTCTCCAGCTGGAGCCACGGGTTATGGAAATCAAGGCTATGGCTATGGTGGATATAGTGAAGGTGATGGTACTTATGGAAATCCAGTTGGTGGAGGTGGCGCATCGGGAGACATGCAATCAGGTGGTGGGGGTTACATGGGCAGTGGCTATGGCGATGCTAGTGGAAATTCACAAGGTTCGGGTAATTATGGTGCTCAGCAAAATGGACCTCATGGTGGCCAAGATGGATATGGTGGTGGCTATGGTGGTGCTCCAAGTCGGCAGGCTGAACAACACTGATCACAGTGCTTGATTTCATCTGAGAACTTACCTATTACTGGAGCGGAACTTCACTTTCACGTTGTTGGTTTCGTTCCACATACAGTTTACTCTTGCAAGCATTACGCGCTCAATGTCATTGGTTGGATTGCTTGAATTTTAGTCTTTTACAGTTCTTATTCTAGTTTACAATAAGTAATTGTCATCAGTATTGCCTATTTCATAATATTTTCTGTTTAGCTGTAGTTTTAATTCGGCTTGCGTATGGTTATTTTTACTAGCTATCTAATGCATCTCTTCTCGTAGCCTATTATGTCAAAGCTTATGTGAGTTAGCTTTTGATTGTGTTGTTCAGTTTTGAATATAATTCCATAACCTTTTTGTGCCTTCCCAAGAAGGATACTTGATGCTAGTTTCTCCTCACTATAAAAAAATGAATTCTTTTGGTTTCCCATTTGACTTGCATTGGACAAAGAAGTTTTCGTGATGCTTCTTGTTGGTAGTGCTGTTGTAGCCGATAGGGGTAGCAATAGCAGTAGTGGGAGTTAAGTTTTGAGAATGACATAATCATTTACCTCTATATTTGACCTTGTGTTGCACAGGAGGAGATGCCCTAGTACTAACGTCTGATGACATCCCTCTCTGTCAAATCCGACCTTGGTGCTGGGCATTATGTTCAGTGTGCACAAGTACTTACCTTGGAATTTGGCTCATGGTGCATTTCTAGAAACTGGTCATGCTGAAGCGGGGTGAAGACTAATAGCAGTCATCGTATGGTATGTGTTGCCAACAACTGTGTTTAGTACTAGTGATTTTGTATATGGAAAGGTAGACTAGAATATGGCCATGTTTTCGAGGTACTTGGCAATTTAACTCGAAAACAAGTTCTTTATTTTTTGGTGGTTTTCGCTTATAAAAGGATGCTTTTCTGGAGATGGATTACAGAATAACATGGTTTAGGCTACCTCACTAGTTTAGAATGATTAAACTTTATTTTCTTGTTTACACCAATTTAACAGTAGAATATCTTAGAACTTACCTCTTTCGTCTAATTAGGATTTGTCTGTGCACTGACAGGGGTAGTTGAGCTTATTGCTTTTCTACTTTTTTTCTGGGGTATCTCTAATTCCTGTTGTCCCTTTGAGTAGGGTGTTTTTCCTTAGACTTGACGAAAGATTCACATTTCGCCTGGCTTTCATTAACAATGCTGAAATATTTTTGGGCTCTTTTGCTTTGATGTATATTCTTTAGTCTCAAGTAGTAAATGACCTTTCACTGGATTTTCCAAGTACAAGACTAGGCTTAGTGAATTTCTACCGCATTTCGCCAACCAAGGATATCATATAGCTAAGGCACAGACACTTTGAGTTGTTGATTATATAATTGTTAAACTGCAGAATCTTTGTTTCTATTGGGAATGCATGACTTGTCATTTCATTGTTTCTATGTTTGGATAACTAAGGATAGTAAGTGAATACTGTTGTGAACCAAGCTAACTCTATTGGGCCAATTAATATGTTGGAGAGGGGGTTCAAAATTTGAAGAAAAACGTATCTAAATGAGATCGACATCTATTATATATACATATAATATGATTTTACTAATGTATGAATAGTATAATTTTCCGCCGAAAGGGGTTCGATGAACGGTTCTTTTGCAATTCCTTATCTTGATTGTTTGATTTTGAGCCAGGGGTTTATCGAAAACAACGTCTCTATCTCACAATTGATGTAGTGGTATGGACTGCTTACACTTACCCTCGCAAGACCACACTTGGTGGGAATATACGGTGAACCCCCATCCATTACACATGCTGGCTTCGCCCCTGAGTTAAGAGGTGATTGTTGTATAGAGATGGCAACCAAAGGTGGAGATGTGAACATTCAGCGCAATTTTAGGTTGTCGATGGGGCAGTTTTTGTTTGGGAACTAAGGTAGGGAAGAAAGTGAAGAGTTAGAAGCTTGGAGTCACTCAATGATAAAATAATGCTAATAGATTAACATAATACAAAATGATAAAAATTAAACTAAATTGATTTCATAATTTCTCATTTTTTTTCAATTAATAATATAGGATGTTTATTCATATACCTAACATTTGTATTTCATAATTTTTTTAGTTACATTGTACAAAACTTTGCATATCATATAAGTACAATATTTAGTTATTAATATACATTCCCAGTTAAATAGAATCTGTATAAATCATGAGTTAATTTGTACTAATATTTTATACGTTGTAGAAAATGAAATAACCAAACAACTGCACATAATTATAACCTTGCTTGTTTTTACTAGTATTACTTACCATATTTCTTATTCATTTAAATTTACTCCTCCTCACTTATGGAAAATCAATTTGATTAACTTATAAAATTAAATTATATTAGATCGATTTAAGTGACACATAAATTGAAACTATAGAAAGAAAGAAATCTGTATTGAAACTTCAATGATTTCAAAATCAAATTTATAAGCTTATATTTACAATATTTTTTTATAATTTTTTTAAGAAAAGGGATTATGATCTTTTTGTTTGTTTGGGCTAGTGCCTAGTGGGTATTGGAAATATTAGGGTGCACCATTCTCATTGAGTAGTACTGCACGGAATTGACGTATGGAGACCACTAATTACACCCTTTCACATAACCAAATTATATTCCTTTTAAATTTTTATTTTGATAGTGTGATATAATATGTAGTTTTAAAAAAAATTCTTATCATAAATCTAGTGATAGAAGACTATCTAGCTTGGTTCGTCTATTAACTTGGCCTTTGAAGAAGAATGTTCAGCATGCTTCGACTTATGTTTATTATCCACTAAATTCATTCCTTTCTCTGATATTTCATAAAGTAGATGGATAGAGTCAGTCGATCAGTAAAAAAAATAACAAGTGCTCCTGAAATGATTGATAGAAAATAAGACAACTATTCCATGCATTTATCTAATATACTTTAAATTTAATACAACATCGAACACAGTGAATGAAAACAACAAAAAACAAAAAAATAATAGGTAGTATATTGTAACTTTGGGATTGTAATTGGGGTCGAAGCTCCACATATGTTGTTTGGGTGGTCAGGTTAAGCTTCATCCACAAAATACCACGTAATCTCTGACGCTCTGTGTCCAATTTTGCAATTTTCTTCACTCCCTCTAGGTCGTCATATGTTTGGGTGGTCAGGTCAATCTTCATCTGGGCCAAGGCTGTAGGCCCAAGCAACTTCTTCCACACAAGACCACTTAATCTCCGATGCTCTGCATCCAATTTTGCAATTTTCTTCACTCCCTCCAGGTGTTTCTTGTTTGCAACTTCTGCAGACCGTACGCTCATATTTTTCTTCAACATCTCAATTTCTGCTTCATCTTGGGCTTTTTCTTCACTGAGTTGTATCATAATGCTAGAACACACCTGCAAAGACCTTGAGGGACTTACCTGCAAGCAGTAGTAAAATAGAAATAGAAAGAAAGAAAAACACAACAAAATATGCAACATGTTTTCCATAACTTTTTGTATTGAAAGTAACTAATGCTTTGTTTAAGAGAGTAGTAGTGGTAGTTGTAAAACTTAAGAAGAACTTGTGAACTTAAGAGCTTGAAGAATTTTTTATATAGGTTGAGTATTGTAAAACTAAACCAACATAAAAATGGTAAAAAAATATCTCAGTAGAGATTTTCTCTTACTGAATCAATCATATACCAATTAAAAAGGAAAGTCAATATTTGTAAAAGTCATTCACAATATTTTTTTCCTTAGGCCAAATCCAATAAATAAAATATATCAAGACTGTCATGATTAAAAACTAGATTCCCATAATACTGAAAGTTACCTTATATATAGGTGAGTGCCATGTTGTCGCATATTCCATAGAAGGAAGGTAAATTAATAGTAACATGTTAGCATGAATCATGAATCAATTAAGAGATCGATAATCAATTAGGGCTAATTAGGGATGAGAAAATTTGTTCAATTTACCATGAATAAATTATGAGCAATTAATTTTGTAAAATAATCCCTAATTATTTTTGTACCTAATTAAAATCATCAATTGTACAAAAATCAGTCCACGATGTAATTCAAGAAATGTGATACACAATCAGATGTTCTTTACCAAAATATTATTCAAATTATCACAAGATCAATCCAACCATAAAAAATATAATACACAGTCAAATAGCCGAGAAATTTGTCAACTAATTCAAAGAAGATGGATAATTTCAAAATTCGGAATTAGCAAACTATGACATAATTGATCATTATTAAAATTTAGATTTTTCACATCTGGTAGTTTTAAAACATAAGCACACAAAATGGTAAAGAATCGGATGAAATAAATCATTCATGCATTGTTAATTCAGAGTTCAAAATCTGTTAAAAAAGGGGAAAAGAGATTAAAATTAAACACAAACATTTAAATATTTAGGCAAATTTGTGGATGGGTTTTCATCTCTTTTTTGACAAACGGATCAACAGCACAGAGAAGGTTGGTGGCGGGTGGACGACGGAGATGACCTGGATCGGCGACGGTTGCTTTACGGAGGTGATTGGAGAGCAGGGGGTCTCGTGCTAATGTTGGAGCGACGTTGGCGTGCTGGTTCATCACCAAAAAGGGGAAAATGGAGGGAGAGATGGTGATGAAGGCTGAGGGGCTGGCGGCGCAGTGCTGGCAGCGGCGAGGACGAATGGTAGGAGGAAGTCGTAGATCTGATATCGTCGGAGTAGGCATTGGCGGCATGGTGAGAACGAACGACTGTAGGCAGTGGTATATCTGGTATCACCGGAGTAGGCATTGGCGGCGCGGTGCTGGCAGCGACGAGGATGAACGGCAGGTGACAGTGGTAGATCTGGTATCGCCGGAGTAGGCATTGGTGACGCATATAGATGGCGGTGGGAAAGCTATTGGAGAAGGGGGTCTCGGTGGCGCTGCTCCGCCGATCAGCGGCGGCAGACATGGGAATGAGAGGTTAGATAGAGAGAGAAGGAGCGACTATTGTTTGATTTTGGAATTAGGGTTAGATTTTTGGATTAAAAAGGAAAGAAAGGTGTATCAGATCTCAGTCGTTGGATCTGTTTAGGATCAACAACTGAGATCTAAAAATTAAAAATTTGGAATTGAGTTTCAAAAATGGTTAGAATTGTAAGAAATTGGACTAAATTAAATTAAAAGGTGAATAAATTTAGGCAAAATGAATAAAATTAGGCTGTTATTTAAATTAAAATAGCGATAATAGTATATAATAATAATAATTAAATAATTCATAACAATATTAAATAATAAATAATAAATAATAATAAATAATAATAATAATTAAATAATAAATAATAATTAAATAATAAATAATAATAATTAATAATAAATAATGCTAAATAATGGAAAACTAGATATTGTGTTTGCAAAAATGTGGATGTGCATAAGTATGTGGAAAATAATTTAATAAATATTAATAAAAATTACATAAAATGCTGAATTTGAGTTTAAAAATTATGACAATGATACTAAAAGCTAAGAAATAATTTATGCATTTCCTTTAATTACAAATGTGACACGTTAGTATGTACTCAATGTAGGAATAATATTTAAAAATATTGATAATTAAAATTAAATAATTTTGATATAATAACAGCCTAAAAGTGATATCGGGAGGTCAAAATTGGGTGTCAACTGAGTCTCCACCTAATTTTCAAGAAAAAATAGGAAACCTATTTATTTATTAACAAGTACTCCCTTCGTTTAAAAAGAAATAACCTACTTTCCTTTTTAGTTCGTTTAAAAAAAAATGACCCCTTTCATTTTTGGCAATACTTTAATTTAAATTTTCCAAATGACATGTTTATGACCATAAGATTAAAGGGCATATTGATACATTTGACACTACTTTAATTTAAGGCTACAAGATTCAAAAATTTTCTTTATTTTCTTAAAATTTGTGCCAAATCAAAGTAGGTAATTCTTTTTGAAACAGAGGGAGTATGATGAAACCAATTTAGATTTTAGGTAATGATTCAAATTATTGCTAAGGGAAGGGGTTAGACACCCTTCAGAATCTACAAATATGGTTCCCGGCCAGACTTAAGTTTATTAAAAAAAAGAAAAAAGAAAAAAGAAAAAAAATCAATGCATGCAAATACAAATATAAAATATATATTAAAATAATAATACGTATGCTATAGTAAAATGTATATATAAGCAAAATATATAAATATGTGCGTAAAGACAAAATTGAATAAAGAAAAAATTATTTTAAGAAAAAATTCTACATAATATCCATTAATGTAAAAAAGTGAATTATTTGATTAAGTATCTAAATCAATTTTAATATAACTACTAATGACCTAAATTTGCCTAAAGTGTGATGAGAATCGCGTGAAAAATAACAAATATCAGAAAATTTATATTAAAGAAAAAACTATGCAATATCTTTCAATGTATAAGTATAAATTAATTGAGTAAGTATCTAAATTAATTTAATTTTTTAATATAAATATTAATGTCCTATATTTGCCTAAACACGTGATGAACATTTATAAAAAGCATTTCCTTCCAATGCCCCAAAAATAAATTTTACACTATAATTTATATTTTGTACAAGTGTAAAAATATAAAAAATGCAAACATAAAATTTAAACTCTTCGTTAAATGTCACTCCCGTCAAGTATTCCCAACCTGGATAAACACTTGTAAATAAAAATGTTTGTAAGAAATAAATAATTATCAAAATAAATTGAAAATATTTGTGTGCTTATATGTATAAAAATATATAATTTTTTAAAAGGTGGGCTCAGATTAGATTTTAAATACGACATACGAAGTGGTAGTTGATTTATTAGTCGTCCTAACGCGTGTTGCCAAGATACGAATCATAAAACTTTTACGTTATAAAAATTTCGTCATTGCCCAAATTTATTTATTTTATTACATATTTATATATATAATATACATCTTTTTATTTGTACAGGCCTAAAAAATTGATGAAAAAATTCTTCATTGGCTATAAAGGGAGATAACAAATGACTCAAAAATAACCCTAACACTGCCTATTTAAATTAGTTACAAAGGGAGATAAAAAATGACCATCCTAAAGAGTGTAATTTGCAAACAGTATCACGCGTAATTAAACAGTGTAATCAAATAATTTTTTTTATGAAGCAATCTAACTAAACATGATTTGACAATCCCCATTATTTAATTAATCTACACTTCCATTTTGTTGTAAAACAGTATCTTGCCTCATTAATCATGTTGTAAATTTTCATAACTAGATTTGGTGAAGTTGCTTATTTAATAATCTTCATTTAAACATAACTAAGAATTAAATAATTAATTAAACCAAAAGAACTAATACCCTATATGCAATGCACCAACAAATTAAATTTGTTTGCAATACCTTATTTAGCCCTATCTTCGTAATTGTCAACACAAATTAATACAGTACTAAAATTTTGGTTGCTTAATTAGTTATTCCCATTTAAATATTAACTAAGAGACAAAACTAAACCACAAGAATTAATACCCAATATGTAATGCACCAACAAATACCTTATTTTAGCCTTATCATGTATACTAAAAAATAAATTCTAAAATGTTGATTGCTTAATTGATATTTCAATCATATCAATACCGTTCAATATTAAATAGAAATATTATAATGTTTTCATAAAATTAAATAAAAAAGGGTGTAAAACAGAAAATTAATTCTATTTTGGGGGGTGTAAATTATATTTTGAGGAAATGTAGGGTGTAATAAAGAGGACACATGTGTTGTTTTCAATTAATTAAAATGGTCATTTTTGACAAGTTGATAAAAATAAGTATTAAACATGTGCAATGGATACAGTACATTAGTCATTGTCACTCACACATGAATGCAATTTGATCCTTCTATGGGAAAAAGTGATGATTTACATGTGGTGCCTCTTTTTAAGCATTTAATTTGGTCCACAAATATTGTGTTTTCTTCATTTATTTTTATTTGTTTATATTTGACTTGACATGTTCTGAAAACTTGATATTTTTACTAGAGCATCCTGAGTTATTATAAGTCGTTTCATCTCACTAACTATTAGGTGAATTGAAAATAAAAGAGAGTTATTAGGTATACTAAAATTTCTGTTATGTGCAAAATTGAAAGAAAAAATTAATAAGAATTTAGTGTACGCAATCTTGTTCTGCATGTTTGTAAAACACTGTTCTCACAACTTGAATCGATGACTTAATAATATGGTAAAAGTGATTTTTTTTACTATAGTAAAAAATAAAGGTGGATAGAGGTAGTACTATATTCGTTTGTCTCAAATTATCTATCATTATTAATAAAAATAGTTATTGTTTCAAGAAAATACCAAATATGTTAGGATATAAATAAAGGTTAAAATTTTGAAAATATTTTTTCCATTTAGTATTTTTTTAGAGTCATGTAAAAAAATGCACGATATTTTATTGACTTTTGCAGAATGCAAAATATTAAAAAATTACAATTCTATCGGTTAATAAGCATTCCTTCCAATAAAACATTTATAAAATTTTAATATTTTCACAAACACATTTATCGTATAATTTTATTTTTTTAAAAGAAGAAGTGATGGGCTATGTAATATGTACAGCCTTTAGAAACATTCTAAACTGTAAAAATAACAACTATATTTTGTAGAATTATGAAATATATCAAAATCTACCTTAGAAACCTATACAAGTAGATATTTCAATATTTTAAAAGATTCTTAAAAAGATAAGTCAATTTCTTTAACTTTCTAATATTCGAAATTTAGTAATCCAACCAATATACATTCCTTCAAACAAGTCTTATTTCACGAAAAATACCTATCAACAATAATTTTCTCAATGTTAGTGTTCAAATTTGAAAATTTTATTTAATCATGAAAAAATATTATCGAACCCACCACATATTTACCGGTGATATTCTAAACCAAATTAACATTTATATATGTTGACAAATATTGAGGTAGTGGTAAGATTCACGTATACTTCAGACATTATTTGTGATAGAGTTATGTTTTTCTTTATTCTGTTGATAGTGTGCAGATAGGTTAATTTTAGTATAATGTCCTCTTTTGTAAATAGAAATGGGAAATAGAAGTTTAGTAAACAAGACATTTCATGATCTCAGTGGGAAACAAGTGGAAGTAAAGCGTGCTCTTCCAAGAGATGGTAGTTCTGGTGGTTTTGGTGGTCGTTCCACGGGCAACGGTGGTAGTGGTATGGGTGGTGGATGTTACCAGGTGTATGGTGCATCTGGTGACTATCCCAGTTCTTATGACAGAATAGATACCAATAGATACATGCAGTCACAAAACACTGTAGGTGGCTATCCACCTTATGGTTCCTCCGGATATGGTACACCGGGTTATGGTTATGGATCTTCCAATAATGGCATGGGTTATAGTGCTTATGGAAGTTACGGTGGAGACAATCCTGGCTATGGGGATGTCAATCCTGGATATGGTGGTCCAGCAGTTGCTGCAGCCTTTGGAAATCCAAATGTACCTAGTGCTAGTTATGGTAGCGGTCAATACGGTGGATCGAGAAGCTTGTGGGGTTCTCAGGGTACTTCTGGATATGGGAACATGGTCTATGGTAATGCATCATGGGGTGCTTCAAGTGGTGGTAGTTGAGGTGGACCCGCTAATGGAGGATCGGCTGTTGCTCAGTCTCCATCTGGAGCCACGGGTTATGGAAATCAAGGTTATGGCTATGGTGGATATGGTGGAGGTGATGGTGCTTATGGAGATCCAGTTGGTAGATGTGGTGCATCGGGAGACATGCAATCAGGTGG
Organism: Capsicum baccatum var. pendulum; assembly: GCA_030864225.1. Classification (NCBI taxonomy): domain Eukaryota; kingdom Viridiplantae; phylum Streptophyta; class Magnoliopsida; order Solanales; family Solanaceae; genus Capsicum; species Capsicum baccatum. The sequence goes on from CM061557.1 coordinate 10,156,225, forward strand.
TGGGGATTACATGGCAGTGGCAATGGTGATGCTAGTGGAAATTCACAAGGTTCGGGTAATTATGGTGCTCAGCAAAATAGACCTCATAGTGGACAAGTTGGATATGGTGGTGGCTATGGTGGTGCTCCAAGTCGTCAGGCTCAACAACACTGATCACCGTGCTTGATTTTATCTGAGAACTTACCTATTGCTGGAGGGGAACTTCACTTTCACGCTGCTGGTTTCGTTCCACATACAGTTTACTCTTGCAATCATTACGCGCTCAATAGGATTAGTTGGATTGCTTGAATTTTAGTTTTTTGCAGTTCTTATTCTAGTTTACTTTAAGTAATGTCAGTAGTATTGCCTATTTTGTAATATTTTCTATTTAACTGTCATTTTAATTTGGGTTACGTATGGTTATTTTTACTAGCAATCTAATGCCTCTCCTCTCGTAGCCTATTATGTCAAAGTTTATGTGATTTAGCTTTTGATTGTGTTGTTCGGTGTTGAATATAGTTTCGTAACCCGTTTGTGCCTTCCCAAGAAGGATACTTGATTCTAGTTTCTCCTTACTATAAAAAAATGAATTCTTTTGGTTTCCCATTTGACTTGCGTTGGACAAAGAAGTTTTTGTGATGCTTCTTGTTGGTAGTGCAGTTGTAGCCGATATGGGTAGCAATAGCAGTAGTGGTAGTTAAGGTTTTAGAATGACATAATCATTTTCCTCTATATTTGACCTTATGTTGCACAGGAGGAGATGCCCGAGTACTAACGTCTGATGACATCCCACTCTGTCAAATCCGACCTTGGTGCTGGGGATTGTGTTCACTGCGCACAAGTACTTACCATGGAATTTGGCTCATAGTGCATTTCCTGAAATTTGTCATGGTGAAGCGGGGTGAAGACTAACAGCAGTCATCATATGGTATGTGTTGCCAACAGCTGGTGTTTAGTTGTACTAGCGATTTTGTATATGGAAAGGTAGCCTAGAATATGGTCATGTTTTCGAGGTACTTGGCAATTTAACTCGCAAACAAGTTCTTTAGTTTTTGGCAGTTTTCGCTTATAAAAGGATGATTTTCTGGAGATGGATTATAGAATAACATGGTTTAGGCTAACTCACTAGTTTAGAATGATTAAACTTTATTTTTCTTGTTTACACCAATTTAACAGTAGAATAGCTTAGAACTACTTACTGTCTTTCATCTAATTAGGATTTGTCTGTGCACTGACAGGGGTAGTTGAGCTTATTGCTTTTCTACTTTTTTTCTAGGGTGTCTCTAACTCCTGTTGCCCCTTTGAGTAGGGTGTTTTTCCTTAGACTTGACGAAAGATTCATGTTTTGCCTGGCTTTAATTAACAATGCTGAAACATTTTTGGGTTCCATTGCTTTGATGTATGTTCTTTAGTCTCAAGTAGTGAATGACCTTTCACTGGATTTTCCAAGTAAAAGTCTATGCTTAGTGAAGTTCTACCGCGTTTCGCTAACCAAGGATATCATATAGCTAAGGCACAGACACTTTGAGTTGCTGATTCTATAATTGTTAAGCTACAGAATCTTTGTTTCTATTGGGAATGCATGACTCTTGTCATTTCATTGTTTCTATGTTTGGATAACTAAGGAAAGTAAGTGAACACTGTTGTGAACCAAGCTAACTCTATTGGGCCAATTAATATGTTGGAGAGGGGGTTCAAAATTTGAAGAAAAACTTATCGAAAGGAGCTTGACATCTATTATATACACATATAATATGATTTTAGTAATGTATAAATAGTATAATTTTCCGCCGAAGGGGGTTCGGTGAATGGTTCTTTTGCAATTCCTTATCTAGATTGTTTGATTTTGAGCCGGGGGTTTGTCGGAAACAACGTCTCTATCTCACATTTGAGGTAGTGGTACGGACTGCTTACACTTACTCTCCCAAGACCCCACTTGGTGGGAATATTTGTTGAACCCCCATCTATTACACATCCAGCAGTAACTCAGTAAGAGTATGACAAGGATGCAGAAATCTAGTAGGATTAGGACAAGTATGCAGTAACTTAGTAGGAATAGGATATGGGTGTTATAAAAATTTGATAATGCTCAAACTACAGCTCTCGTAAGAATGTAAGCGGTCATCGTCAAATATAGAACCCAACTGGGTTGGGTGTATAATCCCACAGGGAATACTCGGTCATTAATTATTGCAACTATTATTAGACTGTTTGGTCAAAAATTCTACGTAAAAGGGGGGATTTTATGCGTGAAGTAAAAGTATCAAAATAGCAAAGTAGAAATGGAATGTTTGGTAGGTTTTAATCAATGAGAATTGTAAGTTATGGTTATGTCCACCTTATGAGTTTTACGTATCTCTTAGCTATGAGTTATGCGGAGGTCAGACATGCATGCGCTTATAGAGATTCGTATTCTCTAGTAAATCCTAGCGTCTTTCGACCATCACGGATTATATCACTTTAACTCTTTCGAGATTAAAGCATATCTAATGGTACAAATTCTCCAAGATGTTAATCCAGTTATGGCACTAACTTTAAACAGGGGTTGGTAGCCCTATTTCCTTGTCACACCCCCTTTTCCACACATATAACTTTTCTTTCGAACAAGTTAATGCTATAGTGGCGTATTCTATATGTTTGCAACCACAAGAATATAAATTAAGATAAAGAGAGTAATGATATAAGCAACATACGTATCAAGAATTCACAAACTCATAGCAATAGATAGTATCTCATAAGGCTTCCAGAACCCTAATAGAGAATTTTAGCTGCTCATGAGTGCAACGAAAAACACAATAGACATTATCATCATACCAAAATAATCACAACTCACGGAAAGTCTGTCTTGGTGTCACTTGTGATGTGATTTCTGTTGCTAGTAGTGTTTCTCTTGTTGTGAAAATTTAAAAGTCGAATAGATGACAGAAAATTGTAAGGAATAAGGAAGAATGGGGCGGAATGAATGCTGAAAAGTTTCAGTACAATAGGGTTTTTACAACACCCATATCCTATTCCTACTAAGCTACTGCATACTTGTCCTAATCCTACTAGATTGGTGCATCCTTGTCCTACTCCTACTGAGTTACTGCAGGTCCCTAAGTCTTTAGAAATACTGTTTTTACCCAGGGCAAGTTTTCCATGCATCACTTTCAGTCCATAGTCTTGCAAAAGCTGCCTTCCTTATTACGTGAAGTTTCCTTCGGCATCCAACAGTCCATGAAATGATGAAATCTTCATCGTTTATACCTGAAAAGTTGCTAATCACGTTGGTTAGCTCACTTACAGGAAAAAGGGCTAAAAGTACAGGAATTATATATTTTTTCCTCAAGACTTAGCTAAAATATGGGTAAATTAAGGGGTTTTAGGCGTGTAAATACGCCTAACATCAACACCCCACACTTAAAGCTTTGTTCATCCTCGAACAAAATATCATGTCCATATAAACATCTACTTAGGATTTTACAGTAACAGCACAAAATATTCATCAAGACAGGTACGACAATCATTAACAAAGAGTAGTTTTCTGATCACTACTAGAAACAATTCAACCTCTAATATAGACTCGTGATGATAGTTAATTCGCATTCAAAAGTTAAGGCACAAAGAATCATACACGACTACTCAAAACTCATCAACCATATGTGTCTCACAATATATTACCCATAAGCACTCACAAGTATTGTATAGATTTCAAACATGGGTATAAGATTATCCTTGCTCTCACTCTCACAAAGAATTCATATGTTGCAACTGATGACCATAGGCTTGACCTTAGTATAATGCTCCACTAAATATCAGAATGCTAAGCTTAGGATCAAATAGGTCTTTTACAGGTTGTAATGTAGGCTAAGGGATGGGTAGGACTATTCTATGTTCCTATGCGCTTTAATACATCACATTATGCCATTAACACTCTCTTTTAAACAAGCCTGCTACCTTTCTTTCATTTAGAACCCCTTTTCACCTCTTTTGTTATTGAAACTTAAACATAATTAACTTTTTATTTTTATTTCATTTTTTTTCTTTTTTTTTATAACACACCTCTATAATAGCCACTCTTTCTCATAACAAATTCAAGTACCAATACACTCTAAGGCATCACTCTTACCCAATTTCCTCTTATTTTGTCACGTGATATTTACAATTTAAAGCACTTAGGAATTTGGATCAAATTCTGGTCTTGAAAAAAAAGGGATTACGCTTACATATGAGGCTGTCAAATAAAATAGGCTAAAGGCTCAAAGGGGTTTATCTAGGATGATATCCACGGGTAGGTAAAAAGAAGGTACATAAATATAGGTTGCCAAAGAAATGCCTAAATCATCTCCTAAACTCACACTCTTTATTTCACTTTACATACATACCAGGCAAGTTCTACCATCAGCCACATACATAGAATATACTATCATCTCACACACACAAGGCACATGGTCGACTTTATTGGGAGCAGTATAGACTCTTGACCCAACAGATGAAGCAATTAAACGAACATTTATCACATACTGAGTCATTTTTAGAGCATAAATGTCTCAATAGTAATGATTTTATCACAGACTCTTGTCATAATACCATACTGCCTATCAGAACAATTTTATGCAAAGTTAAAAAAAAATTAAAAAAATTTCTAAAATTTAACTACTAACAGATAAAACAAACATAAATAAATAAGAAAATGCAGATAAAGAAGTATAGCATACAAATACCAGCACCCCACACCTAGACAGGACACACTGCCCTCAGTGGAAAATAAATAAGAAGAACCTGGTTAGTCGGACTCATCCTCTATGACTGGGGTCATACCCCCTGCATCGAAATCATCATCAGAGTCGTCGTCATCAGCTTTCTTCTCCACGTCAGAGTCTGGCATTCGGTGATCATCATCGGTTGGCATATCATCATCAAGAGGTTCCTCAAAGTACACACCTACTCCACACATAGCCCTCGCATGCTCGTTCATTGGGTAGTTATAATCCAACTGTTGGAGCTCTGCAATCATTGGAACACGACCTCTGATCGTCATGGTAAACTGACTCATGGCATAAAGATGGTGAACGAAACTTTTATCCCGAGCATATTGTTCTGCAGTGGTAAGGTTGACGCCATGCATAGTTTTAGCATCTTTAACCTTTGTGAGGTCAACCTTCTTTGGGTTGTGTGGAAGCTTATGATCAGCAGGTTCCTCTTCGATGTCCTTCTTCTACAATATTGCAATCAACAGATTGCTAAAGTTAAAGTGGGACCTCTTGTGTAGCCTGGCCTTACGCATTGAAGATTGAATAATCACCCCAATGTTGATGGGGACGTTCGTCATCAATTCATACACCAAGCACACTCTATCTCGTGTAATCTTCATGTATTGTGTCCCTGGAATCAAGCAAGAGTTGATAATTCGCAACCATATTTGAGCTTCCCTGTTCAAGGAAGCATAAGGAAAGGTATTATGCCGACCGGTGTCCTTGTGTCTGCTCTATCATGCCATTGATCTTGTTCCGCACAGTGTGTGTCTGATTGCCCTGTACGGAGGTTGTTATACAACTCTTTAAGTGGTAATGGATCAACAGATGGAAAACCCAAAAAAGAGTTGAACTCCGCATTTAGTTGTAGGACTTGGCCCCAAATCTTTACTTCACTCCCTGTAGTTTTCGGTGACCAGTTGGCATAGAATTCTCGTGTTAGATCAATATTGCATTCTCCCATATCTCGGAAGATGAAATCAAGATGTAACACCATTATCTTGTCCAACATGCGAGGTTCTTCCTTCGCTAGGCTCTCCTTGTGTATTAACTCTACATGAACATATTTTTTCTCTTTATTGTTCCTATACCACTCCTTTCCTTCCTCCTCTAGGACCCATTTGATTCTAAACATGCGGAAAGGTATTTGCAGTGGGGAGGATTTACTTTACTCTTTTTGTCACCTTTTTTGGCCTTTTTGTGAGGTGGTCGCTGTATCTTTTCCTTGTCGTGCTTTTGGTGCCATTTTACCTGAGATTAAAATGACCGTTATGTTAGCTTCATCTCGGTAGATACAATCGACAAACAAACAGTAGTGGCACCACCCCACACTTAATGTGTTGGTACAAACAAATTAAGTGAGCGTTATCGATTACTCAGACTTCATCGATATACATTTAGGCGTTATGTTCCAACAATATAATCAGTGCAGTCACACTTTTCTTGTCATCTTAACTATCCTTTTTTTGATTCCATTTCATGTAATCTTGACAGTGCTTTCATGTTTGGATTGATGTACATTTTGAGCAAGACTACTACATAGAGATTGAATCAAATTATGGCATTATAAATAATCACACATCGTATGTTTGTATTCAACCATGATTTTCATCTTGATGAACAAGTCATTCCAATATGTAAGCTTTCTAGTTACAAGATTATGCAATTTTCCTGACCATGTCAATTCCGCAGAAGTATGACAGTGTATCAAAATCAAATACAAGTTGGAAACAAATCAAGAGCATCCTTACGTATTCTTTCACTCACTTAGTTGTATCACAACAAATCAACCACATTCAAATCACCAACACTACTTCAAGATTTAACAATTTATTACAGGCGTAGTAGTATAGTACTTACGGAATATAAAAGAAGAGCAAAGAAGTACTTACTTGGTTGATGGCCTCAGAAGATGTTCTTGCAAAGTAAAAGAGCAAAAGGAAAGTTTTTGAGAAATTTTGGAGAAGTAGGCGGCGCCTAGGTTGAAGTTGCAATGTAATTTTGTTTTAAGACTAAGGTTCTATTTAGAGGACAAGCTTGGGTCGGGTTTTGACCCATTTGGAATCGGGTTAGGAGACCAAAAAGTGAGCATAGGCGGCGCCTAATGCTTTGTCTATGCTTAGCATAGGCGGCGCCCTTTGCAAGGCCTAGTTGAGCATAGGTGGCACCTATGCTATGGCATTGTCGGGCATAAGCGGCGCCTATGCCATGGCATTATAGATTCAGAGACAAAAGGCTTTTGCATAGGCGGTGCCTATGCTATGGCATTGTTAGGCATAGGAGGCACCTATGCTATGGCATTGTAGAATTCGAGAGCTTAGGCCATAGCATAGGACTTGCCTTGTTCGTGGCATAGATTTACATAGGCCTTGCCTTGTTCGTTGCCTATATTTTCATAGGCAATGCCTAACCCATAGCCTTTTGCTTCTTCATTCCTAACTTACCACCTTCAACATGCAATACTTCCAAATCAAAATTTGAAACCAATCTCCTCCTTTACACCTCTTGCACCTACATTTACTCAAAAACAACAAAAATGATTAGAACGATGGGTTGCCTCCCATCAAGCGCCTTAGTTTTGGTCGTGGCTCGACTCTTCTTTTTGGATTTTTATGTAGTGAAAACAAACGCAAAAGAAATGATACAAAAAACCGATGGGTGGCCTCCCATCTAGCGCTTGATTTATTATCGCAGTACGACATAGTTACCTCGAGTACTTAGACTTCGTCAAGATAGATGGTGGCCATGCATATAATCGAGTCAAGAGGACCGATATATGGCTTTACTCGTTGGCCATTCACCTTAAAAATGACACTATTATTGTCTTCTAACTCAACTACTCCAGATGAGTAGACTTGGCTAATTTTGTACGAACCAGACCATTTTGACTTTAACTTACCTGGGAATAGCTTCAACCTGGAATTGAAAAGAAGTACCATATCATCTTTATGAAAGTTTCGTTGAACAATCCGCCGATCATGATACTTTTTCATCCGCTCCTTGTAGAGGTCTGATCTTTCATACGCATGTAGACGGAATTCATCCATCTCATTCAGCTGCTCCAATCTCATGTTCATAGCATCATCCCAATTCAAATTCAGTCACTTTAACGCCCACAATGCTTTATGCTCGAGCTCAATGGGCAAGTGACAAGCCTTTCCATAAACTAGTTGGTCTGGGGACATGCCAATTGGCATTTTGAATGCAGTCCTATAAGACCATAGTGCATCGTCCAGCTTCCGAGACCAATCTTTCCTATTAGCATTTACAGTCTTCGTAAGGATTAGCTCGATCTCTCGATTAGAAACCTCTACCTGTCCACTAGTTTGTGGATAGTAAGGTGTGGCTACCTTGTGTTGCTTGACACCATATTTCACCAACACAGCTCTAAACAGTTTGTTGCAAAAGTGTGATCCTCCATCTCTTATGATGGTACGTGGTACCCCAAAACGAGAGAAGATGTTTCTCTTTAAGAATGCAACAACACGCTTGCCTTCGTTATCAGCCAATGCGACTGCTTCGACCCATTTAGAAACATAATCTACAGTAACTAGGATATATTTCATCCCAAACGAATTCACGAATAGACCCATGAAATCAATGCCCCATACATCAAACAGCTCTACTTCAAGAATTTTTGACATGGGCATTTCGTGGGGCTTTGAAATCGTGCCTTGTCTCTGACATTGGTCATATCTTCTCACAAATTCATAGGCATCTCTAAATATCGAAGGCCAATAATAGCCGCTTTGAAATACCTTCCTTGCTATCCGACCACCTGCATGGTGTCCCCCAACTTGGGAATCATGACTTGGTTCCAATATACTCGGTACCTCCACATGAGATATGTATCATCTGATCACACCATCCGCACATCATCTAAACAAATATGGCTCATCCCAGAAGTAGTGTCTCACATCGTGCATGAACTTCCTCTTTTGATGAAAAGATAGATTCGCAGGCATCACATTACTTACCACAAAGTTCACAAAGTCTGCATACCATGGTAACTCTTCCATCATCGTGGCTAAGATATCCTCATCGGGGAATGCATCATCAATCTCAAGATCGGGCTGTGCTAAGTGCTCATTCTCAAGTCTAGATAGATGGTCAGCCACTTGGTTTTTGCAACCTCTTCTATCTTTTACCTCAAAATCGACTTCTTGCAGCAATAACACCCAACGAATTAGTCTTGGTTTCTCATCCTTCTTTGCCATTAAATATCTCAGAGCTGCATGTTCTATATGAAGTACCACTTTGGTTCCCAATAAATAAGCACGGAACTTTTCAAAAGCATACACAACCGCTAGAAGCTCTTGTTCCGTGACAGTATAGTTCTTCTGGGCTCCGTTCAAGACCTTGCTCGCATAGTAGATTGGATGAAATAACTTTTCTCTTCTCTGGCCAAGTACAGCACCCAAAGCTACCCCTCTAGCATCACGCATGACTTCAAATGGTAGAGACCAATCGGGTGCTACAATGATAGGAGCTTCAATTAGCTTCCCTTTGAGGCATTCGAATGCTTTCAAGAAATCTTTACCGAAGCCGAACTTTGCATCCTTCTCCGAAATCTTGCATAACGGACTATCAATATTGGAAAAGTCCTTAATGAACCTTCGATAAAAACCTGCATGCTCGAGGAAACTAAAAATTCCTTTGACAGAAATTAGAGGTGGTAGTTTCTCGATGACTTCGATTTTAGCTCGATCCACCTCAATTCCTCTTTCAGAGATTTTATGCCAAAGAACAATACCTTCTTTCACCATAAAGTGGCACTTCTCCTAGTTCAGCACCAGGTTAATTTCAACACATCTCTGCAACGCCATACTTAGATTTGCCAAGCACAATTCAAACGACTCACCCACAACTGAAAAATCGTCCATGAACACCTCCAAGGTGTATTCAACCATATCAGAAAAAATGGACATCATACAACGCTGAAACATGGCGGGTGCATTACATAGCCCAAATGGCATATGTTTAAAGGCAAACATACCATATGGGTATGTAAACGTTGTCTTCTGTTAATCCTCGTGAGCAATGCAAATCTGATTGTAGCTGGAATAACCATCTAAGAAACAAAACCATCCTTTCCCCGCTAATTGATCGAGCATTTGGTCCATGAATGGCATTGGGAAGTGGTCCTTAAGCATCTACGAATTTAGCTTCCGATAGTCCAAGCATACTCTCCACCCTATGACGGGTCTGAGTGGAATTAACTCATTCTTTTCATTCGCAACTACCGTCATGCCACCTGTCTTGGGTACACATTGTACCGGGCTTACCCATTTACTGTCAGAGATTGGATACACTACCCCTACATCTAACCATTTAATAATTTCTTTCTTCACCAACTCTTGCATAGGTGGATTGAGACACCTTTGACGCTCAATAGTGGGTATGCAATTTTCTTCAAGCTGAATCTTGTGTGTACAAATCCCAGGCAGAATACCAATATTATCAGCGATGGTCCAACCGATGGCTCTTATGTACTTCTGTAGAACAGCGATGAGAGTTGCTACTTGCTGCTCACCCCAATCTGCCGCCACAATAATTGGGAGTGTGTTTTCGATTCCCAAGAATGCATACTTTAAATGAATAGGCAGCTCTTTCAATTCTAACGTGGGTGGCTCTTCAATAGATGGTTTAGCTGGTGGTGTAGGTTGGTTTTTCATATCAAGGTCCAGCTTCTTGGAGCATGAGGATATGACCATAATCCTGTTAGAGAACAAATAGTTTCTTCATAATTTTCAGCGTCCTTACGCTCAACATTCATAAACACAACCGCCAATGGGTCATCAATAAGCTGCTCCTCTACAGGTAATTCTTTCTCATCATCAAAATAGGCATCAGCTATCGAGAACACGTTCAGATCTTTCGGTTGCTTCATTGATTTGCATACATCAAAGTAGACTACTTCGTCATTCATCCAGAATAGAAGTTCATTAGCTCTTAAATCAATAAGTACACTTCCTGTTCTAAGGAAAGGGCGCCCTAAGATTATAGGAACTTCTGAGTCCACCTCGCAATCCAAGATAACGAAGTCTGTTGGATAGATAAATGAAGAAACCTTCACCAATACATCATATAAAATACCAACAGGTCGTTTTACCAACCTGTCTGCCATTACATGTCTCATATTAGTTGGAGTAAGATCCCCCAACCCCAGCTTTTTGTAAATAGATAATGGCATTAGGTTGATGCTGGCTCCTAAATCGCATAATGCCTTGGCAAAATTGATGATAGGCGAATTTACGTGCCTATATCAATATATTTTGCCCATATTTTAGCCTAGTTTTGAGAACTAATTATCTATTTCATGCACTTTTAGTCCTTTTTCCTGTAAATGAGCTAACAAATATGATTAGGAAAGTTTCAGGTATAAATGATGCAAAATACAGCAATTTATGGCTTACTTGACGCAAAAGAAAGCTCACGAACGAAGTGGAAAGGAGCTGGTCGCCTAAAGGACCAAATCTGTTGCATGGAAAATCTGTCCCGGGCTAAAACAGCATTTCTGAAGACTTTGGGGACTTACAGACACAAAGCTGGATTTTTACCAAGATACATTAACCTAGTATAATTAGGTTATGTGTTTTACTATTCTATTTGGATTATGATATTGTAACCTTACCCTAGTACATTTGGGTCAAGGATTTCATTAGTATATTAGGATTTGGTTATTTATTTCATTAGCTTAGTAGGAGTAGGATAGGAGTATTATAAATACCCTATCATGCTAGAGATTTTTATGCATCTTCTTACAATTAATTCAGAACTTAATTCTTCCATCTTCTTATTCTTCAACTATTAATTTTCCTCCATCCTTCTCATCTTCCTCATCTACAAACACTTCTAATCTACTCTTCTATTCATCTATTCCACAACAAGAGAATCGTTACTTGCTACGGAATCACCAAAACCGCACGCCTAACACCTATTTCTCACGCCATCCACCATGCAAAATGTGATATCCTTCGCATTCATGGGTAACTAAACCTCTTAGTTGGGGTTATGGAAGCCGAATGAGTTACTATCTATAGCTGTGAGTTTGTGAGTTCAAGACAAGTATATTGCTTATATCATTACGCTCTTCATCTTAATCTACATTCTTTGTGGTTGCAAACGCAAGAATATGCCAGTCTAACATTTAACTTGTTCGAGAGAAAGGTTATTTGTCTGGAAAAGAGATAATGTCAAGGTAGTAGGACACCCTTTCCTATTAAAAAGCTAGTGCCGTAACTGGACTAACCTCTTGGAGAATTCGTACCGTTAGACACGCTTTAAGCTCGAGAGTTAAAGTGAAATAGTCCTTGTTGAGGTTGAGAGACGCTTGGATTTACCATCGACTACAATTCTCTATAAGCAATTGCATGTCAAGACTCTACACACTCATAGCCAATAGAGACGTATACCTCAGAAGGTGGACATAACCCCAACGCTTCAATTCTCATTGTTTACAACCTACGTAACAATCTCTCTCTTTTTACTTTATTATTTTCAGCTTTTGTTTACTTTAGTTGCACGACAAGAATCCCCCCTTCTTACGAGACTTGCACCAAAAGTTTAGTAATTTTACTTACTTGTTGGCCAAGCTATTCCCTATGGGATCGACACCCAACCCAGGTTGGGTTCTATATTTGCTATCGACCGCTTTACACTCCCAACTACTTTACACTCCCACGAGAGATGTAGATTGAGCGTTATCAAAAATTGACGCCGTTGCCGGGGAATACAAGTGTCAATCAAGTTAGTAATAATTACTAGACCCATTGGTCAAAGATTCTCGTACTTTTACTTTCAGTTTTTGTTTTTGTTTACTGTAGGTTTTTATTCAGTGCATGCCCCATACTAGAAGTTATGGTCAACTGTTAGTACCAATCAATACTGAACCACAATGCATTGGTAGAATAGAAGCATAAGCAGAAATTAAAAGGATGGCTGCTCAACAGGAACAGGCGAGATTAGCTGCTCTTGCCACCGCTCAAGTTCAACAACAAAACATTGATAATCCTGGGCGAGCAACAAATCCTGACGATGAGGATTTAGGTGATGACGAGTTACTAAACCCTAGGCGTGATGCTGAAATCATAACACCTGCCAACAGAAGAGGTCGACAAGCTCGGTTTAGGTATGATCGCCAACCTATGCAGCCAGCTTTTGATGATGATGATGATCTTGATGGTACCGGAGCCACCGGAGCCATTATTCCTCCACCATTAGCACCCGCAGCCAAGTTCAACATCACAAGCACCATGATTCAGTTATTGCAACTCAAGGGATTATTTGGTGGACTATTAGGCGATGATCCGAATATGCATCTCATCAACTTTATTTCTACATGCAAGTCATTTGACAATCCTGGTGTTGGTCAGAATGCAATTCGATTACGTCTATTTCAATTGTCTCTATTTAGGGAGGCAAAACTATGGCTGAATAGGCTGACTCCTGATTCCATTACAAATTGGAGGCAATTGAGAGAAGCTTTCCTAGAAAGATTCTTTCCTCCATCCAAAAAAGCACAATTGAGAGATGAAATCAGCAACTTCCGTCAGCTTCCAACTGAAGCACTTCATGAAACATGGGAGATGTTCAAGACAAAGCTATCGAGATGCCCAAACCATCACATGACTAATGTTCACCTAATGGAGATCTTATATAGAGCCTTGAATTCAATAACTAAACCAGTGGTGGATAATGCAGCTGGAGGATCTTTTATGGACCTCACCTTTGGTCAGGCAAGTAATATGCTAGATCGTATGACGAAACAAAGTAGAGCTTGGCATACCAGGGATTCTGAGGTAGCAAGCCCCACTTTATCCATTGGCATGACTGCAGACCAAAGAAGAAGAGAAGAAGAACATGATCAAGATATGGCGCACATGAAAACACAAATGGATCTTCTTACAAAGCATTTACTATTAGGGAAGACCGAAAAAGTGAAAGCTATTGCGTCAAAAGGAAGAGACGAATCTGATTCGAAAGAGGAGGCCAACTACTTAAACAATCAGGGGGGTTTCCGCAGGAATACCCAAGGAAACCAAGGTCGGAACTATTATGATAAATATGGAAACAAAGACCAAGGTAGTTGGAAAAACAAAAATGAAAAGAGTGGTTTGTACGTTCCCCCTGGTAGACGTGACACCACCACATCTAATTCTGGAAGTATGGAAGACATGATGGCAAAATTATTGAAAAAAGTGAAAGCAACGAGCGCGGGAGTTACAGAGGTAATTAATGATTTGTCCTCCATGAAACAATTAGTTGATTCTCATTCCACTTCAATCAAGCAAATAGAGCAGCAATTAAGCCAACTTTCAGCAGCACTCAATCAAAGAAAGGCCGGCACTTTACCTAGCGATACTGTGCAAAACCCAAGGAATGATGGGTCATGCATGGCTATCACTACCAGAAGTGGTTCGCTTTGATGATTGCAAATCAATGAAGCAACCCAAAGATCTGAGTGTATTTTCGGTGGCTGATGTTTTCTTTGATGATGAGAAAGAATGACTTGAAGAAGAGCAAATTATTGATGACCCTTTGGCGGTTGTGCTCATGAATGGAGAGAATGAGGATGCTGAAAATTCTGAAGAAGCTATTTGTGCTCTATCGGGATTAGGGACATATCGCTATACTCCCAAGAAGCTGGACCTTGATCTCAAGAATCGACCCACACCACCAGCTAAGCCATCTATTGAAGAGCCACCCACGTTAGAATTAAAGGAGCTGCCAAGTCATTTGAAGTATGCATTCTTAGGAAGCAGAAACACACTTCCAGTTATTGTGGCAGCCGATTTGGGTGAGCAACAAGTTCTAGCTCTTATTGCTATTCTACGCAAGTATATTAGAGCCATTGGATGGACCATTGCGGATATTATTGGTATTCCACCTGGGATTTGCACACATAAAATTCAGCTTCATGAAAATTGCACACCCACCATTGAGCATCAAAGGCATCTAAAACCACCTATGCAAGAAGTGGTGGAGAAAGAAATTATCAAGTCGTTAGACGCAGGAGTTGTATATCCAATCTCTGATAGTACATGGGTAAGCCCAGTACAATGTGTTCCCAAGAAAAGAGGCATGACGGTGGTCGCAAATGCGAAGAATAAGCTTATTCCACTCAGACCCGTCACTGGATGGAGAGTATGCATGGACTACCGAAAGCTGAATTCTTGGACACTCAAAGATCACTTCCCAATGCCATTTATGGACCAAATGCTAGATCGATTAGCAGGGAAGGGATGGTTTTGTTTCCTTGATAGTTATTCAGGCTACAATCAGATTTGTATTGCCCCCGAAGACCAAGAGAAGACAACGTTTACATGCCCATATGGTACGTTTGCCTTCAAACATATGCTATTCGGCCTATGTAACGCACCAGCCACCTTTCAACGTTGTATGATGTCTATTTTTTCTGATATGGTTGAAGACACTTTGGAGGTATTTATGGACGATTTTTCAGTTGTCGGTGAGTCCTTTAAAGTGTGCTTGGCAAACCTAAGCATGGCGTTGTAAAGATGTGTAGAATTCAACCTTGTGCTGAATTGGGAGAAGTGCCACTTCATGGTAAAAGAAGGAATTGTTCTTGGGCACAAGATCTCCGAAAGAGGGATTGAGGTTGATCGTGTGAAAATAAAGGTTATTGAGAAGCTATCACCTCCAATTTCGTTGAAGGGAGTTCGTAGTTTTCTTGGCCATGCAGGTTTCTATCGTTGGTTCATCAAAGACTTCTCCAAAATTGCTAGTCCATTGTGCAAGCTATTGGAGAAAGATGCTAAGTTTGACTTTAATGAAGATTGCTTAAAGGCATTCGAATGCCTTAAAGGAAAACTCATTGAAGCCCCTATCATGGTAGCACCAGATTGGTCTCTCCCATTCGAAGTCATGTGTGATGCTAGTGGTGTAGCCGTTGGTGATGTTCTTGGTCAGAGAAAGGAGAAATTATTTCATCCTATCTACTATGCGAGTAAGGTCTTAAATGAAGCCCAAAGAAACTACACTATTACTGAACAAGAGCTCCTAGCGGTTGTGTATGCTTTTGAGAAGTTTTGTGCCTATCTATTGGGTACTAAGGTGATCGTTCATATAGACCATGCAGCTCTTAGGTATCTAATGACAAAGAAGGATGCAAAACCAAGGTTAATTTGATGGGTATTGTTGCTGCAAGAGTTTGATTTCGAGGTCAAAGATAGAAGAGGTTGCGAGAATCAAGTGGCTGATCACCTATCTAGGCTCGAGAATGAGCATGTGGCGCAACCTAAAAATCAGATTGATGATGCATTCCCGGACGAAGAGATACTAGCGACTACAATGGAGAAATTACCATGGTATGCCGACTTTGGAAATTTCGTGGTAAGTAATGTGATACCTGCCAATTTATCTTACTACCAAAGGAGGAAATTTATGCATGACGTACAACACTACTATTGGGATGAGCCATACTTGTTTTGACGATGCGCGGGTGGTATTATTCGATGATGTATATCCCATGTAGAGGTGCCTACTATTTCGGAAGCATGCCACACTTCCCAAGTTGGAGGACATCACGCAGGAAATCGGACGGCAAGAAAAGTATTGCAAAGTGGTTACTATTGGCCTTCGATATTTAGAGATGCCTACGACTATGTTAGAAGGTGCGACCAATGCTTGCGTCAAGGTGCTATTTGAAAACACCATGAGATGCCCATGTCCAAAATTCTTGAGGTAGAACTCTTTGATGTGTAGGGTATTGATTTCATGGGTCCATTCATGAATTCGTTTGGAATGAAGTACATGTATATTATGTTTCGAAATGGGTGGAAGCTGTAGAGTTGGCCGACAACGAAGGAAAGCGTGTTGTAGCATTCTTAAAGAAGAATATCTTCTCTCTTTTTGGAGTACCACGTACTAGCATAAGTGATGGAGGATCTCACTTCTGCAACAAGCTATTCAAATCCGTGTTGGCCAAGTATGGTGTCAAGCAACATAAGGTAGCCACGCCTTATCACCCCCAAACTAGTGGATAGGTAGAGGTTTTCAATTGCGAGATCAAGCAAATCCTTGCGAAGACGGTTAATGCAAATAGGAAGGATTGGTCTCGGAAGCTAGATGATGCACTATGGGAGTATAGGACTGCATTCAAAACACCCATTGGCATGTCCCCTTATCAACTAGTTTATGGGAAGGCTTGTCACTTACCCATCGAGCTCGAACATAAGGCATTGTGGGCGTTGAAGCAATTGAATCTGAATTGGGATGATGCAATGAATCTGAGGTTGCAGCAGCTGAACGAATTAGATGAGTTCCGTCTCCATGCATATGAAAGGTCAGACCTATACAAGGAGCAGATGAAAAAGTGTCATGATCAGTGGATTGTTCGACAAAATTTCCAAATGGGTGATATGGTACTGCTCTTTAACTCCAGATTGAAGCTCTTCCCAGGTAAGTTAAAATCTAAGTGGTCTGGTTCATACAAATATCCAAGTCTACTCATCCGGAGTAGTCAAATTGAAAGACAATAATGGTGTTGTCTTCAAAGTGAATGGCCAACATGTTAAACCTTATATCAGTCCTATTGATTCGATGAATTATATGGCCATCACTTATCTCGACGATGTCTAAGTACTCGAGGTAAATATGTTGAGCCACGACAATAAATAAGGCGCTAGATGGGAGGCAACCCATCGGTTTACCGTTTTATCATTTATGGTTTATCGTTTTGTCTTTCTTTCGTCCTAGTTCTTGTTTTGCTTTTGATAAATGAAAATCCAAAAATAAGAGTCGTGACACCACCAAAACTAAGGCGCTTGGTGGGAGGCAACCCATCGTACTAATCGTTTTCATTGGTTTTGAGCAAATATAGGTGCAAGAGGTATTCAGCGAGGAGATTGGTTTTAAATGACGATTTGGATGTATTGTATGGTAAAGGTGGTAAGTTAGGAATAGTGATGCATAAGTCTATGGATTGAGAATTGCTCATGCCAAAATAGGCATCGAGGAAGGCTAGGCCTAGGTAAAACTAGGCCACGAACAATGCAAAACCTATCCTATAGCCCAAGGTCTCGGAATCTAGTGTGCAAAGACATAGGCACCGCCCATGCTTAAGTATGCTATAGCATAGGCGCCGCCTATGCTATAGCATTTGGTCTCAGTATCTCATATGCCATACACTATGCACCGCATATGTCCCCTAAATGAATTACACTATGCGCCGCCTATGCTAGCTTATGCTTTGCATTAGGCGCCGCATATACCATGCTTATGCAAAGCACTAGCTGCCGCATATGGACTCTTTTTGTCTCCAAAACCGTTTTTAAATGGGTCCAAACCCGACCTATTCTTTTCCTATATAAAGGGGACTTAGTCTTGAAACATAAACACATTGAAACTTGACCTAAAGGCGCCGTATACCCACTCCAAATCATCTCAAAATTTTTCTTTTTGCTCTTCCAATTCACAAGAACATCTCCAAAGGCTTCAATCACGTAAGTACTCTTTTATTCTTCATTTATTTCTCGTAAGTACTACGTTGCTATGTCTATTATGAATTGCTACATCTTGAATGAATATTGGTGATGTTAATGTGTTTGGATTGTTGATACAAAACCATGTGAGTGGACATATACGTTAGGATAGTCTTGACTTGTTTCCGACTTGAATTTGGTTTAAATAGCATTGTTATACTATTTGCGGAATTGCTATGGTTATGAACATTGCTTAAGCTTATTACTTGGATACATACATGTTAGACTATCCCGTTTATCGGGATAAGACTTATAGTTTCCTACCAACATAGGAGGTTGTGATTGTTGAAAGAAACTATACCATGATGCAACCCCTATGTAGTAGTATTGTTATAATGGTTGCATGTAGTGATACCTCACTGATTTTCTTGTTGAAATATAGTTCCTAAAACATATGTCACCGAAGTTTAAGTAATCGACCACATTCACTTCACTGTTTTGTATTAGCGAACCTAAGTGTGGGGTGGTACCCCGATGGCTTGTGTATAGATTGTTTCCTTTGAGTTTATGCTAACATGAATATTGTTTAAGTCTCAGGAACAATGGCACCTAAAGCGCGACAACATAAGGCTACCACTTCCCAAAAGGGCAAGAAGAGAGGTCGCAAGGACCAAGGAGAATCATTTTCAATGCAACTACCCCGCCGAATGTTTGGAATAAAATGGGTTCTTGAGGAGAAAACCAAAGAATGGTACAGGAACAACAAGGAAAGAAAATATGTTCACGTCGACTTGATCAACAAGGACACCCTAGCGAAGAAAGAGCCACGTATGTTGGCGAAAATAATGGCGTTGAATCTGGATTTCATCTTCCGCGACATGGGAGAATGTAATCTTGATTTGACAAGGGAATTTTATGCCAACTGGTCGCTGAAAATCACGGGCAACGAAGTCAAGATTCGGGGCGAAGTGTTACAGCTCAACGCGGATTTGATCAATTCATTTCTTGGCTTAACTTCGGTCGACCCAGCACCATTCAAAGAGCTGTACAGCAGACCTCCTTATAGAGCAATACAACACACACTTTGTGGAAGTAGATCCATGGCAAGGTGGGGCAGACACCGAGACACCGGATGACACAACACCTTCCTCTATGCTCCATTGAATAGGGAAGCAAGAATCCGGTTGCGTATTGTCAACTCATGCCTTATTCCTGGGACTCAATACACCAAAATATCAAGAGATAGAGTGTGTTTGGTCTATGCTTTAAAGACGAATGTCCCTATCAACTTTGGGGCAATCATTAGCTCTACAATGCGGAAGGCCAGACTCCACAAAAGGTCCCACTTCACTTTTGGTAATCTGTTGACAGCAATCTTGCGAAAGGAGGATATCAAAGAGGAACCAGCTGATCACAAGCTCCCACATAACCCGAAGAAGGTTGACCTCACCAAGGTCAAAGATTCTGAAACAACTCATGGTGTCAACCTTACTACTGCGGAGAGACATGTTCGTGATGAGAGTTTCTTCCGTCATCTTTATGGCATGACACGATTTACTATGATGAGTGGTGGACGTGTTCAAACTGTTGTAGAGCTCCAACAGCTGGACCACAACTATCCAATGAACATGCATGTACGGGAGATGTGTGGAGTGGGCATATACTTTGAGGAACCTCTAGACGATGATGTGCCGACCGATGGTGATCGATGTTTTCCAGACTCCGACGAGGATGAGAACTCTGACGACAACTCTTATGATGATTCTAACGAAGGGGGTATGACCCCCGACATTGAGGAAGAGTCTGACTGACTAGGTTCTTCGTATTTATTTTCCACTGAAGGCAGTGTCCCATTTAAGTGTGGGGTGGCGGTATTGCATGTTATACTTCTCTATTTGCATCTATGTTTGTTTACTTTGTTTTTGTTTCGTGTTTTGTTTATTTTTATTGTTATTTCGTTTTTTAGTAGTAAAATTTTTTTAGCTTTGCATTAAATTATTCCAATAGGCAGCATGAGATTATAACAAGAGTATGTGCTACAATTGTGACTATTGAGATGTTTAGGCTCTAGTTGTGACTCATTATGTGATATTATGTGGTTCAATTCCTTCACTTGTTGGGTCGAGAGTCTATATTACTTCCAATCAAGTCGACCATGTGCCTTGTGTGTGCGAGATTAATAGTATATTCTATGTTTATGGCTGATGCTAGAACTTACCTAGTATGTATGCAAAGCGAAAATAAGGAGCGTAAGTTAGGAGATGATTTAGGCATTTCTTTGGCAACCTATACATGTTGACCTTCATTTTTACCTACCCATGGACATGATCCTAGTTAAACCCTTTTGAGCCTTTAGCCTATTTCTTTGACAACCTTGTATGTAAGCCTAATCTATTTCTTTCAAGACCATAATTTGATCCAAATTCCTAAGTGCTTTAAAGTGAAAACAAATGTGATGAAATAAGAGGAAAATTGGGTGAGTATGATGCTTTAAATTGTAATGGTGCTTGAATGTGTTATGAAAAAGAAAGTGCTATCATAAGAGGTATGTTGTGAAAAGAAAAAGGAAAAAGAAAGCTGAAAAGTGAGTTATTCTTAAAATTGAAAAATAAAAGAGGAGAACAAGGGTGGCAAAAGAAAAGAAGAAGAAAGGTTGAAAGAAAAAAAGAAAAAAGTGTCAATGATACAATGTGATGTATTAAAGTGTTTAGGAACATAGTAACTATTTCTGGCCAAAATAGTCCTACCCATCCCTTAGCCTACATTACAACCATCAAAAGACCTATTTGATCCTAATCTTAACATTCTGACATTTAGTGGAGTACTACATTAAGGGCAAGCCTATGGTCATCAGTTGCTGCATATGACTTCTTTGTGAGAGTGAGAGCAAGGATATTTTGATACCCATGTTTGAAAAATATGCTATACTTGTGAGTGATTATGGGTACTATATTGTGAGACACACATGGTTGATGAGTTTGGGTAGTTGTATATGATTCCTTGTACCTTAAATTTTACATGCGAGTTGACCACCATCACGAGTCTATGCTAGAGGTTAAACTGTTTCTACTAATGATTGGAAAGCTACTCTTTGTTAATAATTGTTGTGCTTGTCTTGATGAATGTTTTGTGTTGTTGCTGTGAAAACCCTAAGTTGATTTGTAGAGGGACATGATATTTTGTTCGAGGACGAACAAAGCTTCAAGTGTGGGGTGTTGATGATAGACGATATTACACGCCTATATCAATATATTTTGCCCATATTTGTGCCTTATTTTGAGAACAAATTATATATTTCATGTACTTTTAGTCCTTTTTCCTGTAAGTGAGCTAACGAACATGATTAGCAAAGTTTCAGGTATAAATGATGCAGAATTCAGCATTTTGTGGATAACTTGATGCCAGAGAAAGCTCACAAAGGAAGGAATGGGAGCTTGGACGCCTAAAGGACCAAAAGTGATGCATGGAAAATCTGTCCCGGGCTAAAACAGCATATCTGAAGACTTTGGGGACTAGCAGTAACTTATTTGGATTTGGATAATGATACATTAAACTAGTACAATTGGGTTAAGTATTTCATTAGTTTATTTGGATTAGGAGAATGTTACATTAACCTAGTACAATTGGGTTAAGTATTTCATTAGCTTAGTAGGAGTAGGATATGGGTATTATAAATACCCTATCTTGCTAGAGATTTTTATTCATCTTCTTACATTATACTACAATTCATCCTTCTATTCTACAAACAATTCTACAACTCTTCTAATATTTCCATTAATTTTATTTTTCTTCTTCTATTCATCTATTCTTAATTACCATAACAAGAGAAACGTTACTTTGCCTAGGAATTCACGTCTAAACGCCTACCACTTGAGCTACACGAAATTAATCAATATTATGGTATAACAACAATGTCAATCGCGATCTCCTTCGCACTCATGGGTAACTAAAATTCTCTGTTGGGGTTATGGAAGCCGAATGAGATACTATCTATTGCTGTGAGTTTGTGAGTTCGTGACACGTATGCTGCTTATATCATCATTCTCTTCATCTTAATCTACATTCTTTGTGGTTGCAAATGCAAGAATACGCCAGTATAACATTTAACTTGTTCGAAAGAAAGGTTATTTGTCTGGAAAAGAGATAATGTCAAGGTAGTAGGGTCCCATCCCCTATTAAAAAGTTAGTGTCATAACTGGATTAACCTCTTGGAGAATTCGTACCGTTAGACACGCTTTAAGATCGAAAGAGTTAAAGTGAAATAATCCTCGAATAGGTCGAAAGACGCCTGGATTTACCATCGAATACAATTCTCTATAAGCACATGCATGTCAGAATTCTACACACTCATAGCCAATAGAGACGTATTCCTCAGAAGGTGGACATAACCCCAACGCTTCAATTCTCATTGTTTACAACTTACGTAGTATTCTTTCTTTTATTTTTAGCTTTTACTTTAATACTTTGTTTACATTACTTGCACGACAAGACTCCCCCCTTTTACGAGACTTGCACCAAAAGTTTAGTAATTTTGCTTACTTGTTGGCCAAGCTATTCCCTGTGGGATCGACACCCAACCTAGGTTGGGTTCTATATTTGCTAACGACTGCTTTACACTCCCACGAGAGCTGTAGATTGAGCGTTATCACCCACTTGGTGGGAAAATACGGTGAACCCCCATCCATTACACATGTTGGCTCCGCCCCCGAGTAGAGAGGTGATTGTTGTATAGAGATGGCAACCAGAGGTGGAGATGTGAACATTCATCCCGATTTTGGGTTGTCGATGGGGCAGTTTTTGTTTGGGAACTATGGTAGGGAAGAAAGTGAAGAGTTAGAAGCTTGGAGTCACACAATGATAAAATAATACTAATAGATTAACATATTACAAAATGATAAAAATTAAACTAAATTGATTTCATAATTTTCATTTTTTTCAATTAATAATATAGGATTTTTATTCATATACCCAACATTTGTATTTCATAATTTTTTTAGTTAAATTGTACAAAACTTTGCATGTCATATAAGTACAATATTTAGTTATTAATATACATTCCCAGTTAAATAGAACATGTATAAATCATGAGTTAATTTGTACTAATATTTTATATGTTGTAGAAAATGAAATAACCAAACAACTGCACATAATTATAACCAACAACCAAACAATCCATGCTTGTTTTTACTAGTATTACTTACCATATTTCTTATTCATTTAAATTTACTCCTCCTCACTTATGGAAAATCAATTTGATTAACTTATAAAATTAAATTATGTTAGATCTATTTAAGTGACACATAAATTGAAACTAAAGAAAGAAAGTAATCTGTATTGAAACTTCAATGATTTCAACATCAAATTTGTAAGCTTATATTTACAATATTTTTTTTATTGTTTTTTTAAGAAAAAGGATTATGATCTTTTTGTATATTTGGGCTAGGGACTAGTGGGTATTGGATATATTAGGGTACACCATTCTCATATAGTACTGCATGGAATTGACGTGTGGAGACCACCTATTACACCCTTTCACTTAACCAAATTATTTTTCTTTTAAATTTTTATTTTGATAGTGTGATATAATATGTAGTTTTAAAAAAATTGTTATCATAAATCTAGTGATAGAAGACTATCTAGCTTGGTTTGTCTATTAACTTGGCCTTTGAAGAAGAAGGGTCGCCATGCTTCGACTTATCTTTATTATCCACTAAATTCATTCCTTTCACTGATATTTCATAAAGTATATGGATAGAGTCAGTCGATCATTAAAAAAAAATAACAAGTGCTCCTGAAATGATTGATAGAAAATAAGACAACTATTCCATGCATTTATATTATATACTTTAAATTTAATACAACATCGAACCCAGTGAATGAAAACAACAAAAAACAAAAAAACAGGTAGTATATTGTAACTTTGGGATTGTAATTAGGGTCGAAGCTCCACATATGTTGTTTGGGTGCTCAGGTCAAGCTTCATCCACACAAGACCACGTAATCTCCGATGCTCTATGTCTAATTTTGCAATTTTCTTCACTCCCTCCAGGTCGTCATATGTTTGGGTGGTCAGGTCAAGCTTCATCTGGGCCAAGGCTGTAGGCCCAAGCAACTTCTTCCACACAAGACCACTTAATCTCCGACGCTCAGCGTCCAATTTTGCAATTTTCTTCACTCCTTCCAAGTGTTGCTTGTTTGCAACTTCTGCAGACCATACACTCATATTTTTCTTTAATATCTCAATTTCTGCTTCAGCTTTGGCTTTTTATTTACTTAGTTGTATCACCATGCTAGAACACTCCTGCAAAGACCTTGAGGGACTTACCTGCAAGCAGTAGTAAAATAGAAATAGAAAAAAAGCAAAACACAGCAAAATATGCAAGATGTTTTCCATAACTTTTTGTATTGAAAGTAACTAATGCTTTGTTTAAGAGAGTAGTAGTGGTAATTGTAAAACTTAAGAAGAACTTGTGAACTTAAGAGCTTGAAGAATTGTTTATATAGGCTGAGTATTGTAAAATTAAACCAACATAAAAATGGTAAAAAAGTATCTCAGTAGAGAATTTCTCTTACTGAATACATCATATACCAATTAAAAAGGAAAGTCAATATTTGTAAAAGTCATTCACAATATTTTTTTCCTTAGGCCAAATCCAATAAATAAAAAATATTAAGACTGTCATGATTAAAAACTAGATTCCCATAATACTGAAAGTTACCTTATATATAGGTGAGTGCCATGTTGTCGCATATTCCATAGAAGGAAGTTAAATTAATAGTAACATATTAGCATCAATCACTAATCAATTAAGAGATTGATAATTAATTAGGGTTAATTAGGGATGAGAAAATTTGTTCAATTTACCATAAATAAATTATGAGTAATTAATTTTGTAAAATAATCCCAAATTATTTTTGTACCTAATTCAAATCATCAATTGTACAAAAATCATTCCACGATGTAATTCAAGAAAAGTGATACACAATCAGATGTTCTTTACTAAAATCTTATTCAAATTATCACAAGATCAATCCCACCATAAAAATATAATACGCAGTCAAATAGCCGAGAAATTTGTCAACTAATTCAAAGAAGATGGATAATTTCAAAATTTGGAATTAGCAAACTATGACAAAATTGATCATGATTAAAATTTAGATTTTTTACATCTGGTAGTCTTAACACATAAGCACACAAAATGGCAAAGAATCGGATGAAATAAATCATTCATGCATTGTTAATTCAGAGTCTTAAAACTGTTAAAGAAGGGGAAAAGAGATTAAAATTAAACACAAACATTTAAATATTTAGGCAAACCTGTGGATGGATTTTTCATCTCTTTTTTGACAAACGGATCAACGACATGGAGAAGGTTGTGGCGGGTGGACGACGGAGATGACCTGGGGCGGCGACGGTTAGTTCACGGAGGAGGTTGGAGAGCAGAGGGGTCTCATGGCAATGTTGGAGCGGCATTGGTGTGCTGGTTCATCGCCGCAAAGGGGAAAATGGAGGGATAGATAGTGATGGAAGCTGAGGGGCTGGCGGCGCGGCACTGGCAGCGGCGAGGACGAATGGCAGGAGGCAGTAGTAGATCTGGTATCACCGGGTAAGGTGTTGGCAGCGCGGCGCTGGCAGCGGCAAGGACGAACGGTAGGAGGCAGTGGTAGATCTGGTATCGCCGGAGAATATTAAATAATAATTAATAATAAATAATTTAATAAAATAAATAATGCTAAATAATGGATAACTAGATATTGTGTTTGCAAAAATGTGGATGTGCATAACTACGTGGAAAATAATTTAATAAAAATTATATAAAATGCTGAATTTGGGTTTAAAAATTATGACAATGATACTAAAAGCTAAGAAATAATTTATGCATTTCCTTTAATTATAAATGCGACACGTTAGTATGTACTCAATGTAAGAATAATATTTAAAAATATTGATAATTAAAATTAAATAATTTTGATATAATAACAGCCTAAAAGTGATATCGGGAGGTCAAAATTGGGTGTCAACAGAGGCGCCACCTAATTTTCAAGAAAAAATAGGAAACCTATTTATTTATTAACAAGTACTCCCTCCATTTAAAAAGAAATGACTTACTTTCCTTTTTAGTTCATTTAAAAAAGAATGACCCCTTTCATTTTTTGGCAATACTTTAATTTAAACTTTCCAAATGACATGTTTATGACCACAAGATTAAAGGGCATTTTGATACATTTGACACTACTTTAATTTAAGGCTAAAAGACTCACAAATTTTCTTTATTTTCTTAAACTTTGCGCCAAATCAAAGTAGGTAATTCTTTTCGAAATGGAGCGAGTATCACGAAACCAATTTAGATTTTAGGTAATGATTCAAATTATTGCAAAGGGAAGGGGTTAGACACCCTTCAGAATCTACAAATATGGTTCCCGACCAGACTTAAGTTTATTAAAAAAAGAAAAAAGAAAAAAGAAAAAAAATCAATGCATGCAAATACAAATATAAAATATATATTAAAATAATATAATGCGTATGCTATAGTAAAATATATATATATAAGAAAAAGATATAAATATGTACCTAAAGACAAAATTGAATAAAGAAAAATTATTTTAAGAAAAAATTCTACATAATATCCATTAATGTAAAAAAGTGAATTATTTGATTAAGTATCTAAATCAATTTTAATATAACTAGTAATGACCTAAATTTGCCTAAAGTGTGATGAGAATCGCGTGAAAAATAAAAAATATCAGAAAAATTATATTAAAGAAAAAACTATGCAATATCTTTCAATGTATAAGTACGAATTAATTGAGTAAGTATCTAAATTAATTTAATATTTTAATATAAATATTAATGTCCTATATTTGCCTAAACACGTGATGAACATTTGTAAAAAGCATTTCCGTCCAATGCCCCAAAAATAAATTTTACACTATAATTTAAATTTTGTACAAGTGTAAAAATATAAAAAATGCAAACACAAAATTTAAACTCTTCGTTAAATGTCACTCCCGTCAAGTATTCCCAACCTGGATAAACACTTGCAAATAAAAATGTTTGTAACAAATAAATAATTATCAAAATAAATTGAAAATATTTGTGTGCTTTTATGTATAAAAATATATAATTTTTTAAAAGTTGGGCTCAGATTAGATTTTATATATAACATACGAAGTGGTTGCTGATTTATTAGTCGTCCTAACTCGTGTTGCCAAGATAAGAATCATAAAACTTTTACGTTATAAAAATTTCGTCATTGCCCAAATTTATTTATTTTATTGCGTATTTATATATATAATATACGTCTTTTTATTTGTACAGGCCTCAAAAATTGATGAAAAATTTCTTCATTGGCCATAAAAGAAGATAACAAATGACTCAAAAATAACCCTAACACTGTCTATTTATATTAGTTCACAAAGGGAGATAGCAAATGACCATCCTAAAGAGTGTAATTTTCAAACATTATCACGCGTAATTAAAGAGTGTAATCAAATAATTTTTTTTATGAAGCAATCTAAATAAACATGATTTGACAATCCCCATTATTTAATTAATCTACACTTCCACTTTGTTGTAAAATAGTATCTTGCCTCATTAATCATGTTGTAAATTTTCACAACTAGATTTGGTGAAGTTGCTTATTTAATAATCTTCATTTAAACATAACTAAGAATCAAATAATTAATTAAACCAGAAGAACTAATACCCTATATGCAATGCACCAACAAATTAAATTTGTTTGCAATACCTTATTAGCCCTATCTTCGTAATTGTCAACACAAATTAATACAGTACTAAAATTTTGGTTTCTTAATTAGTTATTCCTATTTAAACATTAACTAAGAGACAAAACTAAACCACAAGAATTAATACCCAATATGTAATGGACCAACAAATACCTTATTTTAGCCTTATCATGTATACTAAAAAATAAATTCTAAAATGTTGGTTGCTTAATTGATATTCAATCATATCAATACCGTTCAATCTCAAATAGAAATATTATAATGTTTTCATAAAATTAAATAAAAAAGGGTCTAAAATAGAAAATTAATTCTATTTTGGGAGGTGTAAATTAGATTTTGAGGAAATGTAGGGTGTAATAAAGAGGACACATGTGTCGTTTTCAAGTAATTAAAAGGGTCATTTTCGACAAGTTGATAAAAATAAGTATTAAACATGTGCAATGGATACAATACACTAGTAATTGTCACTCACACGTGAATGCAATTTGATCCTTCTATGGGAAAAAGTGAGGATTTACATGTGGTGCTTCTTTTTAAGCATTTATTTTGGTCCACAAATATTATGTTTTCTCCGTTTATTTTTATTTCTTTATATTTGCAAACTTGATATTTTTACTAGAGCATCCTTTGTTATTATAAGTCATTTCATCTCACTAACTATTAGATGAATTGAAAATAAAAGAGAGTGATTGGGTATACTAAAACTTCTGTTATGTGCAAAATTGAAAGAAAAAATCAATAAGAATTTAGTGTACGCAATCTTGTTATGCATGTCTGTAAAAAACTATTCTCACAACTTGAATCGATGACTTAATAATATGGTAAAAGTGATTTTTTTACTATAGTAAAAAATAAAGGTGGATAGAGGTAGTACTATATTCGTTTGTCTTAAATTATCTATCATTATTACTAAAAATAGTTATTGTTTCAAGAAAATACCAAATATGTTAGGATATAAATAAAGGTTAAATTTTGAAAATATTTTTTCCAGTTAATAAATTTTTAGAGTCGTGTAAAAAAATGCAGGATATTTTATTGACTTTTGTAGAACGTACAATATTATAAAATTACAATTCTATCAGTTAATCAACATTCCTTCCAATAAAACATTTATAAAATTTTAATATTTTCACAAACACATTTATCATATAATTTTATTTTTTTAAAGGTAGAAGTGATGGGCTATGTAATATTTACATCCTTTAGAAACATTCTAAACTGTAAAAATAACAACTATATTTTGTAGAATTATGAAATATATCAAAATCTACCTTTGAAACCTGTACAAGTAGATATTTCAATATTTTAAAAGATTATTAAAAAGATAAGTCAATTTTTTTAACTTTTTAATATTCAAAATTTAGTAATCCAACCAATATACATTCCTTCAAACAAGTCTTATTTCATGAAAAATACCTATCAACAACAATTTTCTCAATGTTAGTGTTCAAATTTGAAACTTTTAGTTAATGATGAATAAAATATTATCAAACCCACCACATATTTACCGGTGATATTCCAAACCAAATAAACATTTATATATGTAGACAGATATTGAGGTAGTGGTAAGATTCACGTATACTTCAGACTTTATTTCTGATAGAGTTATGTTTTTCTTCTTTCTATTGATAGTGTGCAGACATGTTTATTTTAGTCTAATGTCCTCTTTTGTATTGTTATTGACAATAGGTAATGGTTTATTCACAATGAGTTCTGCAGTGGTGAAGGTAAGTAGGTAATTGATTAAAGCACTATAATAGTGGTTTATTTTAGTTTAATGGTATGCCTTCTTCTAATTTAGAGCATTGTTTGCCCTAAACAATTTAATGACTTAATAGAGCATTTGAAACTTGAATCATCCCTTCGTTGATAGTTGCACACCAAATGGAAACTTCCTATGGTGATGTCTTAAATAAACGTGTCTTTTAAGTTCAGTGTTCTTGTGTAATAGTGCCATCGCTTGGGTAAAGGTGCTTCTGTTTAAGAATTTTAAATTATTTGTACATCTGTTGGGTTTTATAGACCTGTTGTTCCATATATACTTTAAGGATGTCGTAAGTTAGACGCTTGCAGGTTCAACAGAAGTTTAGTACACAAGACATTTTATGATCTCGGTGGGAAACAAGTGGAAGTAAAACCTGCTCTTCCAAGAGATGGTAGTTCTGGTGGTTTTGGTGGTCGTTCCATGGGCAACAGTAGTAGTGGTATGGTGCATCTGGTGACAATCCCAGTTCTTATGACAGAATGGATACCAACAGATACATGCAGTTACAAAACACTGTAGGTGTCTATCCACCTTATGGTTCCTCCGGATATGGTACACCGGGTTATGGTTATGGATAATCCAACAATGGCATGGGTTATGGTGTTTATGGAAGTTGCGGTGGAGCCAATCCTGGCTATGGGGTTGTCAATCCTAGATATGGTGGTCCAGTGGTTGCTACAGCCTTCGAAAAATCCAAATGTGCCTGGTGCTAGTTATGGTAGCGATCAAGATGGTGGATCGAGAAGCTCGTGGAGTTCTCAGGGTCCTACTGGATATGGGAACATGGGCTATGGTAATGCATCATGGGGTGCTTCAAGGGGTGGTAGAGGTGGACCAGCTAATGAAGGATCTATTGTTAGTCAGTCTCCAGCTGAATCCACGAGTTATGGAAATCAAGGTTATAGCTATGGTTTATATGGTGGAGGTGATGGTGCTTATGGAAATCCAGTTAGTAGAGGTAGCGCATTGGAAGACATGCAATCAGGTGGTGGGGGTTACATGGGTAGTGGTTATGGCGATGCTAGTGGAAATTCACAAGGTTTGGGTAATTATGGTGCTCAGCAAAATGGACCTCATGGTGGCCAAGTTGGATATGGTGGTGGCTATGGTGGTGCTCCAAGTCGGCAGGCTCAACAATACTGATCACAGTGCTTGATTTCATCTGAGAACTTACCTATTGCTGGAGGGGAACATCACTTTCACACTGTTGGTTTCGTTCCACATACAGTTTACTCTTGCAAGCATTACGCGCTCAATGGGATTGGTTGGATTGCTTGAATTTTAGTTTTTTGCAGTTCTTATTCTAGTTTACTATAAGTAATGTCAGTAGTATTGCCTATTTCGTAATATTTTCTGTTTAACTGTCGTTTTAATTTGGCTTGCGTATGGTTATTTTTACTAGCTATCTAATGCATCTCCTCTCGTAGCCTATTATGTCAAAGCTTATGTGAGTTAGATTTTGATTGTGTTGTTCGATTTTGAATATCGTTCTGTAACCTGTTTGTGCCTTCCCAAGCAGGATACTTGATGCTAGTTTCTCCTTACTATAAAAAAATGAATTCTTTTGGTTTCCTATTTGACTTGCGTTGGATAAAGAAGTTTTCGTGATGCTTCTTGTAGGTAGTGCAACTGTAGCTGGTATGGGTAGCAATAGCAGTAGTGGTAGTTAAGTTTTGAGAATGACATAATCATTTTCCTCTGTATTTGACCTTGTGTTGCACAGAAGGAGATGCCCGAGTAGTAACGTCTGATGACATCCCACTCTGTCAAATTCGACCTTGGTGCTGGGGATTGTGTTCAGTGCGCACAAGTACTTACCGTGGAATTTGGCTCATGGTGCATTTCCTGAAACTGGTCATGGTGAAGCGCGATGAAGACAAACAGAAGTCATCGTATGGTATGTGTTGCCAACAGCTGGTTTTTAGTTGTACTAGTGATTTTATATATGGAAAGGTAGACTAAAATATGGCTATGTTTTCGAGGTACTTGGCAATTTAACTCGCAAACAAGTTCTTTAGTTTTTAGCGGTTTTCGCTTATAAAAGGATGCTTTTCTGGAGATGGATTATAGAATAACATGCTTTAGGCTACCTCACTAGTTTAGAATGATTAAACTTTATTTTTCTTGTTTACACCAATTTAACAGTAGAATAGCTTAGAACTTACTTACTGTCTTTCGTCTAATTAGGATTTGTCTGTGCACTGACTGTGGTAGTTGAGCTTATTGATTTTCTACTTTTTTCTGGGGTGTCTCTAACTCCTGCTGTCACTTTGAGTAGGGTGTTTTTCCATAGACTTGACGAAAGATTCACGTTTTGCCTGGCTTTCATATCATCTTTCTGGAAAATTATACAATGATGGAATAATCAACGAATATTACCACGTCTTGTTTCCTACATATCAGCGTTTCTTGTTTTTTTGGTGGCGGTAGAAAGTAAAACCTTCAACCACTATGTGAAGGGATTGAAATCAGTGGAAAGGACACCAGGCAAGCATTTCTGCAGCAATGATTTTCACTTTTACTCTTCGAGATCATTTGACACTGAATATATCAGGAATCAATGAAAGGACATCAATGCAAATCTTGGATTTTGAAATTGAGAGTGATCAAGAATTCTCACCATTTCTTAAGATTCATGGACCCAATTCAATTCAACGGGATCCTTCAGTTTTCTATGCCAAGGCGTTCTCTAAACCTCTTTGACCTCTGATCTGCATCTGGCTTCAATTTGTTGTCCTTCAAAACATGGCAATCTATGTGAGCAGCATTTCTGACCTCACTAGTTCCAAAACTCCGTAAATTTCCATGAACTCGTTGTGAGAACCATCCTGGGAATAAAAGAAATGGGGTTGGTTCCGCACTTCTATCCAACTACATCCCCCGCTTTTCTTCAGTCCTTTTTCCTTCATTTGTTTTCTCATGTGTAAGACATCTAACCATCTGCCAGCTGAAGCATAAACGTTTGACAGCAACAAATATCCTTCAGGATGCTTTTCAGCCAGCTCTGAGATCTTTTCCGCCACCCTTTCTGCCATCCTCTCATTTCTGTATGTTTTGCAACCACTTAAGAGAGCTGCCCAGGCTTGAATTTCTGGTTCACAGGG
The DNA here is from genome assembly GCA_030864225.1 of Capsicum baccatum var. pendulum. Lineage (NCBI taxonomy): Eukaryota > Viridiplantae > Streptophyta > Magnoliopsida > Solanales > Solanaceae > Capsicum > Capsicum baccatum. The sequence goes on from CM061557.1 coordinate 10,188,998, forward strand.
CATGTCCGAAATGAATTTCTCTGCTTCAGAAAGACGTCCAGAACGAGACAGCATGTCCACTACACAGGTATAGTGCCTATCATTCGGCTGTATATTATAGACCTTTTCCATTGAATTGAAGTAGTGGAGTCCTTTATCTACTAGACCACAGTGGGAACAAGCAAATAAAACGGCTAATATAAGTAGCTCATTACGTGCAATGGACATTGTTCGTTCAAATTCATCAAATACAGCAAGTGCTTCCTCTGCAAAGCCGTTTTCTGCAAGCCCCTGAATTATAGCTGTCCAGGAAATCTCGTTACGTTTGGGCATCCTTTGGAAGATTTTCTTAGCACTTTCAACATCACCAGATTTAGCATACATATCTAGAAGGGCAGTGTCCACAAAAATGTCATCGTGAAAACCAAGTTTAATGGCCTTACCATGGGAGTTCTTCCCCCTTTGTAGCGAAGCTAAGCTCGCACAAGCACATAAAACACTAGAGAAAGTAGATTTACTTGGTCGCTCTCCAGACAGAAGCATGTCATCGAAAACTTCAAAAACCTCATCAAATTTCTCGTACTCTAAATAACCTGTTATTAGCGAATTCCATGAAATGTTATCTTTTTGGGGTATCATGCCAAATAGCTCCTTAGCTTCTTCGTGCTGGTTATTGAGACTATAACCACTGACCATTGAATTCCAACAAACAACATTTTTCTCCAAGATCGAGTCGAAAACTACACGTCCCTCCTTGATGCTTCGACATTTGCAGTACATGTCAACAAGTGAGCTGCCAATGAAAGCATCTCTCTCCATCCCGATTTTTAATATATGTCCATGAACAATCCTTCCCATTACCGAAGCCTCCAGGCTGGCTAGTGCACTTACTACGCTAGCAAAACATGACTTATTAGGTTTAAACCCCTGCTGGACCATTCGAATGAAGAGATTCACTGCCTCTTCTGCATCACCACTCTGACTGTACCTCGAGATCATTGTACTCCAAGAAATTTCATTTCTTTCTGGCATCTCATCAAAGACACGACGAGCTTCTGCCAATTCTCCCATCTGAACATACATATCTAGAATTGCTGTCCAAGAAACGACATCTTTACTCTGCATTCTATCAAATATTGTCCTAGCTGAAACAGTATCATTCAGCCTCAAGTTAAACGTGATCAAAGAATTCGAAACTGACAAGTTACGTTCAAAACCAACCTTAACAATCAAACCCAAGACACACATTCCCAAATTAAAATCACCCAATTCTCCACACGCTCTAATAACGGAAGTATACGTGACAGCATTAGGCATAACTCCATGTTGAACCATCTCCAGAAACACCTTCATTGCATTAAAACTTAGCCCATTTTGAACAAGCCCACTGATAACTGCTGTCCACGAAAACAAACTCCGAAATGGGTTCCTCTCGAAGTACGCAATCGCATCTCCGACTCTTCCATACCTCAACAACCCCGAAACTATAGCTGTCCAAGAAACTTCGTTTCTCTCAGGCGAAAATCAAACACTCGACGAGCTTCGTCCAACTTTCCCCATTCAAGATTTGCAGTAATAAGACAATTCTGCACAACTAAGTTGAACCCATCAAACTCCTTTAACATATGATTAATTTCATTTGTTTTCCGGGATTTAAGATACATAATAAGCAACTTAACTGCAATGTGCTTCTGAGATGAAATGCCTCCTTTTATCAAATGCCCGTGAAAAATAGTCCCTTGAACTATTAATCTCTGTTCTGTTAAGTCATTCAAAATGGAGACGATCTTGTGCACATTATCTTTCAAGTTTTCTTTTGAATTGGATAAGAAAGACCTCGTTATACTTCTCATTTTCAAATATCTATATTTTTGTGTTTAACAAATTCATACATTATCCTTTCAAGTTTTCTTTGGAATTTGAACAAGAGACCTCGGAACACTTGGCAAATAGCTCGTATTATACTTTGAGAAAGAGATTAGCCGCAAAGACGCAAAACTGAAAAAGCCGGGCCGAGATATGACAATAGGCCTAATTGGAAGTTTTGACTTGGAATTGGTAGGGGCCGCGCGAACGCAGGCCCCCTCTGCCACAAATTATGACGTAGGCTCGGCCACTTGGGCCGACCTTAGGCAGGCACCCCTCCAAAGTGCAATGGAGGTCACCAACCTAGGCCATGGACCTTCATGATCGCCCATTGACCCCGTCCAGGTAAGTATGTTTCAACGTTGCTCCCTCCTTCCATTTTATATTACTCTAGCACTTTGCTTGCCTTTGTTTCTGCCGATGTGGGAGAAATCTCACAGCATGAAACACAGCACTTTTTCCTCCTCCTTTTCTATTCTCTCTTTACACAAATTCAGCAGTTCCTTGTACCAACTTTTTGGAATTTGTTAAGAATGTTTGATATTTACAATAACATTGATAGTACAAAACTACATATCATTAACCTAAGATTAACTTCTGAATATGAAGGATTTCCATCTTCCATCAGTCCTACCTTGAGTGGTGAAAGTCACGACTTACACTCTTGTACTTACTACTGAATCAGCACCCACAATCACTTTGTCTCCAACTGTGTAATTCGTTTGTTCTTTTATTTAATCGTATGTTGTTAATCACAATTTTATGAAACTGCAGTAGGACGAAACTCCAGACAGAGCACAAGCTTGAGTTAGTACAAAAATGAAACCAGAGTTGAAAATTTAAATTCTGCTTCATCCATTTATGCACATACTATGCTCGACACCACGGTATAGGAACGAGCATGGTCGTCATGGATCAGATATTCTAAGCATTCATCATGGAAAAAGAACATTCTTCTTGTTAACGAGAAACGCTAAATACAATAACTAACAATTTCAGCTACAATCCATGTGAATAAAATCCTTGTTTATTTATGGTAATGAGTAGAGGAAGAAGACACTAAAGTACCAACTATTAGGCAGCAATACTCTCAAACTACATATTTTGAGGAATAAATAGCAACCCATCGGCACCTGATAGGAAGCCATAAGTTCTGTAAGATACAAATGATGATTTACAATAGTTTAATGATTTACAACAGACGAGGCTAATCAGAACTGCAGTCCAGCACTAGCATATCTCCATCAGCTGTGTGGAGAATCTAAGCATCCTCCAGTTGATATTTGTATTTGAAATGCTATTACTAACTCCCAAATATCAAAGTCCTCATGGTAACTTGGATGCTTGATTTTCGGGAGATAATTGAACATACTGTCAAGCGGCAGTAACTCCGCATCCAGACCCGAATAAGTCAACTGACATCGGGTAACAAATTCACTCTCCATAACAAAATCTTGCTAAGCTTCATAAGTATGTTACTGACGGAGCTGACATTTTCCAGTTCCAGCACAAACTGAACATTCATCTGCCTTCCCGGTAATATGACTTAGGCAATGCTTGATCCTATCATTCATGACATCCTGTGATAACAATCTTCAAGAATTAGAATTTTAACCTACAAGCTTTCTACAGAAGAATTTCAGTGAGAACATTTTTAGTTGTGTTTATCAAACTTCTAGGATTAAAATTTCAACCAAACAGCTTTAGTACAGAAGGATGTCAATGCAAAAACATCTTACCATCACAGTCTCCCCATGAAACAAAAGTTTGCTAGTTACTTGAGCAATATAAGTTTTGAGATTAAATAAGATGCTGTAAAGCCATTGTCGCAAGAGAAAACAGAATGATAACTCAGATGGAACAAAGCATTCTTTAAAAAAGGAATTCTAATACAAGTACCAGTAGCCTAGGAAAGAAAAAGAAACTGCAAACCAATTAAAATAACACCACCCCTACTTAAGCATGAAGTGCTGTAGAGCCGGTGACTTAAGAAAGAGGAGAGTTTGAGCAATTATAACGGAAAGTGATGGTTGATCTCACCGGCTTGAATGCAAACTATGGGTTAGGAATAAGGTAAGGTTTCAATATTGTTGGATGTCATATGTACATGAAAAAAACAAATAGTGAAAAAGTAAAGCTAGAGGAAAAAAGCCTTACAACAAGTAATTCATGAAGGCCAAGAGGTGCGGTAACAACATATGATACTCCTGGATGCTCCTTTGCAGCTTCGGCCGTTAAAAAAGGAATATCCTGAAAGAGAAAGGTCATAAGCCTTTGCATCAAGCTCCTTGTCTTTAACTCTAATATCGGGTCAAGACCTTGCCCTATACATCATCGGCAAATTCTACATCAGCTGGCACAACTTCAACGTCAGACTACATGAAATGAAAGATACCTGGTTCCAATGTCGTCCAGGAGAAAGGAAAAACGGGCTCACAATAACTCGTTGTGCTCCTTGTTGAACGCATGAACTAAATGCGTCCTTGATAGATGGTTCTGCCAGCTCCTAATTGTCATAAAAGAGATTCAGATTAAAAATGAAGGTTCAAAATTTTTGAGAAGATTAAAAAAGACAATAGAGAGATTAAGGATGTGTTTGGAACTAGATATTCTTACAGATAGGGAAATAAATCTATATTTGTATTCGAAGGCTTGTGAAAAAACATTTGGATTTTCTTAATCCTGCCATCACCCCCCACCCCCACCCCCCAAACCCCTTTTCTAAACATTACAACAACAACAACAACAACAACAACAAACCCAGTGTATTCACACCTAGTGGGGTCTGGGGGGGGTAAGATGTACGCAGTCCATACCTCTACCTCTGAAGAAGTAGAAAGGTTATTTCCGATAGACCCCCGGCTCAAAACACGAGACACCACACAAATATAAAGTAACGCACAGAACAGGATTTCATAACGTAAATACGGCACCCATAAGTAGTAGGAAACATCGGAAAGCACCCAGATTCGTAATAAAACATGGAACACCAAAAGCATAACAAGAAGAAGAATAGGAATATGAATAAAAATAAGAATAGGAAGAATAACAGGAATAAAACCCCCACCAAATACTTCCCTGCCCTAGCGCCCCAAACTGGCCCTAGTTTTCTGCCCTAATTCGCGCCCTCCAGACCTTCCTATCTAGGGTCATGTCCTCGGTGAGCTGTAGCTGCTCCATATCCCGCCTAATCACCTCACCCCAGTACTTCTTCGGCCTACCCCTACCCCGCCTAAAACCATCCAACGCTAGCCTCTCACACCTACGAACCGGGGCATCCGTGTCCCTCCTCTTCACGTGTCCAAACCAACTCAATCGGACTTCCCGCATCTTGCACTCCACTGGAGCCACACCAACCTTCTCCCTGATAGTCTCATTCCTAACTCTATCCCCTCGAGTCATCCCACACATCCAGCGCAACATCCACATTTCCGCCACCTTCATTTTTTGGATGTGGGAGTTCTTAACTGGCCAACACTCCGCTCCATACAACATGGCCGGACGGACTACCATCCTGTAGAATTTGCCTTTAAGCTTGGGCGGCACCTTCTTATCACACAACACCCCCGACGCGAGCTTCCACTTCAACCATCCCGCCCCAATACGGTGCGAGACATCCTCGTCAATCTCACCGTTACCCTGTATCACGGACCCGAGATACTTGAAACTATCCCTCTTACATACCTCCTGCGATTCCAGCTTCACGACCACCTCGTCCTCCAACCTCACGTTTTCTTATTCCTACGGTTTTCTTATTCCTACTACAATCTCGCTCCTAAAAGCAACCCCCCACAAGGAAAAAAGGATCCCTTTATCCTCTCAGTGACATCAATATGTGTTTCATTTTTCCAGTTTTAGTTTCTCAATTGATAGATATGATATCATTTCAACTACTGATGTCTTTTTCTGAAAAAGTTTGATTTTTTATTTTCATTGCCTATTGATTTTTTATTTTCATTGCCTTTGCTTTTAACATCCAAACGTTAGGAGTTTCTTACTCCTTACCACATTCTTAGTCCTATCACCACTTCCCAACCCCACTAAAGGGATCCCACTATCCTCTCCATCGCATAATCTTTTTCTTATTTTCCCAGTTTTCTAATGAGATATATTTAAGATGATTTTCTTAAACACAAATTTGATATCATTTCTATTGTTTGCATACAAAAACATAATCATTTTTATTGTTTCTTTCTGAAAAGGTATATTTTTGATTTTTTCTTTTCCTTTGCTTTTGCAATGTAGCATCTAAACCATACTTCAAGACTTTGCATTTCATATTCTTCTCCACTGCATTTTTCTTTTTTCATCAGTATTCTAATTCCTAACAGAGTGTAAAGAAAAAGATAAACAGATATGGATTAAATAAACAGCAAGCCCCACAATAGAACATATAAAGGAGGATAAAACATGCTTAATTTCTTACCATGTGTGCAGGCTCCACAATGGGGTATTTATTTCTCTCTCTAAACATTGCTACAAATTCATCTGACATTTACCATCAAAACTACAACTATAAGAACGCATAATAAACCAGCAATAAAACAGAAAAATATATGTGTAAGCTGCGGTGCAAAAAACTAACTTAGCATAAGATTGGACTCTTTTCTGCGGGACCCATGATCCACAATTATCACTCCATCACCTTCTTCTATCCCGTTCAATCCCTCCCTATTTGCAGTGGCCATACGATACCTTTGAGGTAAATATTTGGATTTTGAAGGACCCTCATGCAATTTTACAAATTCAGGAACTGCAGTTGTTGGTTTTCTAGCTGGGTATGTACTGGTTGAGCTGATAACGCTCAATCTACAGCTCTCGTAGGAGTGTAAAGCGGTCGTTAGCAAATATAGAACCCAACTGGGTTGGGTATCGATCCCACAGAGAATAGCTTGGTCAACAAGTAAGTAAAATTAATAGACTTTTGGTGCAAGTCTCGTAAGAAGGGGGGATTGTAGTATGTAACCAAAGTAATGAAATAAAAGCTGAAAATAATAAAGTAAAAGAGAAAGATTGTCACGTTGGTTGTAAACAATGAGAATTGAAGCGTTGGGGTTATATCCACCTTCAGAGGTATACGTCTCTATTGGCTATGAGTGTGTAGAATCTTGACATGCAATTGCTTATAGAGAATTGTAGTCGATGGTAAATCCAAGCGTCTCTCGACCTAAACAAGGACTATTTCACTTTAACTCTCTCGAGCTTAAAGCGTGACTAACGGTACGAATTCTCCAAGAAGTTAGTCCAGGTACGGCACTAGCTTTTTAATAGGAACGGGTGTCCTACTACCTTGACATTATCTCTTTTCCAGACAAATAACTTTTCTCTCGAACAAGTTAAATGTTAACCTGGCGTTGGTCTATGCGTCTTCTTTTCTAGACAAATAACCTTTCTCTCGAACAGGTTAGATGTTAGAATGGCGTGTTCTTGTGTTTGAACCGCAAAGAATGATTTAAGATGAAGAGAATAATGATATAAGCAATATACTTGTCTTGAACTCACAAACTCATAGCTATAGATAGTAACTCATTCGGCTTCCATAACCCCAACTAAGAGGTTTAGTTACCCATGAATGCGAAGGATATCACGTTTTGCATGGTGGTTGGCGTGAATAGTAGGTGTTTGGCGTGTGGTTTTGGTGATTCCGTAGCAAGTAACGATTCTCTTGTTGTGGAATTTAAGAATTGAATGTTTGTAGTGGAAGATGAGAGGGATGGAAGAAAATTAATTGTTGAATTAAGTGAAGAATGTATTGAATGCGGAATGTCTCTAAATCTCTAGCATGATAGGGTATTTATAATACTCCTATCCTACTCCTACTAAACTAATAAAATAAATAACCAAATCCTAATATACTAATGAAATCCTTGACCCAAATGTACTAGGGTAAGGTTACAAAATTATAATCCAAATAGAATAATGAAACACATAACCTAATTGCACTAGGTTAATGTATTATGGCAAAAATCCAGCTTTGTGTCTGTAAGTCCCAAAGTCTTCAGAAATGCTGTTTTAGCCCGGGACAGATTTTCCATGCAGCAGATTTAGTCCTTTATGCGTCCAGCTCCTTTCCATCTCGTTTGTGAGCTTTCTTTTGCGTCAAGTAAGCCATAAATTGCTGTATTTTGCATCATTTATACCTGAAACTTTCCTAATCACATTTGTTAGCTCATTTACAGGAAAAAGGACTAAAAGTGTATGAAATAGATAATTAGTTCTCAAAACTAGGCTAAAATATGGGCAAAATATATTGATATAGGCGCGTAAATTCGCCTATCATCAACACCCCACACTTAGAGCTTTGTTCGTCCTCGAACAACATATCATGTCCTTCTAAGCATTGACTTAAGGTTTTTACAGAAACAACACAAAACATTCTTCAAGACAAGCACAACAATTATCAACGAAGAGTGGCTTTCCGATTATAAGTAGAAACAATTTAACCTCAAGCATAGACTCGTGATGGTGATCAACTCGCATGCAAACGTTTAAGGTACATAGAATCATATACAACTATCCAAAACTCATCAACCATGTGTGTCTCACAATATAGTACCCATAATTACTCACAAATATAACATATTTTTCAAACATGGGTAGCAAAGTATCCTTGCACTCACTCTCACAAAGAATTCATATGTAGCAACTAATGACCATAAGCTTGCCCTTAATGTAGTACTCTACTAAATGTCGGAATGTTAAGATTAGGATCAAGTAGGTCTTTAGATGGTTGTAATGTAGGCTAAGGGACGGGTAGGACTATTTTGGCCAGAAATAGTGACCAAGTTCCTAAGCACTTTAATACCTCACTTTGTATCTATGACACTTTTTTCTTTCAACCTTTCTTTATTTTATTCTTCCACCCTTGTTCTCCAATTTTAAGCACAACTCACTTTTCAGCTTTCTTTTCCTTTTTCTTTTCACGACATACCTCTTATGATAGCATTTTTCATAACACATTCAAGAACCATTCCAATTTAAAGCATCATACTCACCCAATTTCCTCTTATGTTGTCACATGAATTTTTCACTTTAAAGCACTTAGGAATTTGGATCAAATTACGGTCTTGAAAGAAATGGATTAGGCTTACATACAAGGTTGTCAAAGAAATAGGCTAAAGGCTCAAAAGGGTTTAACTAAGATGATTTACATGGGTAGGAAAAACTGAAGGTAAACATGTATAGGTTGCCAAAGAAATGCCTAAATCATATCCTAAACTTACATTCCTTATTTTCGCTTTGCATACATACCAGGCAAGTTCTAGCATCAGCCACACACATAGAATATACTATTATCTCACACACACAAGGCACATGGTCGACTTGATTGGAAGTAATATAGACTCTTGACCCAACAAGTGAAGGAATTGAATCACACAATATCACATAATGAGTCACAACTAGAGCCTAAACGTCTCAATAGTCACAATTGTAATACATACTCTTGTTATAATATCATGCTGCCTATCAAAATAATTTCATGCGAAGCTAGAAAAAAAAAATTTTTACTCCTAAAAAACAAAAAACGTCAAACGAAAAAAAATGGACTAAAAAAAATGGACTAAAAACAAAATAAACAAGCAAACATACAAACATAGCATGCAGATTCTGCCGACACCCCACACTTAGACTAGACACTGCCCTCAGTGGAAAATAAAGTCGAAGAACCTGATTAGTCGGACTCTTCCTCAATGTCGGGGGTCATACCCCCTTCGTCCGAGTCATCGTAAGAGTCATCGTCAGAGTTCTCCTCAGCATCAGAATCAGGCAAGCGTCTATCATCATCAGTTGGCACGTCATCATCAAGAGGTTCCTCGAAATATACTCCCACTCCACACATCTCCCGGGCATGTCTGTTCATTGGGTAGTCGTGGTCCAGCTGTTGGAGCTCTTCAGCAGTTGGAATACGTCCACCACTCATCATAGTGAATCTCGTCATGCCATAGAGATGACGGAAGAAACTCTCGTCACGAGCATGTCTCTCCGCAGTGGTAAGGTTGACTCCATGCGTTGTTTCAGCATCTTTGACCTTGGTGAGGTCAACCTTCTTTGGGGTATGTGGGAGTTTGTGGTCAGCTGGTTCCTCTTCTATATCCTCCTTCCGCAACATTGCTGTCAACAAATTGCCGAATGTGAAATGGGACCTGCTGTGGAGTCTGGCTTTTCTCATGGTAGATCGAATGATTGCCCCAAAGTTGATAGGGACATTTGTCATCAATGCATAAACCAGACACACTCTATCTCTCGATATCTTTGTGTATTGCGTCCCAGGAATGAGGCATGAGTTGACAATGCGCATCCAGATTCTTGCTTCCCTATTTAGTGGAGCATAGGGGAATGTGTTGTGACGGCCTGTTTCCTTATGTCTGCCCCATCTTGCCATCGATCTGCTTCCACAAAGCGTGTGTCTTATAGCTCTGTAAGGAGGCCTGCTGTACAGCTCTTTGTATGGTGCAGTGTCGACCGAAGGTAGGCCTAGAAACGAGTTGATCCAATCCGCTGTAAGCTGTAACACTTGGCCCCGAATTTTGACTTCGTTGCCTGTTGTGTTTGGCGACCAGTTGGCATAAAACTCTCTTGTCAAGTCAAGATTGCACTCTCCCATGTCACGGAAGATGAAATCCAGCTTCAAAGCCATTATCTTAGCCAACAGTTGCGGCTCCTTCTTTGCTAAGGTCTCCTTGTTGATTAAGTCGACGTGCACATATTTCTTTTCTTTGTTGCTGCTGTACCATGCCTTGGCTTCTTCCTCAAGAACCCATTTAATTCCGAACATTCTGCGTGGTAGGTGTGCGGAAGATGATTCGCCTTGGTCTTTTCGGCTTCTCTTTTTGTCCTTGCGGGTCGTGGTAGCCTTCTCCTTGCCTTGCCTTGCTTTCGGTGCCATTGAACCTGAGACTAGAAATAATGTTAGATGCAGCACAATCGCACTTTAGACAATCTATATGCAAGCATTAGGGGTACCACCCCACACTTAATCTTGTTGGCATAAATCGGTGAAGTGAACGTGGTCGAGTACTCAGACTTCGTCGACATACGTCCTCGGATTGTATTCCGACAAGAAAATCAGCATTACATCACTTATGAGCAGCTATTTGGACGTCTTTCATGGTGCATATAGCGACACTACAACATAGGAGATACCGCATGGAATTGCTATACGTACAACACACACTACCTCCTACGTCGATAGTCACTATAACCTTATCCCGATGGCCGGGATGGTTTATTATGCAAGCATCCAACAACACTCTCAAGCAATATTCATGGCCACATATGTTCAGCAAGTATCACAACAATGCCATTGAAACAAAATTCAAGTCGGAAACAAGTCATGAATTCCATACGTATATAATCAATCACACGATTTTGCAACAATTATCCACACACATGAACATCACCACCAATCTCTCATGATTTAGCATTTTATAATAAGCATAGTAAAGTAGTACTTGCGATAAATAGATGAAGAATAAGAGAGCACTTACTTGTTTGAAGATTGTGGAGAAGTTGTTGTGGATTGGAAGAACAAAGGAAGAAAAATTTGAGAGGATTTGGGATGATATGCGGCGCCTTTAGGGTTGATTCTAATGTGTTGGTGAAATAAAAACAAGTCCCCTTTATATAGGAGGAGTATGGGTCGGGTTATGACCCATTTACAATCGGATTTGGGGACAAAATCACCCTATATGCGGCGCATATCCCTCGGCATATCACATGTATATGCGGCGCATTGTCCATGGCATAATGGGACATATGCGCCGCACATAGTATGGCATATCTAGGCATATGCGGCGCATATGGTATGGCATTTGGTCTCAGTATCTCAAATGCCATAGCATAGGCGGCGCATAGTCAAAAGCACACCTAGGAATAGGCGGCGCATAGGGTATAGCACACTAGATTCCGAGTCCTTAGGCTATAGAATAGGTTGTGCATCGTTCGTGGCCTATTTTTACCAAGGCCTAGCCTTCCTCGAAGCCTATTATGACGTGAGAAAGGCTCAATTCATAGCCTTATGCATCACCATTCCTAACTTACCGACTTTACCATACAATGCGACCAAATCGTCAATTGAAATCAATCTCCTCGTTGCATACTCCTTACACCTATATTTGCTCAAACAAATGAAAACGATTAGTACGATGGGTTGCCTCCCACCAAGCGCCTTAGTTTTGGTCGTGGCACGACTCTTATTTTTGGATTTTCATTTATCAAAAAGAAAAAATACTAAAACGACAAAACGATAAAACAATAAAACGAAGGGTTGCCTCCCATCTAGCGCCTTATTTATTGTCGTGGCTCGACGTAGTAATCTCGAGTACTTAGACTTCGTCGAGATAAGTGATGGCCATGTCATTCATCGAGTCAAGAGGACCGATATATGGCTTAACACGTTGGCCATTCACTTTGAAGATAACACCCTCATTATTTTCCAATTCGACTACTCCAGACGAGTAGACGTGGGTGACTTTAAATGGACCAGACCACTTTGATTTTAACTTACCTGGGAAGAGCTTGAATCTGGAGTTAAAGAGTAGTACCATGTCACCTTTTTGGAAGTGTCGTCGAACAATCCGCTGATCGTGATACTTCTTCATCCGCTCCTTGTATAAATCTGATCTTTCATATGCATGGAGACGGAATTCATCTAGCTCGTTCAGCTGCTCCAACCTCAGGTTCTTCACATCATCCCAATTCAGATTCAAGTGCTTCAATGCCCATAATGCCTTGTATTCAAGCTCGATGGGTAGATGACAAGCCTTCCCATAAACTAGCTGATAAGGTGACATACCAATGGGTGTCTTGAATGCAGTCCTATACGCCCATAGTGCATCATCTAGCTTCCGAGACCAATCCTTTCGATTTGCATTGACCGTCTTGGCAAGGATTTGCTTGATCTCACGATTGGAAACCTCTACTTGTCCACTAGTTTGGGGATGATAAGGCGTAGCTACCTTGTGTTGCTTGACTCCATACTTGGCCAATACAGATTTGAATAGCTTGTTGCAGAAGTGAGATCCTCCATCACTTATGATAGTACGAGGTACCCCAAAGCGAGAGAAGATATTCTTCTTTAAAAACGCTACAACACGCTTTCCTTCATTATCGGCCAATGCTACAGCTTCAACCCATTTCGACACATAATCCACAGCAACCAAGATGTACTTCATTCCAAACGAATTCACGAATGGTCCCATGAAATCAATACCCCATACATCAAAGAGTTCTACCTCCAGAATTGTGGACATGGGCATTTCATGGTGTTTTGAAATAGCACCTTGACGTTGGCATTGGTCACACCTTCTCACATAGTCGTGTGCATCTCTGAATATTGTAGGCCAATAATAACCACTTTGCAAGACTTTTCTTGCTGTTCGATTCCCTGCATGATGGCCTCCAACTTGCGAAGTGTGGCATGCTTCTAATATAGTGGGCACTTCTTCATGGGATATACATCGTCGAATGATACCATCCGCGCATCTTCGAAACAAATAAGGCTCATCCCAATAATAGTGCTGAACGTCATGCATAAACTTCCTCCTCTGGTGGTAAGATAAATTGGAAGGTAACACATTACTCACCACGAAATTTGCAAAGTCGGCATACCATGGTAAGTCTTCCATTGTTGTCGCTAGTATCTCCTCGTCAGGGAATGCATCGTCGATCTGATTTTCTGGTTACGCCACATACTCATTCTCAAGTCTAGATAGGTGATCAGCCACTTGGTTCTCGCAACCTCTTCTATCTTTGACTTCGAAATCAAACTCTTGCAGCAGCAATACCCATCTAATCAGCCTTGGTTTTGCATCCTTCTTTGTCATTAGATATCTAAGAGCTGCATGGTCTGTATGAACGATCACTTTAGTACCCAATAGATAGGCACGGAACTTCTCAAACGCATACACAACCGCTAAGAGCTCTTGTTCAGTGACAGTGTAGTTCTTTTGGGCTTCATTGAGGACCTTACTCGCATAGTAGATAGGATGAAATAATTTCTCCTTTCTCTGTCCAAGAACAGCGCCAACGGCTACACCACTAGCATCACACATGATTTCAAACGGGAGCGTCCAATCTGGTGCTACCATGATAGGGGCTTCAATGAGTTTTTCTTTAAGGCATTCGAATGCCTTCAAGCAATCATCATTAAAGTCAAACTTCGCATCTTTCTCCAATAGCTTGCATAATGGACTAGAAATTTTGGAGAAGTCTTTGATGAATCTACGATAAAACCCAGCATGGCCAAGAAAACTACGAACTCCCTTCACCGAAATTGGAGGTGGTAGCTTCTCAATTACCTCTATTTTGGCGCGATCAACCTCTATTCCTCTTTCGGAGATCTTGTGCCCAAGAACAATTCCTTCTTTTACCATGAAGTGGCACTTCTCCCAATTCAGCACAAGGTTGAACTCTACACATCTTTGTAATGCCATGCTTAAATTCACCAAACATGCTTCGAAAGACTCCCCAACAACTGAAAAGTCGTCCATAAATACCTCCAAAGTGTCTTCTACCATATCAGAGAAAATAGACATCATACATCGCTGAAAGGTGGCTGGTGCATTACATAACCCGAATGGCATACGTTTGAAGGCAAACGTACCATATGGGCATGTAAACGTTGTCTTCTCTTGGTCTTCTGGTGCAATAAAAATCTGATTATAACCTGAATAACCATCAAGAAAGCAAAACCATCCTTTTCCCGCTAATCGATCTAGCATTTGGTCCATAAATGGCATGGGGAAGTGATCCTTGAGAGTCCAAGAATTCAGCTTGCGGTAGTCCATGCATACTCTCCATCCAGTGACGGGCCTGAGTGGAATAAGCTCATTCTTTGCATTCGCAACCACCGTCATACCTCCTTTCTTAGGAACACATTGTACTGGGCTTACCCATGTACTATCAGAAATAGGATACACAACTCCTGCGTCTAACCACTTGATAATCTCCTTCTTCACCACCTCTTGCATTGGTGGGTTTAGACGTCTTTGGTGTTCGATGGTGGGTGTGCACTTTTCTTGGAGCTGAATTTTATGAGTGCAAATCCCAGGTGGAATACCAAGGATATCCGCAATGGTCCATCCAATAGCTTTAATATACTTGCGTAAAATTGCAATAAGAGCTGCAACTTGTTGCTCACCTAAATCGGCTGCCACTATGACTGGAAGAGTGTTTCCGCTTCCTAAGAATGCATACTTCAAATGGCTTGGCAGCTCCTTTAATTCTAATGTGGGTGGTTCTTCAATAGATGGCTTAGCTGGTGGTGTGGGTCGATTCTTGAGATCAAGATCCAGCTTCTTAGGAGGACAGCGATATGCTCCTAATCCCGATAGAGCACAAATATCATCTTCAGAAATTTCAGCATCATCATCATCTTCTTCCATGAGCAAAACCTCCAAAGGATCATCAAGAATTTGCTCTTCAGCAAGTAACTCATCCTCGTCATCAACGACAACATCAGCCACAGAAAATACACTTAGATCTTTGGGTTGCTTCATTGATTTGCAAACATCAAAGCGCACCACTTCATCATTTATTCGGAATGAAAGCTCATTAGCTCTCAAATCTATGAGCACACTTCCCGTAGCAAGGAAAGGGCGTCCCAAGATTATGGGAACCTCTGAATCTGCTTCGCAATCCAAGATGACAAAGTCTGCTGGAAATATGAATGAAGATACCTTCACCAAGACATCGCATAGAATACCAACCGGTCGTTTTACCGACCTATCCGCCATAACAAGCTTCATATTAGTTGGTGTAGGATCTCCCAACCCCAACTTCTTGTAGATTGATAATGGCATCAAGTTGATGCTGGCTCCTAAGTCACATAATGCTTTAGCAAAGTCCAAAGATCCGACGGTGCAAGGAATAGTGAAAGCTCCGGGGTCGGCCTTCTTCTGAACTATGGATCGGGTAGCTATTGCACTACAATGATGCACATCTTCTTTCAGCTCATAGCTTGCTGCCCTCTTTTTAGTCAAAAGATCTTTCATAAACTTCGCATACCCAGGCATTTGTTCAAGTGCCTCTACCAATGGGACATTAATAGTCAGCTGCTTCAACATGGTCATAAATTTGCTGAACTTAGTGTCATCGGCCACCTTCTTCAATCTTTGTGGAAAAGGTGGTGGTGGGTATGGAAGTGTTCTCTCCATGGCTTTCTTCTCCTCTTGCTTCCGTTTATTATTTTTTTCAGGCTGCACGTCACTAGGCAACACGTCCTTGACGTTGGAAGTGGATATTGCGGCGTCTTCCCTAGTGGCGTCACTAGGCGTGGCGTCCATGTCTGTTGTTCTGTCAACTACTTGCTTGCCTTCTGCTGAAGTTTCCAGCACCTTACCACTCCTCGTAGTGATGGCCATGCATGACCCATCAGTCCTTGGATTTTGCACCGTATCGCTAGGCAAGGTGCCGGCTTTTCTTTGGTTGAGTGCTGCTGAAAGTTGACTGAATTGCTGCTCTAGTTGCTTGATAGAAGTGGAATGAGAATCAACTAATTGCTTCATGGAGGCCAAATCGTCAATCACCTCCTTAACTCCCGCGCTCGTTGCTTCCACTCCTTTCAATAACTTAGCCATCATGTCTTCCATAGAATTAGATGTGGTGGTATCACGTCTACCAGGGGGAACGTACAAACCACTATTTTCATTATTTTTCTTCCAACTACCTTGGTCTTTACCTCCAGATTTATCATAATAGTTCCGACCTTGGTTTCCTTGGGCATTCCCACGGAAACCCCCCTGATTGTTCAAGTAGTTGGCCTCCTCTTCTGAATCAGATTCGTCTCTTCCTTTTGACGCAATAGATTTCACTTTTTCAGTCTTCCCTAATAGATGCTTTGTAAGAAGATCCATTTGGGTTTTCATGTGCGCCATATCTTGATCACGTTCTTCTTCTCTCCTTCTTTGATCTGCAGACATGCCAATAGATAAAGTGGGGCTTGCTACCTCAGAATCCCTGGTATGCCAAGCTCTACTTTGTTTCGTCATACGATCTAGCATGTTGCTTGCTTGACCAAAGGTGAGGTCCATAAAAGAACCTCCAGCTGCGTTGTCCACCACTGGTTTAGTTACTGAATTCAAGGCTCTATATAAGATCTCCATGAGGTGAACATTAGTCATGTGATGGTTTGGGCATCTCGCTAGCTTTGTCTTGAACCTCTCCCATGTTTCGTGAAGAGCTTCAGAGGGAAGCTGACGAAAGTTGCTGATTTCATCTCTCAATTGAGCCCTCTTGGATGGCGGAAAGAATCTTTCTAGGAAAGCGTCTCTCAATTGCCTCCAATTTGTAATAGAATCAGGAGTCAACCCATTCAACCATAATGTTGCCTCCCCAGACAGAGATAATGGAAATAGACGTAATCGAATAGCATTCTGACCAACTCCAGGATTGTCAAAAGACTTGCATGTAGAAATAAAGTTGATGAGATGCATATTCGGATCATCGCCTGCTAGTCCACCAAATAATCCCTTGAGTTGCAATAACTGAATCATGGTGCTAGTGATGTTGAACTTGGCTCCGGGCGCTAATGGTGGTGGAATTATAGCTCCAGTGGCTCCGGCACCATCAAGATCATCATCATCATCGTCGAAAGCTGGTTGCAAAGGTTGGCGATCATATCTGTACCGAGCTTGTCGACCTCGTCTGTTGGCAGGTGTTGCCATTTCAGCGCCATGCCTTGGGTTGATCAACTCGTCATCTCCTAAATCTTCATCGTCAGGATTTGTTGCTCGTCCAGGATTATCAATGTTTTGTTGTTGGACTTGAGCAGCGGCAAGAGCAGCTAATCTTGCTTGCTCGTGTTGAGCAGCCATCCTGTCGATTTCCGCTTGTGCTTCCATTCTTCTAATTCGTTGCGGTTCCGGATTGATTGGTAATAACGGTTGACCAGAACTTCTAGTATGGGGCATGCACTAAAAGAAAAACCTGCAATAAACAAAAACAAAAACTAAACGTAAAAGTACGAGAATCTTTGACCAAAGGGTCTAGTAATTTTCACGAACTTGATTGACACTCGTATTCCCCGGCAACGGCGCCAATTTTTGATAACGCTCAATCTACAGCTCTCGTAGGAGTGTAAAGCGGTCGTTAGCAAATATAGAACCCAACTGGGTTGGGTATCGATCCCACAGAGAATAGCTTGGTCAACAAGTAAGTAAAATTAATAGACTTTTGGTGCAAGTCTCGTAAGAAGGGGGGATTGTAGTATGTAACCAAAGTAATGAAATAAAAGCTGAAAATAATAAAGTAAAAGAGAAAGATTGTCACGTTGGTTGTAAACAATGAGAATTGAAGCGTTGGGGTTATATCCACCTTCAGAGGTATACGTCTCTATTGGCTATGAGTGTGTAGAATCTTGACATGCAATTGCTTATAGAGAATTGTAGTCGATGGTAAATCCAAGCGTCTCTCGACCTAAACAAGGACTATTTCACTTTAACTCTCTCGAGCTTAAAGCGTGACTAACGGTACGAATTCTCCAAGAAGTTAGTCCAGGTACGGCACTAGCTTTTTAATAGGAACGGGTGTCCTACTACCTTGACATTATCTCTTTTCCAGACAAATAACTTTTCTCTCGAACAAGTTAAATGTTAACCTGGCGTTGGTCTATGCGTCTTCTTTTCTAGACAAATAACCTTTCTCTCGAACAGGTTAGATGTTAGAATGGCGTGTTCTTGTGTTTGAACCGCAAAGAATGATTTAAGATGAAGAGAATAATGATATAAGCAATATACTTGTCTTGAACTCACAAACTCATAGCTATAGATAGTAACTCATTCGGCTTCCATAACCCCAACTAAGAGGTTTAGTTACCCATGAATGCGAAGGATATCACGTTTTGCATGGTGGTTGGCGTGAATAGTAGGTGTTTGGCGTGTGGTTTTGGTGATTCCGTAGCAAGTAACGATTCTCTTGTTGTGGAATTTAAGAATTGAATGTTTGTAGTGGAAGATGAGAGGGATGGAAGAAAATTAATTGTTGAATTAAGTGAAGAATGTATTGAATGCGGAATGTCTCTAAATCTCTAGCATGATAGGGTATTTATAATACTCCTATCCTACTCCTACTAAACTAATAAAATAAATAACCAAATCCTAATATACTAATGAAATCCTTGACCCAAATGTACTAGGGTAAGGTTACAAAATTATAATCCAAATAGAATAATGAAACACATAACCTAATTGCACTAGGTTAATGTATTATGGCAAAAATCCAGTTTTGTGTCTGTAAGTCCCAAAGTCTTCAGAAATGCTGTTTTAGCCCGGGACAGATTTTCCATGCAGCAGATTTAGTCCTTTATGCGTCCAGCTCCTTTCCATCTCGTTTGTGAGCTTTCTTTTGCGTCAAGTAAGCCATAAATTGCTGTATTTTGCATCATTTATACCTGAAACTTTCCTAATCACATTTGTTAGCTCATTTACAGGAAAAAGGACTAAAAGTGTATGAAATAGATAATTAGTTCTCAAAACTAGGCTAAAATATGGGCAAAATATATTGATATAGGCGCGTAAATTCGCCTATCATCATGAGCTTTCATCGTTTCAACAACAAAAGAACATCACTTAATTATACAAACTTCCAGTTAAAAGTGCCTTATCAACTAATCATACTAATCAAGAATTTAACTTTATGATAATTACAACATGAAGAATCTGTTACATGAAAACACAAGAGAACTATAAATTACCTCCTCAAACTGAGATGAGATCTTAAAGACAAGAAATCCATTCACTTCTTCCTAGACCACTTCGATTACTCTTCCATTTTTCGGTACCACAAGATGAAATCAAACTCCTTTCTATTTGTGGAAGCCCAACTGAATCAGGGAGGCCTTGATAGTATTGAAGAATTAACCTATATCACCATCAATTCAACTGCTAAACTTAAAATAATGGACGACTATATAATACATGTATAATTTATATTTACATATACTACTAGTGAACACACAATCAGATCCTTAAGAGAAAAGCACACTCAGCCCCAGAAACAAAACTAAAATAAGTACCATGTCACATATATGGGAGCAGAATAATAATTGGACAGATACTGTCATATCAGAAGTATGGACATGAAAATGATGCCGAACTTAAAAAAGGAGCACTTTTATGGGTCATAAGATCCATGTTGAAGAAGCAGACAAGAATGCTTAGGCACAAGTCAAATAATTAGTCGAGTATGTTTACATTCATTCTCTCAAAATTTTATATTAGTTGGCAATTGCGTTCTAATGTAGGAATATACTGGGTATGTTGCTGTTGTTGTAATTTCATTCTAGGCATACCTGCTATGTGCCAACCATTTCTTTTATCAGGAAAATTAAAATTTTATTAATAAATGTGTCCTTTAGATGCTGGGAATTACAAGCTTCAGAAAAAAGAGATCGCTCCCAAAAAGTGAGTCCTTCCGATTAATTCCTAAAAAGTTAGTAACAAAATATACAGAAAGTGTATCCCAACTGTGTACGGGGAGGATTTATGGCAGCAGAATTTTCCCCTTAGATAAATTAACCAAATAGCTCTTCAGATCTCATAATGGATATTCAGATATAAAACAACTATAATATTTGACCCTCCAGTATATTCCATGCATGCAGTAGCAACTCAACTTCTGATTCAAGGCTTACTTGAGGTGCCTAAGTAAAAAGTCATGCAAACTTTAGGGGGGGGCTGCCGATGGGTTCTGCCTAAGATTAAATGATACCATACACACTTTGTTTCCATATTTGGCGAATTAGTACAAATAATAGCAAACAATTTGCCAATTTAACACACACTCCCGTAAATTTCATATAGTGATTGTACAAGCACTTGACAATTAAAATACCATATAATGTCCAATCGTACACTTTCTAAAAGTTCAATTAAAACACCAATCATCCCAACCCAAGGCATATCAAATTAACCCTAGAATCAGAACAATGAGTACCTGCGAAGGAATATTAAAAGAAATACTTAAAGGAAGAGGAAGTGAAGTTAAAGACAAACCAGAAGTGTGAATAGCGGTGGAGCGATTGATAAGGATTATCCCTTGGAACTGGGTGGAGAATAATATCCGAAAATCAAAGTACAAACTTAAACCCGAGATACTGTAGCTGCAACAATCTCCTGGGATTTCCAACAACACAACTAAGAGCCCATGTCTAACCAATGTGGAATTTCCGCACCTCTCTTCCCTTCTCATTTTAACTAGATGGAAGAGCCCGCGCTAGCGCGGGCCCAATAACCCAAGTGAAAAGCACACATTGGTTTTTATGTCAAATAATGAGAATGTTTTATTGTACGGAAAAAATTATATACATCACAGATTCCCAGTAAGCACACGTGAGTTTATCATTAGGAGGTGATATAACAACAATATTAGTTTGTCACATATATATCTGGAGAGACAATAAAAGGGGGAGAACTATTTTGGATGAGACTTCTAGTAAAGAATTAATGCAGACAAAGTCAAACATTCTTCTTAATTCTTTCAATAACACTTGCAACTTAAATTAAGTGTACTATAGCTGCAGCAGATTCATCTAAAAGCTCCGACAGATTCATCACAAAGGCGGACTTCAATTACAGCTTTGACAACAAAACTGAAATTATTGAACAATTCTCACCTCTTGCAAGTTCAAGAGTACAACGAAGTAATTGCCTCTCGATTACATATGCAAAATACCAATAACACCAATAAATTTCGGAAGCAAACGTAAAACAAGTTGCTAATTAGATTCTACAGTCCATATTGGTTAAACATACAATTACACAATAATCAAAATTAAATGACCCCTCAAGTAAGGTTCATCCAGAGAAGATGTATCAAGCATTTCACGAGTGAAAAATAAATTGTTCGTCATCCAGAATTATTCATTATTTAACAAGGAGTGCTTGATACCAATTTTTGTAGCATGAAATCCTCTAAATCTTCAACTCATACTATTCTTTTGTTATCAAAATAAAAATCACATTATGTCCCCTATCTGCTCTATTTTATCATTTAATCTGCATGTAAGTTTGTATCACCCACCTTATTATGTTGTATTTGTTCATGTGACTTTTTTCTAATCATCCTTCGAGTTCAAAGAGTAGGGAAGAGCTAAACCAGACAGATTTGTGAAAGCATTTGAGATTGTAAGTGCCATACAGACCCCTTTACCTCCTCCAGAGATATCCGCATCAAGAAGCAGATTGATGAATCTCTTCTTCATCAAAACAATTTCTAAATATAACCCAAATCCAGAAAAACAATAAACGCAAAGAAGTAGCAAACGTCCAAAACTATCAACAGATCCACCATGACAAATCTACTCAATAAAGGTAATAATGAAGCCCAGTACAAGTATTAAACACTGAATCACCACCAGGTTGGCGTATAGTTAAACAAAATAAGAAAATGCACAGATCAGGATTGCTCTAAAGCTTTAATAGCAAATAAAAAATACTTTGAACCCTTCTCAAAAATGTTTTCGAGTTCCAACACCAAGAGATATAGAGTGCATTCCTAGATTCGAACCTATGACCAGCTGGTTAACCGCCGACCTTTCTAGCACTAAGCTACTGAGGCATAACAAGAGATTCAATCTCATAGACTTCAATTTCCACTCCCAACCTATGACCAATATGAGCTAGAAGCTTCCTGCGTAACCTCTTCATAGTGGCGCCCCTAAATCTCAATTCCATCCAATTGCACAAATCAGAGAAACTCTAATCTCGTGAGAATTGGCTGTGTTGTCGTTATTTTTATATCGTTATAGTAATTGAAGTTAATAGTGAAGACTATGGATATCTCTTAATACACCCAATCTTGATGTCTTAAGATGGTAATGAAGACAATATTCATAATTACCATGTTAAGACATAAAAGTTGGGTATATTAAGAGACATCAGAACGGTACATCATTTTGCTGTTTGATGTTTTTCCAGCAGAGACACAAAGTAGACATATAAATTTTTGCTTTTAGGCCTCAAATTTGGACTATTTCTACTAAAACTTCTGGCTATTATGCCATTCATTCATCCCACGTCACAAACAGTACATGGAGTTGTAAAACAAAGAGAAAACAAATACCTCAACATAAAGTACAAGGTAAGAAAAATCAACCAAAAAAAGGACCCAATAATTGCAAAAATATGAATACAAATAACAATTGATAACAATTAAGCAATTACATGAGATGAATCAACGAAATTGAACAAAGAACAACCGATAACAATTCAAGCAATTACCTGATAAGAATAGCGAAATTGACAAGAGAAGAGAAAGACAGATGAAGATGACCAAATGAAGAGAAGAAGAAGCGGTTTTTATTGATCTGAGCTTCAGATTCGAACGTTTTTGCAGGAAGAGAAGGTACAGAGTTTAAGGTCTACAGGTATGTTTATCTTCTTCTCTCTTTCCTTCTTTTTTTTCCTTTCTCGGTTTGCGTTTAGGCTGCTTTGTGAAATGACAAAAATGCCTTTCTTTCCAGTTCATTTTACTTATCGGATTTTGATTTGATAACTTCATTTATTTTAGAGTAACTTATATAAATCACAAAATGTTATAATTTATTAAATTACATTATATCATGAATTTTCACGAAATATTTAAAGGTTATAATATTTTATTCTAATAATTTATTAAATTACATTATATCATGAATTTTTAAATTTATGATACATATTTTTAGCCTTGATACATATGCATTGTGATACATTTGTAATTTAGTTATTAGTTAAATAAGGAAGTAACTAATTTTCAATCATTACAAGGAGTAAAATTAGGCACAAATCGTGAAAATGATCACAATGATACATTTCGTAAAATTACTCACTAACCATTAAAAATTCAATCTCACATTAAAATAAATAATTTACATTTGTCAAACATATGTTAACTGTATCAAATATTGACAAATAAATTTAAAATATGAATCATTATCACAAAATATATGTCATATGTATCACCAGTATTGACTTAATGTGTCATATGTATCACCAGTATATGTTATATGCACTATGATACATTTGTAATTTACTGGTTAATTAAATAAGGAAGTAACTAATTTTCAATTATTACAGAGAGTAAAATTAGACACAGGTCATGAAAATAATACATTTGGTTCCAGATGTATCACAGTGATACATTTCATAAAATTACTTACTAACCATTGAAAATTCAATCTCACACTAAAATAAATAATTTGCATTTGTTAAACATATGTTAAATGTATTAAATATTTATAAATAAACTAAAAATATGAATCACTATCACAAAATATATGGTACTATCACATTAATTAATTTCTCCTCTTTTTCTTAATATATAATGACTTAAAAATTGAAAAAAAAAAAGAAGTTGATAAAAGAAAGTTGATAAAAAGATTAAAGAAAAACAATGAAATTGGTAAAGAAGTTGCAATAAAGGAAATGAAAGTTGTATCAATCGATTATAATTTGAGAGAGATTTTAGGGGATGAAATATTTTTAAAAAAAAAAAATTAAAGAAAAATAGATTGCATGCATTAACTGAAGGGTAAAAGTAGGGTGGGATTTTTATTCATATGTATCAAGAGTAAAATATAAAATTCGGGATTTTAAGTAATTGCTTAAAAGGTAAGAAATTTTGGATAATAAGGTCTCTTAGATTTGTGATTTTGTGTAATTTATCCTTTATTTTACCTCACTGGTCCTGTTACTTGATATTTAGTAGTGTCGGTAAAATTGAACGACTTTTATTCTAATTTATATAGAGTTGTCAATACAGTTAGATCAGCCCATCCGGGTTAGCCTACATGGACTTTGGAGTTTGATGGGTCAGACCGTGCTGGCCCATCAACATGACGGGTCATAAAACAGTAAGCCCAACCCATCACACTGCGGGTTGCGGGTTTTTAAGGGTCAATCCATTTTTAAAAATATATTATTTTTATAATTTTAATTTTAATTTTAAATTGTTAATTACATAAATATTTACAACATAATATTATGTGAAGTTACTACTTGTTAATCAAGTCTCAAATTTACAAAAAAAAAAAAAAACTAATAATTTGTGAAATTAAATAACTTTTGATACCAAATTCAAATCAAATAGAGATGTTGAAAAACAAACGAAACTGTTAATGAGTAATAATATAGCTAGCTAAATAGCAATATTAACCTAATTTTACTTTAATTGGTCACAATAAAACACAAAGAAATGATAATATTTAGTCCGTTAAAAGTGAGAATGAACTTAAAAAAAAAACTCACATGACACTTATGGCGTGTCCAGTATCACCAAATCATCTTCATCAAACATATTTAATTCCTTAAAAAATTTAGTATTTTATATTTTAATTATTTATATATTTTATAAAAATATTTAATAGTTAAATATATATGATGGTTCAAATAGACTTTAAGTTTGAACTCTTCTTTTTATTCCTAGTACTCTAATATATTTTTTAATCATTTTTTGTTTGGCTCGCGGGCCAGCCCAGCCATACTGCTCAAGACCACGGGCCAACGGGCTTATACGGGCTGGGCTAAAAAGCATTGTTCTTAAATGGGCTACAAAAATTGTAGTCCAATCCTAATAATTTACGGGCTAGGTTGGGCTGGGTCGGCCCAACGGGCCTGACCCATATTGACGGCTCTAGATTTATATGACATATTTTCGTTAATCACTTTAAAAAATAATGATATATTTTTATATTTAGAGATAATTTAACTTTAAAATATTTAATTTACTCTTATTGAAATGATTTTTAGCTATACAAATATTTATTATTTATTTTAGATCACAAGTTTCTAAAGTCTTTCTCTCTTAAATCCTATATTGAATCAAAATACATCACATAAATTGAAACGAAAGAAGCAATGTTTTTATTTTTTTTTTCTACAACACCGGAGATATTCTAATATGAAGAATGATCAGTTATGCTTTCAAAATGCTTTGATCATTCATCATTTCAACAACAAAAGAACATATATTGATCATAAAAGTTTCCACCTAATAACGTGCGAGTAAGTTGGTTCAAACACCACAGTTATAAAAAAAATGCACTTAAAAAAGCTTTATGAACTACTAATAATATTAATTGGAAGAACTTGCTTGACGTCATGCAAATAATAATGCATTTCAACTTGTAAAATAGCAAAAACAACAAATTTAATACACAAATTCGAGAACGAAAGCAATAGACAAATCAAATTAAACAAAACATGCTAACCTAGTTCACAATTGATTTTAATATTAAAAATCATCAAGGAGACGTATTATTTTTTTTTTGGTTTTTCATCTGGTGTTCGGTACCCGCATTGAAGTTTGACTAATCCAAATTCGCACCAGGTAGGGACCCATTCGGCGGTAGCACTCCCAACAGAGAAGGAGACATATTATGATTCTGCCTTGAGAGAGATGGTGAGAGAAAAACGACGAGAACTTAACAACGGGTCGAATCTAAAAGGAAAATTAACTATATAAACTTATTAGATTAATTATCATAAGTTATAGCAAAACTTTTAAGTTTTCAAGTTATAGCAACTTTCATTTTAAAAAATATATATATATAAAAATTGTTGAAAATACAAAAAAGTAATTAATGAAAAAGGAAAATTAAGATTTAATACAATTAATATACAATTTACCTTCCTTGAAAATAGTTAACTTTAATTACTGATATTTATCCATCCCCAAATCTCTCTAACTGTTGTTTTTCCTCCTATTTTAATGCTTGAATTAAGAGTTTTCAGAATTCAGAAGGATTCATACGGGCTAGGAGCATGTCGGATTGGTGTTCTTGGCATACCACCAATCGAAGGCATGCCATCACAAAGAACTCTGAACGGAGGAGAAAAAAGGGAACGTGTTGATTATTTGAACCAAGAAGCACAATTGTTCAACAACAAGTTGGCAGATGATTTAAGTTCTCTAAAAAATAAAGTTCCTAATTCAAGATTGGTGTATGTAGATATATATAATCTCCCACTTGATGTCATCAGCAACCCTCAGAAATATGGTACAAATATGGCTGCCTTTTTCCTGAATATCGACAAAATCTCTGTTTCTTTCTTTATATGACTGTGCAGGATTCAAAGTTACAGAAAATAGATGTTGTGGGACAGGGAAAATAGAAATTGCAGAGTTATGCACATCGGTGTGTTCCGATGATTCTGATTATGTTTTTTTGGGATAGCTTTCATCTTACAGAAAAACATACAAATTTTTAGTTCATCAAATTCTTGTACACCATTTAAGTAGCTTCTTCTGATAAATTCACATATCAACATGCATATCAATGAATTCTTAGTACTTGTTGCCCAGTGATTGGTCATTTATACGTTATTTTCTCACTCAGTGATCATGTCTATCATCCCCGATTTTTATTATTTTTTATTTTTTCTAGTAAGTATATACATGATGTGGTAGTAACAAAGTTGGACTATAGCAGTACATACAAACTTGCAAATATTTGATTTCTTTTATGTATTAGATTGGTATAAAATTGATATTGAATCATTTTTTCTATTTACTGTTTGTTTTTCTAATATAGTTAATAATTTAAATTAACTTTTTGGTGCTCGATTATTACCGTTTGTTTTTATAAGATTGTGGGTATGAACAAAGTTTATTTTTTGTATTTATGTAGTATTTATATAATGTTATGCTACTTTAACACTTGTTCCGTATTTTACATCGTTGAATGAAATTGATATGAACTAAGTCGCATCAGATGGTATTAAATTTGACATCAACTACATCAAATTATACATTTTTCGATTCTACAATTAGCAACATTTGACATTAATATTGAATCTTGATTTTTATCGGTGCTCATTACTCTTTGTATAAGATTGTAGGTATGAACAAAGTTTAGTTTTGATATTTAACATAGTATTTATATAATGTTCTTCATCTTGCCAGAAAGCAAACAAAAATACCAATCTTGATTAATACTGATTATTTTTTTATTGCAACGAAAAATTATTTGACATCAAACAACTATCAATTAATTTTTTTTCAACATTTACGTTGATAGTTTTTTCATATAACATCCATTACATACACTAAAAAGGTTATGCAACACAAAACATAATTTTTCTCATCGATTGTCACATTCATAAAACTCATTCAATACAAATGTGATATATGCGAAACTTCATCAATGTCAATTTAATACATTGAGAACTCAAAATAAAAATATTACTTAAATATGAAATGAGTATATAAATTGATTTCAACGTATTAAAAGTGGGATTATCCTAGGAAAATGTGCTCATCAAAACTTAGTTAACATTGTTGCACTAATTGGCAATTAACAACAACAACAACAACAACAACAACAAACCCAGTGTATTCCCACCAGGTGGGGTCTGGGGGGGTAAGATGTACGCAGTCCATACCTCTACCTCTAAAGAGGTAGAAAGGCTGTTTCCGAAAGACCCCCGGCTCAAGACACGAGACACCACGCAAATACATAGTACATAAATACATAGTGAAGCACTGAACAAGGTTACAAGATTACATAATATAAAGACGGCAGCCATAAGTAAAGGCAACAGAGTAAAACGCCCAGGTTCGTACTAAAACAAGGAACACGGACTCATAATTAGGATACTACCCCTAGCAACAAATTCCCTGCGCTAGCAACCTAAACTTGCCCTAGTCTTCAGCCCTAATTCGCGTCCTCCAGACCTTCCTCTCTAGGGTCATGTCCTCGGTGAGCTGTAACTGCTCCATGTCCCGCCTAATCACCTCTCCTCAGTACTTCTTCGGCCTACCCCTACCCCGCCTAAAACCATCCAACGCCAGTCTCTCACACCTACGAACCGGGGCATCCATGTCTCTCCTCTTCACGTGTCCGAACCAGCTCAATCGGACTTCCCGCATCTTGCACTCCACTGGAGTCACACCAACCTTCTCCCTGATAGACTCATTCCGAACTCTATCCCCTCTATTTAGCCCACACATCCAGCGCAACATCCGCATCTCTGCCACCTTCATTTTTTGGATGTGGGAATTCTTAACTGGCCAACACTCCGCTCCATACAACATGGCCGGACGGACTACCACCCTGTAAAATTTGCCTTTAAGCTTGAGAGGCACCTTCTTATCACACAATACCCCCGACGCAAGCTTCCACTTCATCCAACCCACCCCAATACGGTGCGAGACATCCTCATCAATGTCACCGTTACCCTGGATCACCACCCGAGATACTTGAAACTATCCCTTTTACATACCACCTGAGATTCCAGCGTCACTACCACCTCATCCTCCAGCCTCATGCCATTAAATTTGCACTCCAAATACTCTGTCTTGCTTCTGCTCAACCTGAACCCTTTAGACTCAAGAGTTTGTCTCCACACTTCTAATTTGTCCTTCACACCCTCTTGAGTCTCATCAATCAGAACTATATCATCTGCAAAAAGCATACACCACGGCACCTTCCCTTGAATACGCCGCGTCAACACATCCATCACCATAGCGAACAAAAAGGGACTAAGAGTAGATCCCTGATGCAATCCTATCAAGACGGTGAAATGCTCTGAGTCTCCTCCCGCCGTCCTCACCTGAGTTTTCGCTCCCTCATACATATCCTTAATTGCTCTGATATATGCCTGCGAGACTCCACTCACCTCCAAGCACCTCCAAAGCACTTCCCTGGGGACTTTGTCGTATGCCTTCTCCAGGTCGATAAACACCATGTGCAGGTCCTTCTTCCTTTCTCTATACTGTTCCACCAGCCTCCGTACCAGGTGAATTACTTCCGTCGTCGAGCGGCCAGGCATAAACCCAAACTGGTTTTCCGAAATAAACACTATCCGTCTCAGCCTCACCTCGACCACTCTCTCCCAAATCTTCATAGAGTGACTCAATAACTTAATCCCCCTATAGTTATTGCAACTCTGGATGTCCCCCTTATTCTTGTAGAGAGGGATCATGGTACTCCACCTCCAAGCCTTGGGCATCTTTGTCGTCTTGAAGATTTCGTTGAACAATCCAGTCAACCACCTTACACCAGCCTCTCCAGCGAACTTCCAAAACTCCACCGGTATCTCATCCGGCCCCGTCGCCCTTCCCCTTCGCATCCTGCGAACAGCCTCTCTAACCTCTCCTACCTGAAAACGTCTACAATAACTAAAATCCCGACACTTCTCTGAGTGCTCCAGTTCCCCTAACTCAATTACTCTATCCCCTTCGTCATTCAAGAGCTTATGAAAGTATGACTGCCATCTATCCTTAATGTGGCTGTCCTCCACCAACACTCTACCGTCCTCCCCCTTAATGCACTTCACCTGGTCGAGGTCACGCCCCTTCCTCTCCCTCGCCTTAGCGAGTCTAAACAACTTTTTCTCCCCTCCTTTCCCCTGTAGCCCTGCATACAAGCTCTCAAAAGCGGTCGTCTTAGCTGCCGTGACAGCTGACTTAGCCTCCTTCCTAGCTAGCTTGTACTCTTTCCTGTTTACCCGCTTCTCGTCTTCGTTCTTACTCTCAACCAACTTAGCATACACCCCTTTCTTGATCCCCACTTTCTTCTCCACCTCTTCATTCCACCACCAATCCCCCCGGTGGTGCCCGGCTCGGCCCCTGGAAACACCCAACACCTCACTTGCGGTCCCCCTGATGCACGAAGCCGCCCTATCCCACATACTATCCACGTCCCCCCGACACTCCCACACCCCCATTCCCGCCAACTTCTCCCTAATCTCCCACGCCTTCACTGGTGTCAAGCCACCCCACTTAATTCTAGGTCTACCCTCTTTACTCCTCCTCTTTCTATTCCTCTTAGTACTCAGATCCATAACCAGAAGCCTATGCTGAGTCGAAAGATTCTCACTTGGGATGACCTTACAGTCCTTACACTAATTGGAACCATCCCCCTACCTATAAACTGTTGGTACAACAATCTTGCAGACTAATCAATACATCTACTAAAGGTCTCACACGAAAAAAAAACTCAATAAAAGACATCCTTGTTTGGCTAATGTATCTTAAAAATGAATGTCTTCTTGTTCATTCATCTTTCTCGAGTAGATGGACATTACAGGTAAAACAATGAAATATGTCCTAGTTAACCATCTTTCAGATGTTAGCAACGAGCCAAACACGAGTTTGAAGTTTTAGATGAGTGTAAGAACAAGTTTTTTTTCCAAGGTATACATGTAAAATATATTTAAAAAATAAGATAAATAAATTTTAAAATATATTAAACAGAAAAGATATATCTTTTAAAAAAATCTATTAAAAAACTAAGATAAATAAATTGAAACATAGAAAATATATCTATAGGACAATAGAACCATGCTCGTGATTTGTCGTTTACAAATTTACAAGTATATGCTGGATTGGGGATCAACTCATCTAACACAATTGGTTACATAAATATTCAAATTATTTATGTGCTTCAAAGGTGGCAAAATTTTAAGTGTAAATTATGCTAATATTTTCCAATTCCAAGGTTGCTCCAATTTGAATATACTACGAGTAGTTAATAAGTAAAGAGGGTCAAAAAAGTGAAGGATAAATGAGATGAAAAGCATCAATAATTATATTATGAACTAAAATATTTTTGTTCCTATTAGCTAGTGATCAAGAAGAGTCACTATTTAGAAGAAATTTAATGAATGAAAACTAAAGAGAAAAGACTTCTATTGGTAACTAAAAAAAGTAAAAGAGACAAGACTTCTATTGATAATTAAAGACTGAAAAATATGAAAAAGTGTATAATCAAGTTAATTATTCAAGTTAATAAAAAAGTATAAAATCAAATCTTACGTTTTAAAAATATAGTTACCATATTTAACTTCTTAAATTGTAGAAAAACTTGGATATTTAATTATTAAAAAAAATTTGATACCTTAACTTGCCATAATTATCCAAAAATTTTAATTAATAGTGATAAATGTTAAATGCTAAATATAAGGAAATAATACAAATAATAAATATTACCAAATTGATTTTTGAAAATTTAAATAAAATATATTTTTCTCAAAATTTGCTATAACTTATAATTATTTCTTAAGTCTAGTAATTAATAAAAAATTATGCTATAACTTGTAATTAACAATCTAAAAAGTATATTTGGGATAATTTTCACAATCTAAAATTTGACAGCCCAAACATAATAGGAGAAGGCCCCAAAATGATTAGTATTAGGCGTAGGTATGAAAGCCCATTTTGAACGGTGTAATGGGCCACAAGGCCCCCAACATCTAGCCTATACCCGTCCATACCTTCCTTTTTCCTTTCTCTTACTCTTTCCATTTTAAATTAAACATGGATGAAGATGATTTTTGACAAGCGCACGTTCATAGACTGTTAGCAAAATAAGGCGAGAAAGATATTGAATGAGTTTAAAGAGTATTTATTTAAGCTAAACCCAGTTAGTTCTACTATTTTCAGGAGCTAAGTCTAGCCTCTTACAAGTCTCAATTGAGGCAGAAAAAAGACAATTCTTAACCCGATGGGGAATCTTGCTACATAGCTTCATATCTAAATGTCACCAACAAAATAAAAATTCATAAACAATTAATTGGACTTTAAGATTTCTCCCAATTTGGTATTGTATATTAACTAAAAGAATATTATATGAAATTTAAAATTGTTCGGTTATGTAACATAATATAATATGTACACTGTAAATAACGAATAACAAATAGAATTAGGAACTCTCTTTTCACCTTTTTAGGGTTAGAATAAGTCCATATACTCGTCATTTTCCAAAGGTTTAGAACTTCCACTATCACACGCATAATCGAATCATTAATTTATATTACTGTATTGATTTATTTTTGGTTTCCTTATTCAGTGTAAGACATTAGAGTCTCGACTGATTCGGATCGTGGGACCCATTAAGGTGGCAGCTCTCAACAAAGTTTTCTTCATACCTAGAGTCGAACCCTCAACTCCTGATTAAGAGTGGAGCAACCCCATCCAATGCACCACAACCTATATATATGTTGGTTAATTTATATTATAAAGCCACTAACATAGTTCTTTTATCAAATAATTTATATTATTATTTGATAAAAGAATTATGTTAGTGGCTTTGCCTTTATTTGATCATATAATATTGCTGAACTATTTTGTGTGATAACTTATAGATATTCTCTTTAAGGTTCAAGCAAAAATTCCTCTTCTAAATCAATATAATTATTGTTCCTTGGCTACTTTTACAACAACAGAAGTATCGCAAGAACACGATCTAGTTAAAATTAATGAAATATCACAAAGAAACAATCAGCTAGATTATTTTACTACAAGCACATTTTTTGTTTTATAATTAATCACTTGAGCTAAAAATTATCAGTTCAACTAGTAATTAATAGATGAGAACATTTTGTAATCGACTTAAATAAATAAATTGTAGTAAATCAAACTCATATGAAGCGCTTTTAAAATATTATTTTTTTTGTAAAGCATACAGACTGAAAATAAAAATTATTTAACGAGAAGGGACAATATGAATTTGAAGTCTTTGCGCCGTTAAATTTGAATCTCCTTTGCATTCGTCCCACCTCTAAAGAAGAAAGGGCAATGGCAGATAAGTTTGTCTTAATATTTTTTTTTTTTTTTGGCATTATAAATTATAATCATGGGATGCTTAGATTCTGTCTTATCATAGATTTATTTAGCACTATGATTTTCTTAAATTCATTAGTTAATGCTTATACTATACTAACATTTTGGGAGTGGAAAAGGGATCATAAACTTTTCTTTCTTTTTTTTCATTAAAGAAATACTCTCATGACTAGTGGGTAATATAATTAATCAATTATTCAAAACCTATATTGCGTTGTCATGTCCACCATCGAAGGACAAGGCATGTGCACAGAGATAATATTACTTACTGTCTAGCTCACTATTGTATCCCAGTTTGCAAATTAGTGAGTTTTATAGTCTAACTATATCAAGTCATCAACATAAAAACAAATAAATAAATAAAGACAGGGCAGTGAATTAATTTTTTTGTACAAAGGACATCAATTTAATAAATTGTTAGTTTTTTTTTTGGGGGGAGGAATTCGCAACCGCTACAACCTCTGCCCTTCGGGTGAGCACTCTGTGGTGAACACTTTGTGCGCACTAGCTAAATCCCTCACTGTGCAATCGCTCGTAAACCACACAGGAGATGTAAACCGCACTAGGTAAATCCCGTGCGACGACCTAGATTGAGGAGGCATTAGGGGATCGATACGGCGACCTCCGCACTAGGTGACCCGCGTTCGTTCCCTGGCAACGGCGTTTTAGGTAGTGCACCTAGGTGAGCTGGTTGAAGCCAACGCTTTCATCCACACGACCAAGAATCGATCCCTGAGTCACACAATATTTAATAAATTGTTAGTTATAATCATGATATTCATAATAACAATTAAATTGATGTAACGTGTGGTATTTCATAATAAAATTTGAGATTAATTTTCTCTATCAATATTTTTTGAGTCGAACTTGTCGCACCCCACACACCCAACGTTGCAAATTTTTCTCGAGATAGTAGAATTTTTTTTTTAAAAAACACGATTATAAATTGTGACAAAGAAAGACACGCATGGATCACTGCTATTCTCTTTTTCCTTGCCCTTTTTTAAAGTGTGTTTTTTCATAGCACCTCTCATAATATAACAGTAGGAATTGAGTTCAATACCAACATTTTTTAAGTGGAATTTCTTCATAATTGTGTCAGAGGGTAGTATTTTCTCAAACACCCGTACCTTTAGAAATTAATGATGGTTATTTATTTTGGACAAGAAAACATAGAAGGATGAAAATTAAGGGCACCAATTAATGAAGTAAAAAAAACAAAAAAACAAAAAACAAACTGGTAGTCTTACCAAACTACTAGTATATATTTATAAATTAAATACATGTGTTAATGATGCTAGTATATTCTTAGATCTTCATCTATCAATAGCGACAACAACATAGCCAACTAACACGCTTGCATTGAATTGAATAAATATATAAATGACACATACAACTTACATTAACTTTTTATTATCTAATCTTAATTAAATTTTCTTTATGTTAAAGAAATTCAACAGTTAGAACACAGTATAAATTAAAGGAAAATATTGGTATAATTTACTACATTATCTCTTTTTAATAAAAATAGATTGATTTCTTTTTTTAAAAAAAAAAATACTATGTAATTAAGGATATTTAGTTGAAAATAATTATCAGTTCTAATTTTGAAATTTAAAACAATAATTACTTTGGAATAATTTTAAAAAATCAAAGTGACTGTTAAGTGTTTAATTGAGGACAAAAGGAGTACGTACATGGACGACATGAATTTAATAGTTTAATTGAATGCCCTTCTTTATTTTTAGTACCGATACTAATTCTAACATCAATTTATTACTGAATTAATGTAATTTAATGGAGTATAAATATCGGAGGTATGTAATTTTTTTTATTTTTTTTAAATCTGCATGTTGGTCGTACGTGCATATTTTGGGTTGGTGTGTGTTTTGATGTATCGTCAATTCCAAGAAAGTCGAGCACCTAAAGATGACATTAAAGGAACATTAGTTGGCCAATTCTGTTAGCTGTCCAGTAACTTTCAAGCATGGATTTCATCATCATTGATTTTTATTTTTATTTTTGTTGAAAATAAGTCAATAAACATGTTGTTTGGTTGGTTGGATAAAAACAATAATTTTAAAATAAAATGTAATATTATTTTATCATGCTTTTAATTATTAATATTAATTAATTTTAATATTAATTTATCTCGTCATTTATGCATACTATAATAAAGAGATTAACCATCCTATATTATGAAACAAGTTATGAAAAATTGTAAAACATGGATAGGTAGTATAGAAACTATTTTTATTGGTTATTTTGTTTTTATACCAAAAAAAATAGATACATAGGGTATAATTTAAAATAAAAATTATTTATTAAATTTAATAAAATTGAGAAGGTGTTGATGGTTTTGACGAAAGATAAACTTTTATCTTTTATTGTTTTAATTCATGTACCATTAATCATTATATTCCATGTTATTTAGGTACAACGTAATATGTTAATTGGTGTATTTAATCAGCGAAGTATATATAAATCAAATATTGAATAAAATGATGTATAGAATTTTACACTATACTGTGTTTTTTCTCCTTGATAATTCGAGCTTCAGAGATATATTACAATTAAGCAGGGTTCATGTTCGTATTCTAGGTAGTACCAAATTTTATATGCATGAGCCACAGGGGTGGATCTAGAGTGGTAGGTGAGGATTTCCGAGAACTCAGTAATTTTTATGCGAATTTTTTAATTTTACTGAGAAATCTAGTAAATATATAAATATTATAAGTTAGAAATCCATAGACGAAGTGTTATCATTAATATAGTGGTATAGGCCTTTTGGTTGTGTAAGCCACTATATTTGATTTTTATTTTTTACAAGAAATTCATAAACTTTAAATCCTAGATTCGCCACTGGATTGAGCCAAATATTGAATTCCATCTATGTTTCTTAATATTAAAGAAGTTACTGGCAACTACTATTAATTATCTTCCTATTTGGGAGAAGAAAAAAATATTCCTATATGAAGCAAGTAGCAAGTTTCTATCAGTACAATAAAAACTTACCATGGTTTAAATGTCTCACCTGAATTACAAATGCCGTAAACAAGCTGTTTTTTGTCATTTTTAGTTGTGATAATGTACTAATGAAAATGTGTTATTTATTTAACAAAAAATATAGAAAAGAATAAAAAAGTACAAATATTCCTTTATATATTTAGAAGTAAAGTGTCATTTTGATTATGCACAACACTGAAGACTGAAGAGGCATATGAAGTTTATAAAAATGAGTTCAAAGTTCAAACTCAGATTAGTATTTTGTTGAAAAAAAAAAGTACTAATATTTTTGATGTGAAATAAGATATACCAAGCAGGTCTGGGCATGGTACGGCATTATATGTTTTGGTTTTTGATTTTAAAAAACATTGTGTCATTATGATATCAAAATAATTCGGTATAGTTCACTATTTGAAAGTTTGATTTCAATATTGAGATACGATAAATCAATAATCGTAATAATTAAATTTTTCACCATTATTATTTATATGTTTGCTAATATTTTAATAATATATATATATATATATATATATATATATATATATATATATATATATATATTATATGTAACTGTGTACTTCAATTAAATATTCTGATAATTTTCTTTTATAAATACTGAAAGTCGTTTCAATATTTTTAAAATTCTAAAATATAGTATATCAGAACATTGAACTCGCAGTATTGAAATTTTAATTTTGATATAATAATTCAATATCTACTTACCATATCCACCCTATGCTAAGCTAACGTACAGTTAGTAGGGAAAATTTCAAAATAGCAACTTTGTAGTCTTAATTATAACTTTTATAGCAATAGTTTCATAGTTATGAAAAATAGCAAATTGTATTTTATATTTAAGTAAAATGTTGCTATATGAATACATATACAAATATATATGTATTACTGATAAATACATATGCACAACTGAAAAATACATATTCTTCTATTACAATGAAGTGGGTAAAATATTGCTACTTTTGCTATAAGTTGCAATTTTGAAGAAGTGTTGCTAATTGTTATAATTATAGTCTTAAGGATGCTAATTTCTATAATTTTTTCTTATTATTATATTTGGATAGAGGTGCATGACCTGTATCATCATGGGCCCAACACTATAAATATTTTTTAGCACTAAAATTTGATATTGATGAGATACAAACATAAATATACATTGATTTAGTTAAATATTATTAATTCTGATATATAAATGACTTATAATAATTAATTAGGGGTAATATAGTAAATCAGTGAGCAATTAGGGGTAATATAGGCAGACATGTCATCTATTTTTTTGATTAAATATTATTAATTTTTTAATACATAAATGATTTATAATAATTAATTAGGGCAATATAGTAAATCACTGAGCAATTAGGGGTAATATAGGCAGACATGTCATCTATTTTTTTAATTAAATATTATTAATTCTAATATATAAATGACTTATAATTATTAATTAGGGGTAATATAGTAAAAAAATATTATTAATTTTAATATATAAATGACTTATAATAATTAATTAGGGGTAATATAGTAAATCACGGAGCAATTAGGGGTAATATAGGCAGACATGTCATCTATTTTTAATTAAATATTATTAATTTTTTAAGATATAAATGACTTATAATAATTAATTAGGGATGATATAGTAAAATCACGGTTAAAGAAGCTGAAAAAAATGTCATAAATATCTGTTTTTTAAATTAAATATTATTAATTCTAATGTATAAATGACTTATAATAATTAATTAGGGGTAATATAGTAAAAAAATATTATTAATTTTAATATATAAACGACTTATAATAATTAATTAGGGGTAATATAGTAAATCACGAAGCAATTAGGAGTAAAATAGGCAGACATGTCATTTTTTTTAATTAAATATTATTAATTTTTTAATATACAAATGACTTATAATAATTAATTAGGGATGATATAGTAAAATCACGATTAAAGCAGTTGAAACAAACGTCATAAATATCTATTTTTTAATTAAATATTATTAATTCTAATATATAAATGACTAATAATAATTAATTAGGGATAATATAATAAAAAATATTATTAATTCTAATATATCAATGACTTATAATAATTAATTAGGGGTAATATATAAGTCATGGAGCAATTAAGGGTAATATAGTAAATGACGAAGTAGTGGTCGAAACCAAATGACTTATAATAATTAATTAGGGGTAATATAGTAAAAAAATATTATTAATTCTAATATATAAATGACTTATAATAATTAATTAGGGATAATATAGTAAATTGCGGAGCAGTTAGGGGTAATATAGGCAGACGTGCCATCTATTTTTAATTAAATATTATTAATTTTTTAATACATAAATGACTTATAATACTTAATTAGGGATGATATAGTAAAATCACGATTAAAGCAGCTGAAATAAACGTCATAAATTTCTAGTTTGTAATTAAATATATTAATTCTAATATATAATTGACTTATAATAATTAATTAAGGTAGTATAATAAAAAATTATCAGTTCTAATATATATATGTGTGTGTGTAATTAATTAGGGGTAATATAGTAAATCACAGAGCAATTATGTATATTGTAGTAAATGACGAAGCACTGGTCGAAATCAGTGCGGGCAGACATGTCATCTATTTTTTAATTAAATGTTATTAATGTTTTAATACATAAATGACTTATAATGATTAATTAGGAATGATATAGTAAAATCACGGTTAAAGCAGCTGAAACAAACGTCATAAATATCTATTTTTTAATTAAATATTATTAATTCTAATATGTAAATAATTGATAATAGTTAATTGGGGATAATATAATAAAAAAATATTATTAATTCTAATATATAAATGACTTATAATAATTAAATAGGGATAATATAGTAAATCACGGAGCAATTAGAGGTAATATAGTAAATGATAGGGGGTAATATAGTAATTTACTTTTGGAATAAAATATTATTAATTTTTTAATACATAAATGACTTATAATAATTAATTAGTGATGATATAGTAAAATTACGCTTAAAACAGTTGAAACAAATGTTTTAAATATCTATTTTTTAATTAAATATTATTTATTTTATATTAATAACTTATAATAATTAATTAAGGATAATATAATAAAAAAATATTATTAATTCTAATTTATAAATGACTTATAATAATTAATTAAAAATAATATAATAAATCATAAAATAATTAAAGTGTAATCTGATAAATAATGAAGATAAAAAAGTAAATCTATGAAGAGCTAGTCGAAATCAGCTCTTCTATATAATAGAAAAGTAGACATGGGATTAAAGCATTCGCTGAAAATTATAGAAAGCTGCGAAAAATAAGAAAAGGATAAAAAATAGTACTACATACTTTACTCTCTTAATTGGGGTGGACGTTTCAGTTCGGTATTTTTAAATTTTGAATTCAGTAGTTCGATAATTGGTATTTGAACGTAGATATCATATACCATACTTAAAATTAAAGATGTGCAAATGTACATTTAAACTTCAAAAAGTATATTTAAAAGAAATTCTATTGAATATTATTTTTGTTGTTTTTTACGAATATATTATCAAAGTCTAAGAGATTCTTTGAGATGATTAATACTATTGTTTATTGATAGACATATCGTATGTATTTATAGGGGTGTTCATGGATCAGTTTGGATCGGTTGTTGGTCAAAATCATAACCAAATCAACTTAGTCGTTTTTTAAATTTCTAAAATCAAACCAAACCAAACAAAAAAATAACCATCGGTTTGGTTCTTGTCGGTTTAGTTCGGTTTAACTTTAACAAATGATAAAAATTGAATTTTTTTTAAAAAAAATCCAATCTAACATATGAGATGTTAGCCGAGTGTTGTATCTCAACTGTGAAACTAAGATGTCAACTGAGTGTTATACTTCGACAAAACTATGAACAACACCATATGAACACTTCTAAAAATATATTTTAAAATTACATTTAACAAAATGATATGATAAATCCCCCAAAAGGTGAACACATAAACTTCTTACTCAACAAGGTTAAAAAAAAAGTTAGAATTAATGATTGTATATAGTCAAATGAATCTCTGTTATAAATTTCAATATACAACAAGATGTTATTTTCATAATTAGTATCATTTGTCATTCAAAGTGCGAAATTCACTTAGAATCTTATAAGGTACTATTAACTAGATGAAGAAATGACTTAATGTGTTACAACTAAAGTTAAATCATGATTAAAATATAAAGTGTAACAAATATTTATATTGTATTTATGAATAATACATAAATAATTATATATATATATATCGGTTCGGTTTAGTTATTTTAGAGTAAAATCAAACCAAACCAAATTAGTATCGATTTTTTTAAATTCAAAATCAAACCAAATCAAATCTAACCAAATATCAATTTTTTTAATCGATTTGATTTGGATCGTGGTTTGATTTGGTTAAAAACCAATCCATGAACACCGCTATGTCTCTCTCTCTCTCTCTTATCTCTCTCTCTCTCTATATATATATAATTCAATATTCGGTAAATATCGAATACCAAATGATATTAATATCTTGTATCAAACCCAATTTTAAATATCGAAATATTAAAAATTTATTTTCAAATACCAATTATCAAATTTTTTAATTTGATTCGATAGTTTGATTTTCGATATTTTATGCCCAACCTTACCCTTGGCAGAAGAATTGAAAAAAAAGATCAATTTTGAGTCAAGGCAAAGCCTGCAATGGATTTTCTTAATACATGCCAAGTAATTATTTTTTTCCGATATATATATATATATATATATATATATATATATATTAATTTAATATATATATGTCATGCGTTTAAATTTATAATTTACGTATTTAAATTTTATATATTATTTATTAGGAGTAATATATTTTAATTTATTTAATCACTTAATTATGATGAGTTTTTATCTTCCGTCTAGTTCAGTCCCAAGTATGGTAGATTTGCTGTCAAAAGAAAATTTGTTCTGCCATTAAAGTAGCCATTGAAAAAGGTTCTCATTCTCCCTCCAATTCACGCAACCAATCTGTAGTAATTATTACAGTAGCACTAGTATTATTAACCTTATCTTTTACTCACTCACTCACTACTAAAAAGATCCCAACTACATAAAGTTCAGTCAATACTCAAGTCAGTCCAGTCTCCGTCCCTTTCTTCTCTTTAATTTCTTCTCAGATCCTTTCATTTTTTTTTTGTGGTTGGAACCATTTTGTCATTAAATCGAGAATCTTAGTAGCTCAGTTCGTTGACTATTTAAATTTTCACCTTATTAATGAGATTTCGATTTTCACCACGCTACCGTCGATGAATCTTAGTATTTCAGTTGTTTGGTTATCTAAATTTTTACCTTGTTGGGGAGAGTTGGATTCTCATCTTGTAATCTCGTCCCCAGTTTCAATTTTGCCATTAAATTGCTTAGAGATCTTCATGGGGTATCCATGTAAGTAATTGAAGTGTTGTAACTATGGGCGGCTTGAAATTGATACGAAGATCAAATTCCCAGAAATCTCAACATAGATGGAAAATAAAAGTGTTTGTCATGATGTTACTTGGTTCTTTCTTCGGGACTTTATTGATAATGGAGACACAGTATAGTAGAATTAGAATGTTAGCTTTGCTTTCTACTCCTAAAATCCAAAATCCCTAAATTGCATTTTTGTTTATAGCTCGGAATCGTCTGCCTTTGGATATTGTTTGGGATGCCTTCTTTCAGGTAATTCGATTAGTTTTATGTGGCAATTGGATTTTTCCTGTTTTATTACGTTTCTGTTTTTTTGTCTTTTTGCCTTAAATATCTCTATGTTTGTATTGTTTCCCTAAGTGTGAATTCTTGAAAATTTTTGTTTTTGTTTACATTGATTATACTTCTCATTTTTGGTAATTGGTTTTAGGATCTTTTATCACTAAGTTTATTACATAAAAGTGCCAATGAATCTTTATACGGACTTGCAATAGTAAATGTAGTCGGCTTAGATTATATTTTTCTTGCAAGTTTTCTTTTCCCTTTTTTGCTTTGCTTTTAGTAGTATCTTGTGGCTCTAGTATTATCTTGTGGCTAGCGTTTTTAGTTTATTTTGCTTGTACAAGTTTATATGCATTTATGTTTTGTGTCTTCTATATTGTTATTGGTCCTAAGCTGGGGGTCTATCGGAAACAACCTCTCTACTTCACTTGAGGTAGTGGTATGGTCTGTGCACACTCTACCCTCCGCAGACCCCACTAGGTGGGAATACACTGGCTATGTTGTTGTTGTTGTTTTGTGATTTTTTCTTTTCCATTGCCAAGCTCATTAATCAGTTAACTATCCCATGATCCCAGACTAGTTGAGGTCTGTTGTACGAATCGTTTGCTCTATCTATTCTATTTTATCTTTGAAGGAAAAATAGGAGCCCCTAAAGTTAAAGTTTTTTTTCTGAATTTCGCACTTACCCTATACTAGTATACAATAACCATAATAAAAAGACTAAAAGAACTCCTGTAAAAACCCGACTTAATGTAATCTTTTCCTTTTTCCAAGACTTGATGCAAGTATAACAATAATAACAACAATTAAGCCTCAATTCCTACTAGTTGGTATAGCCTATACTGCTATACAGATCCGTTGCTTCATTTTACGTTTTGTCTTTAGTTGAGTTTGCATTGATTTCGAGGAATTGCGTGCCTTTTGAACGACATTAGCAAATAATTATAGTTTGAGAACTTGTGCAAATTGGTTTCAACAACAATTGGGGTTAGTTTTGATTCCTTCAGGTCTCTTATGATCTAAAAGATTTAGTGCTTAGGGTAATTTTTGCTTGCTCTTGAATATACGTATAAATGTGCCAGTAACTGTTTGCTGTCCCGCACATGCTTGCCATGCCACCTGAAGGTGGACTCTTTGAACTCCCCTGTTTGTAGCTCTTTCCAGTAGTATGCAGATCTCTCCTCGTTATCCAAACCAAATCTTTTCTTTTGCTAGCTTTCTAGACTTGTATTTTTTGTGTGCATGTTTTGCAGGGTGATGAGGAAAATAAATTTTCAATACTGGTTCATTCACGACCAGGGTTTCTATTCAACAAAGTAACGACAAGATCAGTGTATTTCTTGGATCGCCAAGTTAACGATAGTATACAGGTTTCTTTCTTCTTCTACTGAACTTTTTTTATTGATTACATCATCGCTAAGTGCAGCAGCTAGGTAATCCACCTATTGAGTTTCTGAGCAATTATGATAGAAATGCATGCACTGCATTATCGTAGACCAGTTCTTTGTCAGTTCGCTGTGCATAGTCACTCTACTTGGTTTACTATCCCACGTACCTCATCTCAATTGTTTTGCTCATCTAAATAAAATCTTTTGGGGGTTTTCCTTTATGGTTCTTTAACCCTTACAGTACACACTGCACGCAGACAACTGTTCTTCTAGATATGTGTTTCTGATTTTTCTTAATAATAGACGTGTTTCTGATTTTACAAAACCTTCATGAGGCTATTGCCAAAAAATCATCTCACATTCTCTTGTTCATGTAAGATTTTCTGTGGTCAAGTCTTTATTTTGAATGATGAGCTTATAACAACGCTTATGTTCTTCTTCTCTTTCGCGTACTTCTTATGGCCTAGGAATATTCAGCAAGTATGTTTTCCTTCAGGTAGATTGGGGAGAAGCAAGCATGATCCAGGCAGAGCGCATTTTACTTCAGCATGCATTGATGGATCCTCTCAATGAACGATTTGTTTTTCTTTCAGACAGGTGAGATATAATTTCCCTTAATATCTCCATTTATCAAATCTGTAGCACAGACTGACTCATTTGTTACTGGTTGGCTTAATTGGTAAGCTACTTTTGCAGCTATATACCTGTTAATCCTATTAGTTTTCTAAGCTAAGGGTTTGCAGTCAAACTCTGATTAAATAAACTATTCTAATATCGATTATTGCTTCGGGTCACTGAGCATAATCAGAGGCACATCAGTTTTAAAAGAGCACTTGGAACATTGTCTCAGAAAGCCATGCAATTATGTTTTTCCCAACATTGATATCTCTGCAATATTACTCATCATATTAACATTTGTGTTGCGACTGTCATCTAATTTATTTCAGCTTTTTCATGTTACTTCAGTTGCATACCTTTGTACAACTTCAGCTACACATATGACTACATAATGTCTACGCCAAATAGCTTTGTTGACAGGTAAGAGACATTGATATTTCTGTTCTTTCTTGAGTAAATGATTTGTTCAGGTAGTCAAAATCAAGTGCTAATAAGTAAGCGTTAGTTCTTTCATGGAAGGGCACTTGTCATTCTCAAAAGATCTA
The DNA here is from genome assembly GCA_030864225.1 of Capsicum baccatum var. pendulum. Classification (NCBI taxonomy): domain Eukaryota; kingdom Viridiplantae; phylum Streptophyta; class Magnoliopsida; order Solanales; family Solanaceae; genus Capsicum; species Capsicum baccatum. Next base: position 10,233,696 of record CM061557.1, read on the forward strand.
TTACCCCTGAATCCATTTTTTTGGCCAAATTTCTAGCTAGCATCCTATGCTGATTGAAAAAAAATAAAAAATATAGCAAGTATCTTGCTTTCACAAATTAAAATGTGGAGCCATCGTCATGCTTCATTTATCTTATTTTATTTAAAAATGAAAACAGCTTTGCTGATACAAAAGAAGGTCGCTACAACCCCAAAATGGATCCAATTATTCCTGTTCAAAGCTGGAGGAAAGGTTCTCAGGTATTGGTGGGAAGTATGCATTCTAGCTTTTTGAAGTTCAATGTAACTCCTTAAGAGGAATTCTCAAAGGAGAAATGGAGCAAAAAAGGAAGGTGTATCTTTCACTTTTACTAGTTGTATAGCTTACTGGTCATTTTCTACTCTTTTTTCGCAGTGGGCTGTTCTAAACAGAAAGCATGCAGATAAAATAGTGAAGGATGACAGATTATTTCCTATGTTTCAGCTGCATTGCAAGGCAAGTTGCTTTTTTTTTTTGTTTTTTGGTTTAGGAAACCTTCCTTTACTGTTATTCCGAAAACCAGGATATGGATTTGATTTACCATGTTCATGGATGGTCCTGAGTTTGTGAGCATTGCAAGACATGTTATCTAGAATTTTCATTCTCAATTTAAGAAAAAATGGATTGTCCTTGGTTCTTTTGGATGGATGGAGACAAGGCAATAGAAAAATGATTGTTAAAGAAGTTGATGCCATTAGTAATAGTTTCTCATGTGCCTCCAATTTTCTGGTTGTTCAACTATTATGGCTCCTAATGCATGCAGAAGTTAACTACCCTGATGATATCTACAGTTCTGCATTTGTATGTTCCCATTGCACAGCTTCATACATTTGTGGTGTTCACCTTAATTATATTATCATTGTGCAGAAAAAGCCGCTCCCTGAGTTTTGGCGGGATCAGTATGTGGTAAGTGTGCATGCTGTTTGAGTATTTCTTCTCTTTTATTGTTAGTCGATCTGTTACCTTTAACTTTTGCTAAAAGATCTTGACATGCTATACCAATCTATACACTTCTTTATACTGTTGAATTGTTTTCTAAAGTCTGTTGTCTTCTGCAGCCTCCAGATACATCCAAAATTCATAATTGTATACCGGATGAACACTATGTACAAACTCTGCTTGCTGTAAGTTGTTTACTGTGATCTAAATTCGTCTTGGCAACTTGATTCCCCCTCCCCCCCCAAAAAAAAAAAAATATCACTGAGTTCACTTCAAACAATGATACTCTGTCAAAGAAAATTCCCTTGCATGGACCATTGGTAGCTTAGTGTAATCCACACTCTACAACAGTTCATTTCAAGTTTGTGCTGATTGCCAATACATTTTAAGTTACTATTTCATGACCTGCTTGAGTACTAATAGTGACAATTCTTTATGAGGAAGTAATTGGTAATATAATAACCTTGGCAGTTGCATTATATTTGTTTCTTTGTTTATCCCGGAAAAATGAGAAAAGAAAACAACTGCTATCGCTCAATCCCAACAATGTTGGGTTTGGCCATCTTAATCCTCGCTATCCATGTCGCACCGATTAAGCCCGTCTAAGGCCCATGTTATTTTTAAAGATGAAATTAGTTTAACTACTATCGAAGTTCCACATTTTCCACTGGCATTTAACTCTACAAGACCCTTAGCATTTATTGGACCTAAACGTAAAAGTTTAATATGACTTAACATCGGACGAAAAGCAAAAGAGCCTTGGTATTTCTGTTTTGGCTTCATTTGCCGTCTCAAGTCGGTTTTATTATTTTGCTAAGGAGTACTAGTTTAGGTTAGCGTACTTAGTTGAGTTCAGCTAGTTGTAAACTCTTGTAGGTTTGTTTCAAATTTGCTGCATTGCATCTCATTAATAAGTTGGGTAACTAGAAAAGTTATTAATGAGTGGAATTGAATAATGCAAGAGTCATAATTGCTCTAAAGTGCCACCTATTTTCACTTGATACTTTGTTATCAACCTTTATGTATTTTTATGAGCTTTTCATTTAATCCAGCATGAAGGACTTGAAGGTGAAATTACACGGAGGACACTGACTCACACTGCATGGCTTATTTTATCCTCCAAGGAGCGTGAACGGAAAGGATGGCATCCTGTTACCTATAAATTAGCTGCCGCTACTCCCATGCTAATCCAATCTATCAAGGTACTATTGGTTCTTTTCAGCAAGAAGATTAGTAGATTAGTCAGGTCTACTAGCAGAAATCTCGGTTGTCATTTGGGAGAAAAATGTTTCAGGAAATTATATCACTCATATATTGACAAGAGAAGAAGATAATGAACTAGTAATCCACTCAAGTAGCTATTATTAGGAAGTAAGGAGGGGTCACAACACCCGGAAAATTTGAGCTTCACTTGTCAGCTATTGAGCTGAGCATTATTGTCTTACTATATGACACTGAATCGTCCTGTGTAAAATGATGAATGTGCGCACACCTTAGAGATCTATTTGATTTTGACAGGACATAGACAATATATATTACGAGACAGAATACCGGAGAGAGTGGTGCACCAGCAAGGAGAAACCTGCCCCTTGCTTCCTATTTGCAAGGAAATTCACACGGCCGGCAGCTCTGAGGCTTCTCAATATGGTTAGTGCCATATCTATCTGCATTGTTGCAAAAATATCAGTACAATTTTTTCATCTGTTTTGTTCCTTTCCCTTTGCTCTAATTTCGCGTCTGGTTCTGTTTGTGGATGGCTATTGCTCTGGTCTCTATGCAGTCTGCGCTTGGACTTCACCACGAAGTAATAAGCAACGATTGGACACCACAATGAAACGCGCAACATTTGACATCTACAATACTGTACTATCTAGCTGTTAGTAGATATACAAAGTTGAGTAGCTACAGAAAATGGTAATTTAGGTAATAAATGGGGAAGATGTGTAAGTAGAAAGAAAAACTAATGAAATTTGTTGTGCCAGTTTGTTGTAAAATTTCCTTTAAAATTCATTACTGTTTGGTCGTATATGTATGTAGAGTGAGCTCAATCCATTAAATTATTGTTCTATTTGTTTCCGCATTGAAACGCCATAGTGCCATAATTTATTAGAGTTTCACACGATTTACTACCATCAATAAATCAAAGATTGAGTTCTACGTATCAATATTAGGGTCGAGACATCTTGGGGTCAGGGGGTTCAACATATTATATATATATATATATATATATATATATATATATATATATATATATATATATATATATATATATATATAGGAGACGTCGATTCCCTTCAGTTTGTTAGTGTATTTATTTTCTTATATTTTGAACCTTCTTGGTAAACATATAGTAGACTTTGACCCCTTCTTCAGTTGTTAGTGTATTAGCTATTTTTTATATTTTGAATCTTCTTGTTAAAAATTTTGACTCCGTCACTCAGTATGTATGTATGTGTGAAGCAATAGTAAAAATCTTCGTCTTTGTATTCCGAAAAACTTTATTCTCTATATCTTAAATTTCAAACCCTTTTGAGAAGGTCTCGTAGCTCTTACATGAAACATTGGTAGCTGCAACAAATTTTTTGGGGATCAGCATCCATAAAAAAGGGACTTTTTTTTACAAAATTTAAAACATGTATAGAAGATCCTCATAAATATAATTATAATCCTCCTCTCGTTCATGTGCTCACACAATTGCACACGTTGACAAGTGCGATCGAACATCTCTCGGATGTAGGATCTTTACTAATTATTCTGAATATAGTGTAGTCTGAACAGTTTTGAAATGAGCAAATTCGGTTAATTTGTTAAGTGTCATACGATCGTTGTGGGCTGTGTCCGTACGTGCATGAGGCTCCTCATCGATGATCATGGATTCATCGTTCATTAGTAACAGTGTGTGCCACACTTTATAGTTTATATATAAATATTTAAAAAATTTATTAAATATCTAACTATCCAACTAATTATTAAAGTAATCGTAACTCAAGATCAGAGTCCAACTCTTTGAGGTTGGAATCACATGCATGAAATTCAAGCTTCCCCGAATATATGCTCTTTTTCGTTTGAAAGTGCACCATTGGACCAAAGCTATCTAAAATTTAATATGAAAATGATAGAGCTTCAACACATATGAATTTGTATGTGAAGTACGGAAATTATCGTATAGGTTGTTGAATACTTATGTAAGGTTCCAGGAATTTGTATAACACTTATATCTGTATGTTAGGTAATAAAAAAAATAAAAAAAATAACAAAAATAAAACATTTCCATATATTGGCGCCATAATATTAAGACTGCCCAGTTACCCTTTTTAGAACCTTAAAACCCTATTAATCATCTAAAGAAGTACAAATTAATTAGGTCATCGCAAGAGAAAAAGTTGCCGTGGATCACCAGAGAAATTTTTTATTCAGTGACACTTTTGGGTCGGAAAGGTCCGTTAGAGACCGTTTGGCAAGCAGCCGTTGGTTTGTTCTGATTTCACTCTTTTTTATAGTATAAAATTTTCTATTTAAATTTTTGGTACATAATTTTATATTTCTGTTGAGTTTTAATTACTTTTCTTGAATGTTTGGCGCTTTTTATCTCTCATCCGTTGTCCGGTTTTGGCATTAGAGTCTGATCTGGCTTCGTGCTTTGTAGAGCCCATGGGAAAGTACTATCTACCAAATTTATGTCCCTTTTTATTTGTGTAACTGCTAGGTGTTTTTTACTTCTTTTTGTGGGAATTGATAGATTTTGTTTTTTGTTTTTTGGTTATTGTAATTTCATGTGCTTATGATATGATAAAAAGGGTGTGCTCAGATGGTAAGCACTCCTCAATTCTACCCTAAAGGTTGTGTGTTCGAGTCATAAAGAAGCAAAGGGGGTGGGAGCTCCTACGAAGGAATTCTTTTACATTAAGTTTAAGAATTCTCCTTTTCAGTGCACAATTTCATGTAATGTGATCTGTTTTACTCTTCTTGAAAGCAGGGCGGATTTACCTTAGGCGGAAATTTTATTAAATATATATATATATGTATAATTAAATGGTAGAATTACAAATAGACGGAAGATGTATAGTATATGTATAATCCAAGTATAATATGCATATACTTTGCATAATCATTGTACATATATGTATATATGGTTAGGAAAAGTAAACGGTGAGTCCAATCAGCTATTTGTGAAAGAACCAAGGTGTTTTTGAAGCTTTGTTCTTACCTGTTTTATATCCGATAAATTGATAGATACCGATGCATGATCTGAGTTTTCTGGATCAAGAAGACCGGACTCCTATTGGTACGCAAGGGAGAACAACAGAGTTTGACACATTAACTTCTAGAGCAAGGTACCACTTCGTAAAAGTTCCTTTCATAATATATGGTTAATTTTGACATAGAGTTTCTTACTGGTATATTTCAAGAATTCAAGAGCTGTGGCTCAATTTTTGTAAGAGACGTCACCAGTCATCTCAAAAAATATTGAAGATCTCTGCCTAAATACAATTCTAGAAGTCAAAACCAAGAAAATATGGTCCCGACTGTTTTTTGAGTACACTTGTAATGTCATTTTTAATTGGGTGCTTGATTGAGTTATACGAGCCAAAGGTCAATTGGAGACAACCTCTCTTCATTCCAAGATAGGGGTACGCTCTGCGTCCACTCTAGCCTTCCAAAGCCCCACTTGTGAGATTGTTGTTGTTTGATTGAGTTATGCCTTGTCACTTTTAGTTGCATATATGATATAATCAATGATCTTATTTAGAATAATTTTTATCTATTGTTTGAGGAACTATTTCATCAGTTTCTTATACTTGTGTTCTTGATGGAAATTGATTCCAGGTGTTGAAGAATTGTAGACTTGTCCATGTGAATCAAAATGAACTTTATGGTGATATAACTTTGAAAGTTACCAACAATTTTCAAGCTGAGGTCATTGTGTAGATTTATATATAGAGGTAAAGTTGCACGGGCGCACACACGCACATGTATATACGCTTTTCTAACAAATCTAAATGCAATCTTGTTCTTGAAATGCAGTCAATATCATTATACAAACACACAACATTCCAGTATCTATATGCTCAATGATTCAGAGTAACAGTGGCTTCATGATTCACCATAGCTGGCCGCTTCAAGAAAATTAGCATTGTGCCGCTCTTTTAGCATTGTAATAGTATAATATTGTCGGATTTGGGCCAAGTCCACACGGATTTATTTTTGGACACCTCCCAAAAGGCTTTATACTAGTGGAGTTGGGTGACACTTTAAATATTGGACATATTCCCTCTATTATTTTTCTGATGTGGGATTGTGTTTGCTTCTCAACAATCCCCGTCAAACCAAGACCACATCCCATACCGCCAATACCAACCAATGGGACACGCCGCTTGACCATCACTTGTCAAGAAGACTTTTGACACGAGGCATCAACCATAGATCTCAACTAATAGGTCACTTCACATGATCTGCCAAACATCTTGTACCGCCGTTATCACCTAACAGGGCACGCCGCCTGACTATCACTCGCCAGGAAGACTTTCGACACAAGGCGTGCACCACCTGCAGATCTCCAGTCTTGTTATTACACCGGAAACTTCTCACCAAACGCAGTCCACTACTCCGACACACCCGAACCTTGTCTCTGATACCACTTGTCGGGACCGTGTGTAACTTCATCCAAACTCCGCATTAGTATGATATTATCCGCTTTGGAATAAGCCCTCACGAATTTGTTTTTGGGCATTTGTTGCTTATGATGGATTGAGATGCAATTCCACACGATTTAGGCATCGTGTTTTAATACAACCTTGGACATTACACGCCCCAAAAGCTATCTATTAAGATTGGAGAGCCCAATGCTATACAAGTCCCACATTTCTCTATTTAACCAATGTGGGACTGAAATCCCATTCCTTGCAATAGAACCATAACGCAAATGCTTGTAATACTTTTTTATTATTTAGTACGCGTTGCAATAACACCACAATACATTTGATGCATTAAAACTAACATGCATTGCATGATTATTTTATTTTATTAAAAAAATGTTGTTTACAAAAATACACTACGCATTATTTAGCTTTGCATACTTTCAGGGCCAACGTTATTTCTAACCATGCTTATGCAAAATGTACAAAAATTTCATGAATTCGTTATACATAGATTAAAAATTATATCACAAAAAAGATTAACAGTATTAAAATTAATATATACATTATTTTCTCTAATATGTATTAACAAACGATCCCCAATACTCCAATCGTTTTAGGTTTCTATCTACAAAGTCTTACAATGCCAAAGTGATCAGGCCAATAAAGTTGCGAATTACTTGTCTAAGATGGCTTACCCGAGTGGCCGAGTTACATTAGTCATGTTTTTGGCTCCTGTCAACAAATTCCTAATGGGGCAAAAGGTCAATATCAGTTGGGCAAAAACTAGATGTTATCCATTAGACTAAAATGTGACATGACAAACCTTTTTGTTAGCTAATTCTCATTTTTATGTTTGTGTGGGGGTTAGTTTGTAGCTGTGCACTCCTAATCCACCTTTTGTGAAGGATAAAAGTATTATTCTTGTGTTGTATGATGAGGTAAAGGACCTCTTGTACTCATTTCATCAAATATAACATCCCTGTTAATAAGGCAAAGTTTTTTTTTTTTTTTTTAAAGAAAATCTACAAAGTCATAAATAGATCAACGCATAACCCTAAACTACATAGCAACATTATAATCTATATATTTTAAAACGTCTTATTTTTTCTGTAATTGCCAGCGCCCACATTCCGGAGAAGGAAATATTTGTCGAAATCCTGAAAAAACTTCGTATAAATTCTCTTTTTCGTTTCAAATACTATGTTTCATAATATTGAGATACATTAATGTATGATCCTTACTTTAAGGGAGAGCATCTCAATCACAACCAACTCAATTTCCAAAAATTGTTTATTGGGGCATGCTCTACGAATTAATGCATAATGAAATTACACTTTTTTAGTTTATTAATTTTTTCGTACCAATTAAGTAGTTGGTTTGATGAAGAAAGGAATGATGTAAGTTAACAAATTTGAGAAGTTAGATTTTAAAGTTTCAAATGTTAGAACTTTTAATATAGTTCAATTAAAGAATTGATTTAAGAACAAAATTTTAGTCAATCAAAGTACTAAATATTAGGAGTCAAATGACTAAAAGATCTAATAGCTATAATTTTAATTAATTTTAAAATCCTATTTATTAGATGATAATTAAATAATAATTATTTGAAAAAAGTAATAAATGATAATTTTCTCTACGGTTAAGATAAGAAGTTTAATCAGTATTTCTAAGTTTTTTCGTGTTTTTAGTACTAGTTTAATACCCGTCCCATGAACTGTAATTAAATAATAATAATATTAATAATAATCAAACATGAGCGAAAATAGTAAAACGTACACTATACTTTTTGCTTTTTTCCCTTTGAAATATATGTTTAACGCATAGCCTCTTCAATTGCACCTTATTTCTTTCATTTATATTTGTGTTTGATAATCTTTTTTTTATATGATTATATTAGATGAAAAACTCACGTGTATCTGAACAGATTAGATAAATATAACTTTAATAAAATTTAAATTAACATTTTTTTTTCGTATTTAGTATTCATAAATAATACTATAATTATTTATGAGATCATCACTAGATTTAATATTCTTATCAATTACTCTTTTACTTTTTATACTTTTTATTCACAATCATTTTGAAAAATCGCAGTTATTTAATAATTTAACAAAAATAATCTTTTTGGTGTTTAAAAGTTTGAAAAACATTTCATGAAATATTCAAAGAGAAGGAGAAAAAGCTATAATTTTTATCGATTTTTTTATAATCATCAAATCGTGTATTTAATTATGGAAGTATCTAACCATTGAATTTAGACAAACTTAAGATTTTTAAAAATTTACCTTTAATTCTACATCTATTCGAATATGATAAAGATTAGGTTTTAAGTTACTATAGTTGAGTATCCATGGGTCTATCTAAACATTAATATTTTCTCTTGATTCTATCCTCCATTTAATACCTTTTTATAAAATATCTCTTTAATAAATAATACTTTTTAGTAAAATCATAATTATCGTCTTGTTTATGTGTTCTCTCTAAACGATTGCACAAGTTGACAAGTGCAATTAAACTATCGTTCGAATAATCTTAGCTAATTTTGTGAATATAGATTGTCTGAATCATTAAGAAATATGTAACTTTGGTTAATTTGTCAAGTGTCATACGATTGGTGTACGTTGTGTAGATGTAGGAAGCTCCTCATGATCGATGATTATGGTTCATGTGAATTTAGTAGTCAGCTTGCGCCATACTTTGCATATAAATATTAAGCAATTTATTAATATCTAATTATCAACCCAATTATTATACATATCATCCATAAACTTTAAATTCTAAATTCATTTCTTTAAAGTTGTAATCACATGCATGAAATTGCACCAGAAAAGCTAAGAGCTTCAACATATCATTTTGACACATCAATTAAGAAATTTATTTTGGTACATCAATTAAGAAATTTATTGGAAGTTTAGTTTGTTAAATACTTATGTAAGGCTTCAGGTATTTCTATATCTATATCTGGATATTAGGTAATTAAAAAAATAATAAAAACACTTACATCTAAGTCGGGCATTTTTGAAAGCAGTTTTCTATCTCCATGAAATATGATGAAATTTATTTGTGAGATTACATTGGGTATGTTATTATTTCTACATGCATCATATGTTTTGAACCTTTCTTCGTAAATTTTTTGGTTCTTTTGTACTTTCAAAATTGACTTCTATGTTCCCTTATATCATCTGATTAGTTGCACATGCATAATCAAATCACCTCATATTATTTGAATCTCAACATCTTATGGAGTTGTTGTGTCATAGCATTGAATCTATTTAAAATGCCAATATTATTTCATTTTAATTGTCTATTATTCATTAAAAAACTCTACAATAAATTCTATTATTGTCTTAAGCATATATGGTAGAATCTACTTTGTTTCTTTGGAGAAAAATTAGGGTTAATTACTTTAAGATCAAGTTAGTTTTCATTTATAAATAAAAGGGTTGTTATTCACAGTAGAATATGTATGAATTTTAATTCTTGTGTAGGTCAAATCTAATTAATTTCTTATTTTATGTTTGCAACATCTGCTCATCGATCTCATACAAGTATGACTTTCGATAATAATAATAGAAGATTTTTCACAAATAACCTCTTACCCGTAAAAATAGTAATAATAAGGTAAGTTGGTAAGGATAAGTTATGTGTACGTGTATGTTATTATTGCTGCAGATATTAGATGAACTTATAGTAGACCTTACAATGGCTAAAACTTTGCTTTGGACATCCACCTTTTTTGTTTCTATCTATATTCTAGGTCGAGTAAAGCGAGTCCGCTCTATCTATTGTTTGAATAAATAATTTATTGCTGGTGATAATTAATTCGTCGAGCGGAGTAATTAAAGAATATTATTGGTAAGATATTGTTTTTAACGCACCACAGACTTCAGGGATACTTGAATACTATTTCATTTATTACATTATGCGTGGTGCCTGACTATTTGAGAAGTTAACAACATATTATAACTTTCTATAATAAAAGTTTTTTTTTTTTTTGGGTTAACTTCTATAATAAAAATTGTGTTGACACTAATCTTAGAAAACATATAAATAACTTGGTCTGATTTCATTTTTTTTTTGTCACTAACCCCAAAAATTACGTTCAAAAGAAAGTTTATTTGAATCTCGAGATTTAAAAAGTACCATATAAATTATAATGGAGAAAGAGCTTTGATAATATGTAATGTTTAAACATATAAATATATATTTTTAATATTATGTGTTGAATTTGTATCTTCTTTACCTTAAATTTCTGTAGCAACTTCTCAACATCCTTATGTTACCATATTTTTTTGTTTCATTTGTAGAATTTAGAGAATTTCATATCTCCCTTTATTTAATTTTGGTACAAGTTTAGACATATTTTTTTTCTAAATGTACATAGAACATGATAAGTGTACCATTTATATAAGCCTAATGCATAAAAGCTTGATGTTATTTTCGGATTTGAATAGCTACAATAGACATTTGAATTGAATAGCTACATTTGACATCAAGTATATAAGATACAATAGGCTGATGTTAGTGCAACACATCATTTCAAAATTTATTGCAGCTACTGGGTATGCCTACCATGATTAGGCATTTCACCATATCCATTATAGTACATGTGTTGGTGTCCTCCACCATAGTAAATGGGTCCCTGGCAGCCACTCCTTGGTTGTTCGCAGGATTCACTGGAGTATGCTGCTGCTGGTTAGGTTGTTGTGGCACATTATTCTGATTCGATGCCTGTTGGATATTGTAATGCTGCTCCTGCTGATTCGGCGACTGTTGGTTAGCATGCTGTGGCGCATTGAATTGATTCGGTGCCTGAGCCAGATTATGTTGTTGCTCGGCATACCCTCTGTTGACATCTAATTTTTGACCCCCATAACTAAGTTTAATTCGGAATTTCTTCGATTTCAAATAAAATCACAACAATTATTTTTTCCAAATAAATGCATTTTAAAATAGGTATTTGGGCTAAATTTGTTATTTAAGTGATAATTATATATTTTTGTATTTGCATTTACGAAATTATATAAATGACGTCATCTAAATGAATATTTTCATCAAAATTGAACTTTAAATTAAGGATCATTTCGAAAAAATAATAGTTAAAATCTTGAGCTAATTATAATTTATTCTCGAAAATGATTAATTTGGATAAATATGCATTTGATTTTATTGAATCAAGAAGCTCGGGATTAAACAAGGTATTAATTCGTATCGAATTTCAATTTAATTTAGTCAATCTATTAGATTTGACCATAATTGAAAATTGATCATAATTGCAATGCAATTCGTCAATTGATTTTTAATTTGTTCAAAATAAATAAATGTGGCTAGATTTTAAATTTCAATTGGGGTTATAATTTAAATAACCCCAAAATTCTCAAGAACTCTCATAACTTCTACCCAATTCCCACAAAAAAATAAATTCAAATTGTAATACATTGTACTATTCCCCCAAACTTTGTCCTTTTCCAATTTTGAAATTCAAAGATTGTACTACATTGTACTATTTCCCTCCACATTATCTTCCACCTCACCTTATCTTTAATTTTTATATTTCAAAAACTCCCCTAAATATTTTTTCTCCCACATTGGTGGATGACAAGAAATAAATCTCTATCCTTTCCTATAAATACTTTTCTCCCACATTGGTGGAGGAGAGAAAAAAAAAACCCCATTCTCTCCTATAAATACTACCACTACTTTGGTAGAGAGGGAAATAAAAAGCATGAAAAAAAAAGAGGTTAGAAAGGTGAAAAAATCCTTTTGAGCAAAATAGTTATTTTTATTTAGTAAAAATTTTTGTTTCATAGAGTTGGTCGGCTAATCAAAATTTTTGAGTTGCCGGTGACGTTTTTCGATGGTAGTTGATTCCGACGAAGCTCGTAGTCTCGTTTTGCTGCCCCAAAAAGGTAAACACACCTTTTTTTATTTTAGTTTTTATTATTGTTTTCTTCTTCATCTTTTTTCTTCTTCGTAGTTCGTAGATATAATTTTTTTTTATTTTAGTTTTTATTATTGTTTTCTTCTTCATCTTTTTTCTTCTTCGTAGTTCGTAGATATAATTTTATTTGCTGGGATTGTATGCTGTAGATGGCCTTGAAGTCCTTAGGACGTTGTGGTATCGATATTAACATAAAAATAATAATATAAAAATAAGCTAGCAATAGGTGTATGTGCCTTTTTTTTTTTTTTACTTTATTCTTTGATTATTTTGGATAAAGTTTTAATCTTTGTTTAAAAGATGTATGTATGCTTTGTTTAAACTCATTGTTGTTGGATATATTTGTTTTTAGTATGTAAAGTTATTTTCTTTACGTTTAAAAGATTAGTTAATGTTGAATGTTTCACCTTTTCACCTTATTCTTCGATTATTTGGATAAAGTTTAGATCTTTGATTGAAAAACATAATCATGTCTTGTTCAAACTCATTGTTGTTGAATATGTTTATTTTTAGCATGTAAAGTTGTTTTCTTTTTGTTGAAAAGAATAGTTAATATTGATTGTTTTGCCTTTTGACCTTATTCTTTGATTATTTTGAATAAAGTTTAGATCTTTACTTGAAAAGACATACTCATGCTTTGTTTAAATTTATTATTGGCGGATATGTTTGCTTTAACATGTAAAGTTATTTTTTTCTATGTTCGAAAAATAATTACTATTGTTTGTTTTGCGTTAACAAAAATAGTAATTGATTAAATCAAGAATTTGTCATTTGCTTATTAATTATTTTAGGGGATCTCCAAAATCTTCATTAAGAGATGAAGTACTAGTTTTATTTTTCATCCACAATGTTTATTCCTCTTTTTTTTTGCATGCTTTTAAATTTGTCAAAATGATGAGAAAGTTCGTATTTTTGGCTAAATAGAATTATTTAGATATTTTCGTGACATGCATAGTATGATTATGAAATGATATTTCACTTTTAGAAATGCTTGATGTTCGGCGTATTTACATGCCTAAACACCATAATTTACCCATGTTATAGCTAAGTTTTGAGGATAAAATATATAATTCCTGCACTTTTAGTCCATTTTCCTGTAAGTGAGCTAACCTATGTGATTAGCATGTTTTTCAGGTATTAATGATGAAGATTTCAGCACTTTGTGGACCTTTGGGCAACAAAGGAAAAATTCACACAGGAGAGAAGGCAGCTTTTGGAAGCTTGTGGACTGAATGTGATGCATGAAAAATCTGTCCCGGGCAAAATCAGTATTTCTAAATACTTAGGGATGCAGCAGTAACTTAGTAGGACAAAGATGCTATAAAAACTTTATTTGCTTAATTTTTCAGCATTGATTGATTCGACACTTTTAGTATTATTCAGTTTACAGAAATGCTGCTGCAGAATAAATCAATTTCAAAATGGGATAACATGCTTGATAGGGCATGGGTTCTAGTATCATAAGCGTTTCCTCATAGGAACGTCTGCGGATTTGATCAATTACTCTTCGTGCTTTGTCAGCAGACATAGATATATGTTGACCTAAAGCATATACTTTCGTTTTTTTCTTCTTTAGCATAAGGTTTGCCTCGTACTACTGAATCATAAGCATCTAGATTTTTTCTTATTAATATTAACGTTAACGACGAGATCTATTATCACTTTTTGCATGTCCTCTAAAATTTAATGTAGGTGCAAATTCTCCCAATTTGTGGCCTACCATACTATCCGTTATATAAATAGGCAAATGCTCTTTTCCATTATGAATAGCAATAGTATGACCGATCATTGTGGGTATTAAGTTAGAAAACAGAGAAACACGCTACACTTGAAAATCGGCTAGAGGGAAGTCATTTTCTTCTCTATTTTGCCGCACAAATCACTTCCATCGCCAAGATTATTCTAGTTGTGGTATGATGATTATGTCTTTTGTGATTTCCGTTGTAATCATGAGTAGCTAAACTTCTCTGTTAGGGTTATGAAAACCTTGTGAGATACTATCTATTACTATGAGTTTGTGAATTCTTGATGTGTATGCTACTTATATCATTACTCTCTTCGTTTTCATTTAATTCTCATGGTTGCAAACATAGAGAACATGCCATTATAGCATTAACTTGTTCGAGAGAAAAGTTACATGTTTGGAAAAGAGAGTGTGACAAGGAAATAGGGCTACCAACCCCTATTTACACGTTAATGCCTTAACCGGATTAATTTCTTGGAGAGTTCGTACCACTAGTTATACGCTTTAGGATCGAGAGAGTTAAAGTGAAATAATCCTTGATGGTTGAGAAACACTAGGATTTACCATTAGAATACGAATCTCTATAAGTGCATGCATATCTAAATTCTGCATTACTCATAGTTAATAGATACGTAGAACTCATAAGGTGGACATAACCCTAACTTATTATTCTCTGTGATTAAATCTTACTAAACAAAGCATTCCATCGTTACTTTAATAATAGTAGTTCACGCCTAAATTTAAAACCCCCCTTTTCATAGAATTTTCGACCAACAGTCTACTAATAATTGCAACACTTAGTGACCAAGTATTCCCTATGGGATTCGACATCCAACCCAGTTGGGTTCTATATTTGACAGCGACCGCTTACACTTTCTAACGAGAGCTGTAGTTTGGGCATTATCGAATTTTGGCACCGTTACCGTGGAATACGGTTGTCAACTAAGTTTGTGATAGTTTCTAGACCCTTTGGTCAAAGATTCTCGTATTTTACTTTTAGTTGTTGTTTTTGTTTTATTCAGGTTTGTTTGAGTGCATGCTAAACACTCGAAGTTCAGGTCAACCGTTATTAGCTATCAATCCTGAACCACATCTTATTGACAGAATGGATGCACAACGTAACATTAAGAGAAGGGCTGCTCAACAGGAGCAAGCTAGATTAGCTGCATTGGCAGCTGCTCAAGTGCATCAACAAAATATTGATAACCCAGGGCGAGCAACAAATCCTGATAATGAGGACTTGGGTAATGATGAGTTACTAAATCCTAGGCGTACTGATGAGGTGGCGGCACCTATGCATAGGAGAGATCGTCAAGCTAGAATAAGACCTGACCGTCGAGCTGTGCAGGTTCCTTTCGATGATGATGATGACGATTTGGATGGAGCTGGTGCCATAGTGGTTATTATTCCTCCACCCTTGGTACCTGGAGCCAATTTCAATATCACTAGCACTATGATTCAACTATTGCAGCTCAATGGGTTATTTGGTGGACTTGCAGGCGATGATCCGAAAACGCATCTGATCAATTTTATCTCAACATGCAAGTCGTTTGACAATCCAGGAGTTAGACAAAATGCAATTCGGCTGCGCTTTTTTCCATTGTCTCTATCTGGAGAGGCAACTCTATGGTTGAACGGGCTAACTCCTGATTCTATTACTAGTTGGAGGCAACTGAAAGACGCTTTCCTAGAAATATTCTTTCCGCCATCCAAGAGAGCACAATTAAGGGATGAGATTAGAAATTTTCAACAGCTTCCAACTGAAGCTCTCCATGAAACATGGGAGAGGTTCAAGAAGAAGCTTATGCGGTGCCCAAATCATTAGATGACCAACATCCACTTGATGGAGATATTATACAGGGCTTTAAACTCAGTGACAAAGCCAGTGGTTGATAATGCTGCAGGTGGGTCATTCATGGACCTTACTTTTATTGAGGCAAGTGATATGCTAGATCGTATGACAAAGCAGAGCAGAGCTTGGCATACCAGGGATTCTGAGATAGTAAGCTCTACTATATCTATTGGCATGACTGCAGAGAAGAGATGAAGACAAGAGAAACGAGACCAAGATATGGCTTAAATGAAAATGCAGATGGATCTTCTTACCAAGCACTTATTATCAGGGAAGACAGAAAAGGTCAAGGCTGTTAAATCACAAGGAAGAGAGGAATTCGATTCTGAGGAAGAAGCTAACTACTTGACTAATCAGGGGGTTTTCGAGGCAATGCCCAAGGAAACCAAGGTTGGAACTATTATGATAAATCAGGATATAAGGACTGTGATCAAGGTAGTTGAAAGAATAAGACTGACAGGAGTGGTTTGTATGTTTCTCCTAGAAATCGTGAGGCTGTGGCGTCTGGCTTTGGGAAGATGTCCATGGAAGATATGATGGCTAATCTGTTGAAAGGAGTGGAGGCAACTAATATGGGCGTAACTGAGGTGAAGAATGATTTGTCATCAATAAATTAATTGGATGACTCACATTCTACTGCAATAAAACAACTGGAGAAATAATTGAGTCAACTATCAGCGGTATTCAACCAAAGAAAGGCTGGCACGTTACCTAGCGACACTTTGAAAAACCCAAGGAATGACGGATCATGTATGACTATTACTACCCGGAGTGGTAAAGTATTGGAAAATCCATCCAAAGGCAAGCAGGTGGTTGATGATATAGTAGAGAATGTCATTGAAGCAGAGTGTGATGATGCTGTAGAAGCTGAAGAGAACGTTCATGATATTACCCCTAGATGTCTGCAGCCTAAAAAGATCAATAATCGGAAGCAAGATAAAAAAGAAGTGGTGGAGAAAACTATTCTCCTTCCACTACCACCTTTTCCTCAGAGACTAAAGAAGAAAGCTGATGACACCAGGTTCAGTAAATTCATGACCATGTTGAAGTAGATGACTATTAATATTTCTTTGGTGGAGGTGCTGGAACAGATGCCTGGGTACGCTAAATTCATGAAGGACCTTTTGACAAAGAAGTGGGCAGCAAGCTATGAGCTGGCAGATAATGTTCATCATTGCAGTGCAATCGCTACAAGATTGTTAGTTCAGAAGAAGGCAGATCCTGGGGCTTTCTCTATTCCTTGCAATGTCGGATCTTTGGATTTCGCTAAGGCATTATGCGATTTGGGAGCCAGCATCAATTTGATGCCGCTATCTATTTATAGAAAGTTGGGTTGGGTGATCCTACACCAACCAATATGCGGCTCGTGATGGTAGATAGATCGGTAAAGCGACCTGTTGGTATCTTATATGATGTATTGGTGAAGGTTTCCACCTTCATTTTTCCTGTAGACTTTGTTATTTTGGATTACGAGGTGGATTCTGAAGTTCCCGTAATCTTGGGTCGCCCTTTCCTTGCAACTGGAAGTGTGCTTATTGATTTAAGAGCTAATGAGCTTTTATTTCGGATGAATGACGAAGTGGTCCATTTTGATGTATGCAAATCAATGAAGCAGCCCAAAGATATGAATGTGTTCTCTGTAGCTGATGTTTATTATGATGATGAGAAAGAATTATCTATAGAGAAGCAACTTATTATTGATCCATTGGCGGCTGTGCTTATGAATTTTGAGCGTGAGGGTGTTGAAGAGTATGAAGACACTATTTGTGCTCTAACAGGAATAGGCTCCTATTCTCATGCTCCTAAGAAGCTATATCTGGATCTTAAAAATTGACCTTCACTACCAGCAAAGCCATCCATTGAAGAACCACCAGTGCTGGAATCGAAAGAACTGCCTAGTCACCTGAAATATGCATTTTTGGGAAGTGGTGATACACTTCCGGTTATTGTTGCGGTGGATTTAGGTGAACATCAGGTTGCAGCTCTCATCTCTATTCTAAGGAGATACAAGAGTGCCATCGGTTGGACTATTGTTGATATTATTGGTATCCCTCCTGGGATATGTATGCACAAGATTCAGCTTGAAGAAAATTGTGTGCCCACCATTGAGCATCAATGACGTTTGAATCCACCCATGCAGGAGGTGGTGAAGAAAGAAATTATTAAGTGGTTAGATGCTAGGGTGGTGTATCCAATCTTCGACAGTAAATGGGTGAGTCCGGTACAGTGTGTGACCAAGAAAGGAGGCATGACGGTAGTCGCAAATGAAAAGAATGAGCTGATTCCACTCAGACCTGTCACAGGGTGGAGAGTGTGTATGGACTACCAAAAGCTGAATTCGTGAATGCTAAAGGATCACTTCCCAATGCCATTCATGGACCAAATGCTTGATCGATTGGCAGGGAAGGGATGGTTTTGTTTCTTAGATGGTTATTCCGGTTATAATCAGATTTGTATTGCTCCTGAGGATTAAGAGAAGACCACTTTTACATGCCCGTATGGTACATTTGCTTTTAAACGTATGCTATTTGGGCTATGTAATGCACCTGCTATTTTTCAGCGTTGTATGATGTCCATTTTTTTTGATATGGTTGAAGACACCTTAGAGGTGTTCATCGACGATTTTTCAGTTGTGGGTGAGTCATTTAAATCGTGCTTGGCGAATTTGAGTATGGCGTTGTAGAGATGTGTTGAATTCAACCTTGTGCTAAACTGGTAGAAGTGCCATTTTATGGTTAAAGAAGACATTGTTCTTGGGCATAAAGTCTCCGGAAGAGGAATTGAGGTTGATTGATCCAAGATCAAAGTTATCGAGAAACTACCACCTCCAATTTCTGTAAAGAGAGTTCATCGTTTCCTCGTTCATGCAGGTTTTTATCGAAAGTTTATTAAAGACTTCTCCAAGATTGCTAGTCCATTATGCAAACTTTTGGAGAAGGATGCAAAGTTCGACTTCGATGAAGATTGCTTAAAGGCATTTGAATGCCTCAAAGGGAAGCTAGTTGAAGCTCCTATTATTGTAGCGCCTGATTGGTCTCTACCGTTTGAAGTTATGTGTGATGCAAGTGGGGTAGCTTTGGGTGCTGTACTTGGTCAGAAAAGAGAAAGGTTATTTCATCCAATCTACTATGCAAGTAAGGCCTTGAATGGAGCCCAGAAGAACTATACCATCACGGAACAAGAGCTTCTAACAGTTGTTTATGCTTTTCAAAAGTTCTGTGCTTACTTGTTAGGAACCAAAGTTGTGGTTCATACAGATCATGCTGCTCTGAGATATTTAATGGCAAAGAAGGATGTTAATCCAAGGCTAATTCGGTGGGTGTTGTTGCTTCAAGAATTTGATTTCGAGGTAAAGGATAGAAAAGGTTGCAAAAACCAAGTAGCTGATCATCTATCTAGACTTGAGAGCAAGCACATAGTGTAACCCGACCTTGAGATTGATGATGCATTTCCCGACGAAGAGATCCTCGCCACTATGGTGGAAGACTTGCTGTGGTATGTAGATTTTGCAAACTACGTAGTAAGTAAAGTGATGCCTGAGAATCTCTCCTTTCATCAAAAGAGAAAGTTTATGCATGATATGAAACACTACTTCTGGGATAAACCATATCTGTTTCGACGATGTGCTGATGGTGTTACTAGGCGATGCGTTCCAGATGTGGAAGTGCCTAGTATATTGGAAGCAAGTCATGCTTCCCAAGTTGGGGGTCACCATGCAGGTGATCGGACTGCCAGGAAGGTATTGCAAAACAACTATTATTGGCCTTCATTATTCAAAGATTCCTACGATTTTGTGAGAAGATGTGATTAGTGTCAGAGGCAAGGCGCGATTTCAAAGCACCATGAGATGCCCCTATCTAAAATTCTTGAAGTAAAGCTATTTGATGTATGGGGTATTGATTTCATGGGCCCATTTGTGAGTTTGTTTGGGATGAAATATATCCTAGTAGCTGTGGATTATGATTCCAAATGGGTCGAAGCAGTAGCGCTGGCTGGCAATGAAGGTAAGCGTGTTGTAGCATTCTTGAAGAGAAATATCTTCTCTCGTTTTGGGGTACCACGTACCATTATAAGCGATGGAGGATCACACTTTTACAACAAGCTGTTCAGAGCCGTGTTGGTAAAATATTGGGTCAAGCAACACAAGGTAGCTACACCTTACCACCCACAAACTAGTGGGCAAGTAGAGGTTTCTAATCGAGAGATCAAGCTGATCCTTGCTAAGACTGTAAATGCTAGTAGGAAAGATTGGTCTCGGAAGCCGGACGATGCCTTATGGGCTTATAATACTGCATTCAAGACACTAATTGGCATGTACCCGTACCAACTAGTTTATGGGAAGGCGCATTATGGGCGTTGAAGCGGCTTAACCTGAATTGGGATGATACTATTAATTTGAGATTGGAACAGCTGAATGAGATGGATGAATTCCGTCTACATGCGTATGAAAGGGCAGACCTCTACAAATAACGGATGAAAAAATACCATGATCGACGGATTATCCAACGGAACTTTCAGAAGGGTGATATGGTAATTCTTTTCAACTCCAGACTAAAGCTATTTCCAGGTAAGTTGCAGTCTAAATGGTCTGGTCGATTCAGAATTAGCCAAGTCTACTCGTCTGGAGTAGTAGAGTTAAACGACAATGATGGTGGTACCTTTAAGGTGAATGGCCAACGAGTAAAGCTCTATATCGGTCCTTTTGACTCGATAAAATGTATGGACACCATCTATCTCGACGAAGTCTAAGTAATCGAGATAACTATATCGTGCCGCGATAATAAAGCAAGCACTACATGGGAGGCAACCCATCATTTTTAATCATTTTATTTTACTAGGAGTTTGTTTTTGTTAAATAAAAATTCAAAAAGAAGAGTCGATCCACGACCAAAACTAAGGCGCTTGGTGGGAGGCAACCTATATTTCTAATTATTTTTGTTGTTTTTGATTAAGTGTAGGTGCAATATGTACAAAGGAGGGGATTACTCCCAAAAATTTTGGTTTGAACGTAAGCCATGTTAAAGGTGGTAAGTTAGGAATGAAGGAGCAAAGACTATCGGTTAGGCAATGCCTATGCGAATCTAGGCAACGAACAAGGTAAGGACTATGTCATTGCCTATGTTCACTGCATCAATTAGGCAATGGACAAGGCAAGGCCTATGTAAATCTAGGCAATGGACAAGGCAAGGCCTATACCATTGCCTATGATCACTGCCTTAACTAGGCAATGGACAAGGCAAGGCCTATGCAAATCTAGGCAAAGCAAAAGGCGCCGCCTATGCCATTGCCTATGCTCTCTGTTTCAACTATGCAATAGCATAGGCGCCGCCTATTCTCAATTAGGCTATAGCATAGGCGCCGCCTATGCCCAACTAGGCAAAGCAAAAGGCGCTGCCTATGCTAAGCATAGGCACAAAAGGAGAGTCTAGCAAAGAGAGAACCTCGCATTTTGGCTAAAATCATGGCACTAAACCTTGATTTCATTTTCTGAGATATGGTAGAATGTAATCTTGATCTAACACGTGAGTTTTATGCTAATTGGTCCCCAAAGACTACCGGAATTGAAGTGATGATTCGGGGCCAAGTCTTGCAACTGAATGCAGAGTTCTTCAACTCTTTTCTGGGTCTTCCATCTGTGGATCCATCACCGCTCAAGGAGCTTTATCATAGACCTCCTTACAGGGCAATCAGACACACACTATGTGGAAAAATATCAACGGTATGTTGGATTCGTCAAAAGGATACCGGTCGGCATAATACCTTCCCGTATGCTTCCTTGAACAGAGAAGCTCGTATATGGTTGAGGATAGTCAACTCTTGTCTGATTCCTGGGACACAGTACACAAAGATCACACGTGATAGAGTGTGCTTGGTGTACGCTCTAATGACTAATATTCCCATCAATATTTTTGCGATTATACGATCATCAATGCGAAAGGCTAGGCTGCGCAAAAAGTCCTATTTTAGCTTTGATAATTTGTTGACTGCGATATTAAGGAAGGAACACATTGAAGAGAAACCTTCAGATCATAAGCTTCCACACAACCCGAAGAAGGTTGATCTAATGAAGGTTAAAGAGCCTGAAACTGGACATGGCATCAACCTGACCACTGCAGAAAGACATGCTCGCGACGAAAGCTTCTTTCGCTATTTATATGGCATAACAAGGTTTACCATGATGAGTGGGGGTCGTGTTCCAACTGATGCAGAACTTCAACAGCTGGACTATGACTACCCGATGAATGAGCATGCGCGGGCTATGTGCGGAGTAGGGGTACATTTTGAGGAACCTCTCGATGATGGCGTATTGACTGACGATGATCGCCGACTGCCAGACTCAGAAGTAAAGGACAATTTTGATGACGACGACTCTGATGATGATTCTGATACAGGGGGTATGACTCCAGACATAGAGGAGGAGTCCGACTAATCAGGTTTTCCTTATTTATTTTCCACTGAGGGCAGTGTGTCCCATATAAGTGTGGGGTGCTGGTATTTGTATGCTTATTGTACTTCTTTGCCTACATTTATTTATTTTTGTTTGTGTTAATTAGTCGTAATTAGTTAGTTAGATTTTAGATTTTGCATGAAGTGCATGAAATTGTTCTGATAGATGGCATGATATTATAACAAGAGTTTATGCTAAATCATTACTATTGAGACATTTAGGCTCTAAGTTTGACTCACTGTGTGATAATTGCGTGGTTTAATTCATTCATCTGTTGGGTCAAGAGTCTATAATGCTTCCAAGTAAGCTAACTATGTGCCTTGTGTGTGAGAGGTTGTAGTATATTCTATGTTGTGACTGATGCTAGAACTTGCCTAGTGTGTGTGTAAAGCGAAATAAAGAGTGTTAGTTTAGGAGATGATTTAGGAATTTCGTTGGCAGCCTGTAATTGTTTACCTTCTTTTACCTACACTTGTACATTATCTTTGTAAACCCCCTTTGAGCCTTTAGCTACTTTCTTTGACAGCCTTATATGTAGCCTAATCCATTTTTTTCAAGACCATAATTTGATCCAAACTCCTAAGCACTTTAAATTGTAGAATCATGTGGCAAAATAAGAGGAGAATGGATAGTGATGCTTCAGAGTGTATTGGTACTTGACATTGTTGTGAAAAAGAGTGGCTATCATAGGGATACTTATAAAAAAATATATAAAACAAATAAAAAAAATAATAGAAAAATAAAATAAAATAAGAGAGTTGTATATTCTCATCTCTGTGTTTCTGATTGAATAAGTAATTGGATGAAAAGGGGTTGGTAGATGAAAAGAAGGAAGAGGGGTTGTTAAAAGAGAGTGCAAATGGCATAACGTAGTGTATTAAAGCGCTTAGGGAACATAGTCACTATTTCTGGCCAAAATAGTCCTACCTATCCCTTAGCCTACATTACAACCATGTAAAGACCTATTTGATCCTAAGCTTAGCATTCTAATATTAGTAGAGCATTACACTAAGGGCAAACCTATGGTCATCAGTTGCAACATAAGAAGTCTTTGTGAGAGTGAGAGCAAGGAGAATCTTGTACCCATGTTTCGAAAAATGCAAAACTTGTGAGTGATTATAGGTGATTTCTTGTGTGTGAGACACACATGGTTGATGAGTCTTGGGAAGTGTTAGATGATTTTTTGTGGCTTAACTTGTGGATACGAATTAACCATCATCACGAGTCTATGTTGGAGGTTGAATTGTTTATAGAAGTGCTCAAGATACCTACTCTGTGTTAATAATTGCTGTGCATGTCTTGTTGAACATTTTGTGTTGCTATTGTAAAATTCTAGTTAGGTGTTGCATGGACGTAATATTTTGTTCGAGGACGAACAAAGATTTAAGTGTGGGGTGGTGATGTTGGGCGTATTTACATACCTAAACACCATAATTTACCCATGTTATAGCTAGGTTTTGAGGATAAAATATATAAATCCTGCACTTTTAGTCCATTTTCCTGTAAGTGAGCTAACCTATGTGATTATCATGTTTTTCAGGTATTAATGATGAAGATTTCAGCACTTTGTGGACCTTTGGACAACAAAGGAAAACTTCACACAGGAGGGAAGACAACTTTTGGAAGCTTGTGGACTGAATGTGATGCATGGAAAATCAGTCCCGGGCAAAATCAGTATTTCTAAATACTTAGGGATGCAGCGGTAACTTAATAGGACAAGGATGCTATAAAAACTTTATTTGCTTAATTTTTCAGCATTGATTGATTTGACACTTTTAGTATTATTCAGTTTACGGATTCTGTAAGTTAGAAAACAGAGAAACACGCTACACTTGAAAATCGGCTAGAGGGAAGACGTTTTCTTCTTTATTTTGCCGCACAAATCACTTCCATCGCCAAGATTATTCTAGTTGTGGTATGATGATTATGCCTTTTGTGATTTCCGTTGTAATCATGAGTAGCTAAACTTCTCTGTTAGGGTTATGAAAACCTTGTGAGATACTATCTATTACTATGAGTTTGTGAATTCTTGATGTCAATGCTACTTATATCATTACTCTCTTCGTTTTCATTTAATTCTCATGGTTGCAAACATAGATAACATGCCATTATAGCATTAACTTGTTCGAGAGAAAAGTTACATGTTTGGAAAAGAGAGTGTTACAAGGAAATAGGGCTACCAACCCCTATTTACACGTTAATACCTTAACCGGATTAATTTCTTGGAGAGTTCGTACCATTAGTTATATGCTTTAGGCTCGAGAGAGTTAAAGTGAAATAATCCTTGATGGTTGAGAAACACTAGGATTTACCATTAGAATACGAATCTCTATAAGTGCATGCATGTCTAAATTCTGCATTACTCATAGTTAATAGATACGTAGAACTCATAAGATGGACATAACCCTAACTTATTATTCTCTGTGATTAAATCTTACTAAACAAAGCATTCCATCATTACTTTAATAATAGTAGTTCACGCCTAAATTTAAAACCCCCCTTTTTCATAGAATTTTCGACCAACAGTCTACTAATAATTGCAACACTTAGTGACCAAGTATTCCCTGTGGGATTCGACATCCAACCCAGTTGGGTTCTATATTTGATAGCGACCACTTACACTTTCTAACGAGAGCTGTAGGTTGGGCGTTATCAATGCTAAACTTTTATTCAAATTTTCTTACTCCCTTTGGATTGTTATATGTGCACTTTGTGAGTGTAAAGACTTGATCGTGTCTCTCCTTGATTCATAATATCAAAGGAGAACCAATGATGTCTTAGAACGATAAATCATAGGTTTTTACGTGTTTTTTCCTAAAGTTGGCCATAATTTATATGTGTGAATTTTCGTTAATGTCGCCTTTATTGAAATTTAAAGATTCTCTTTCTTGAAAAGTTAACCTTTATTTTCTTTTGTTATACGGATTAGTATCTATGTTTGTTCATTTTAGAAGTCATGAGTATTTTTCTTGTTGCTTCATCCTTTACTTTTGCAAGCCTATTTTGTTTGTTTCTCGCATGAATTGATCATTGAATATGGCCTTATTCCTTTTACCTTTATTTATTCTTGTATGAACATAAATCATAAGGCATGTAAGTAGGTGTCTTTGCTTTGTATTTTATTTGTTGACTCTCATTCTTGTGCAAGTGTGCTTATCATTGCCATTCAAAAATTGGTTCTTGATATTTTCTTTTGCTTTGAAATATGTCACTTTTACGCCTTGAACGTATATTAATTTCTTTATCTTTTTTTTGCATGCAAAAAATGTCTCTAGTCCAAATATATTCCTCTCCTCTTGCATTTCGTAATGGGCCAATGAGGTCTACCTCTTCGAGTCAAGTTTAAAGTTTAAACCCGAGGTCCACTGTATGACGCGCGGGTGCTAGAAGATGGACGAAGAGGAAAATGGGTCAAAACCCATTAATGAGGTCAGTAAGAGACTTGAAAAGTCTCAATTTGTATTATTTTCTTCTTTTTATTTATTCATTTATTCATTTATTTATTCATTCATTTGGTCCTTGAAGCAAAAGTTGTATTTAATACAGGTGGAGCAAGACTTAAGCCAAAGGCTTGAAAACTAGATTAGGATAGGTGAAATGGGTTGAAAGCCCATTTAGACTTGGACAGGTGTCATTAATTTGGGCCGATGGCCTAAATCCCTTACTTCCTCCCTTTCCCTCTGTTCTTTATGTTTGTTTTCTTTATGTGCTTAGCGAACCTAGTTAAATCCTTAGTTAAGTCGCTAAAAAATTAGTTTTGCATAAACACCCAAATATTTCCAAAATTGCTTTCTTTTCAAAAAATCAATCACTTTTTGACAAAATTAATCTTTTCAAAGTTAATCAAAAGATAATTTTTAAACAGTCCGGATAACCGCAAGTTAGCGGACATTTTAGGTGACTAACACCTTTCTAAAACATTCATAGGAACCGCTTATCTAGAATCTCTAACTTAAAACGATTTTTCTGTTTTGAATCATTTGAAGTAACCCTCTAAAGGTTTCTTAATTCCTTTTCAAAATTAAGTGGCGACTCTCTTAAAAGTTAAAATTTCCGCAAAACACCCTCCGTGGTTGTTATGCTGTTGTATGGGAGGATTAGCTTGCTGTGACGTATTGAACTGATTTGGTGCCTGAGATAGATTATGTTGAAGTTGGGCACCCTCCTCCATGGTTGTTATGCTGCTGTAGGAGAGGATTAGCTTGCTGTGACACATTGAATTGATTTGGTGCCTGAGATAGATTATGTTCCCATTCCTTGGTTATTATGCTGATTCGGTGTCTGTTGCAGACTATACATAAAAAAAAGTTTTAGAAAATGTGAATCTTACCTCTATAGGCTGTTGCAAGGAGCAACCAACAACACTAGATAGGACAAGCTACTTTACATTTAGCAGCAAAACAACAAGTACGCCAACAACTAGGAAGTTTGTGAATACGTATATTAAACTAAAAAAGTGTTAGAAAATGTGAATCTTACCTTTATAGGCTATTGCAAGGAGCAACCAACAACACTAGATAAGACAATCTACTTTGCATTTAGCAGCAAAACAACAAGTACGTCAGCAACTAAGAAGTTTGTGAATACGTATATTAAACTAAATAACCAAAACAAATAGAATATACAAATTAATTATCAAAACTAACATTGGAACGAGAAATGTGATTGCTAATACTGAAACCACCGAAAGAAGCAGAAGCAAAAGCAAAAATTGTGGTAGTTCTGAAGGTTAAAGGTTTATAAGGAATTTTTGTTGAATGAAGAGCATTTGAAAGGGCATAATAGAGGAAGGGGCAAATTGGAGAGGAAGCAAGTTGCCATTGGAAACGACTAGTGCTCCTTCTCTCTTTCTCTCTGTCCCTCCTTCCAATACAGAACCATGAAAAATAATATATATAGGACCCAAAGTAAGGACCATGTACAATTTGAGGTTGTGGAGTAGTTTTTAGGATCAATTTGCGTATGTGGAGTAGTTTTTAGGATCAATTTCCGTATACACACACTAGATCTATGGAGAGGATAAAGAAAAACTAAGAAGAGACAGAGTTCGTAAGGAGAGAGAGAAATGATTTTGTGGTAACACCCATGGGTAAACTCCACGATGGGCTATGTTGGGGTTTTCAAAATTGGTTGTTGTCTATTTGGGTTCAAGTGTCACTGATCGAACCAATGTTAGGTTACTCGTCTCGATAATTTTTTTTTGGCATACAGCTGGGTTGCTTTGGATGAGATTTCTATTTCTAGGCTTGGTCGGCTTATTGTTGGTTTGATTTGGGTAGCTTTTTATTGATACCAAGTTGGGGTCTCATCATTGTTGAGGTTTTCGTTTTGAGTTTTTAGATTCGGGTCTTCTTTAACTCATTATTATCAACGAAAGTCGACTTTGGAAGGTCCATCTCTTTAACCCATTTTTCTTTTACTTATTTTGATTTGTTGATTTGGTTGTGATTATGTGTGATGTGACTATGCTTTGTTGCCCTTTTGTTGATGTTAATGTTATCATTATGACATTTGGTGATTCAGCTTTGGAGGTTTGAGGAAAGAACTTGATTATGTTTTAATGGATTGGTAAAAAGTAAGTTAGGGATAGGAACTGAAAATTGACGAAAGGTTAGATTTGGATAAATTTTGATTTATTGTGATATTGAACGTAAACGTCAACGAACTGGATAGGCAAATATAGGTTCGGGTAGGCAAAATTTAGGAGTAAGTGTTTCGTAGTATGCTTGAATGTTAAAATGTGTGTTGGAGGACTTGGTTTTATGGTTTTGGATCAAAATGTATCATTTGGCCGGGGAATGCCTCGAGGTATTTGTGTTTGTTCACCGGGGAATGCCCCGACGTACTATGTTGGCGGAAAGACGTTCGTGAGGAAGGCCCAAGTTGTCGGATAAAGCACGGGAGCGTAGTTAGTATTAGTGTAGGTTAGATAGGATTTATTTTTTGCATTTTTCTATTTTGGAATGTATAAGTTGGACTGGACACTGTACTTTTTATTCGTTTTTGTTTTGTTTATTTGTTTGATTGTTTTACGTGTTTTGTGTGGTTTGTACATTCGTAGTATCAAAATTAGCTGATACACTCCACCAAGCGACCATGGATGAACCACAGGATTGAGGGGTGCCTAACACCATTCCCTCAGTCAACAGAATTCCTTAGTCAGAATCTCTGTTTGCGGATCAGTTTATAGTTAAAACTATTTTGAAAGGGATTTCCAAAGGTGACTTGACACACTGGATTATGCCGAGTGACGACTCTGAGTTTTGAATGTAAAAATAATCCTTTTTAAAAATAAAAATTCTTCTTTGTCACTTAACAATAAAACCCTTTCAAAACTTTAATCCGAATCATTTGGAGTATGAAAAAGGGGTGTGACAGCTCTACGACTCTGCTGGGGAACTTTCAAAATTCGAGCTTTTTTTGGAGTCGTATCGGATTTGTTTGACATTACGAGTGTATAAACATTGTTTGTGATTATTATTTGTGTTATTATTATCACTATTGTGCGTGTTTCGTGCTCTTTATTTACAGTTTTTCTTTATGTGTTTATATCTGGCATCATGTGCATAACCCGAGTCATTCTTTCTGCAATAAGTCCGTAGTACACGTGTGTACACCATCTATAGTTGAGCTATCCTTACTTTTTTGGGGGATCCGTTGGGTTGTATGGAGTAGGTGGCCAGCTAAAGCAAGCCGCTATCGACTATACTCTCCCCCGTACAACCTTGTTAGTAAACCCCAGCGTAGGTTAACTTTCTAGTCATACTTATCTGCATCATTTTGAGACCTAGCAGGACCCACTTCATCCTTAGTAGGTGACTCACTTCTAAAGCATCTCTACGTGCTAAATGTTGCATCTTTGAGGGTAACATGATCATTTGACGGACTAATTTGGGGAAATCATATGTTAGAAGTAAAGCGCGTAGGCAAGAAACGTTGAAAAAAAATAGAAAAAAAAGGTGAGTCGAAAAGAAAAAAAGAGAGTTTCATGATTTTAGAGTTCTTTATGGCTTTTATTTTTCACAATTCAAAATTGAAAAAAAAAAGATTTCTTTTACCTTTCGCATTCGTTGTCTCAAAAACATCAAAAATATTTTCCTCTTATTCCTTTACCATGCATTCATAATTTGAAAACTTCAAAAAGATTTTCCCTTTATCTCAATTAGCATGCATTAATAATTCTAAAATTCTGAAAAATATTTTCTTTAGAAGTTTCAAAAATGGTAGTAGTTGTGTCCATTTCATAAAATGAAAATACCCAAAAGAATTTTTCTTTCATAGTTGTTGGTGATAGTTTTGTGTGAAGTGTCTAATTGAAAACCCCAAAAAGATTTTATTTTTCATCATCCGTCTGTAATCGCGTCTCTTAAGTCAAGTCTCAATTCATTTTAATTGTCCAACTTGGACGAACTACGCATACCTAATTTCCGTCCCTAGGGGCGAGATACATAGGCAAACCTCTGTGGGTTCGGTAATTTTTATTTTTGCCTTTGTATTAGCCTTATCCTAGGTCCTTTTTCCTCATAATTTAGTGTTGGTAGCAAGTCTTATCCAAGTAGGCTGATTTTATTCAGTGACACTGTTCGGCGAATTGGAGTCATAAAGTGGTTTGTCCCTTCGACATATGTTTGCATCAAGGTCCCAATGGTTGGAAATCTTTTGCACTTATCAAATTTTTTGTCATCATAGCATGGATCCGTCCACAAAGTCTAAAGTCCGATTGGTTGGTAAGGTGCCTAAAAAGTTAATCAAGTGGTGGGTCACGTTCAACTACGTTGACCAGGAAGAGCTAATTAAAATATTGTTTATCTTATGGAGCTTCTGCATATTTCACCCCGGCCAGATCTGGTAGATACTATATTAACCTTTTGGGATCCTAGTAATTTGGTGTTTAGGTTCGGAAATTTTGAGATGACACCTACCTTGGTAGAAATATCCGGTCTGCTCTATTTGCCTTATATTGATAAAAGCATGATCCGAGCTCGGAACCACTCGGGAAATAGGTTTCTGCAAGGTTGTGGATTGAAGAGTAACAATAGGCATTTGGTTTTCTGAATCAATCATGGATTTCCTTAGATTTTTTATTCTAGAGATTCGGGTCTTTCGAAGGTTTTGACTACTTTTGGGCCGAATTTTATATGACTAGGCAGAAGTGGGAAAGAAAGCGTCTTAAAGTCTTCACCCTCGCCTTGTTAGGGACTCTAGTGTTTCCACAAGAAGAAAGGGTGATGAGATAAGAAATGAAAAGAACAGAGTCTAACAAAAAAAAAGAGGGAAATGAGGGCGAAAGAAAAGAGTTGTGTCTGGAGGAAAGAAGAAAATGAGTGTAGATGAAAATCGGGATGATATTAAAATGACCTTGCTACCCTTAAAGGCTGGTAGAAATGAGCATGAATCTAGGATAATTTTACCAATATAATTCCCATGCTTGTTGTGTGTCCTAATCCTAAGGGGTGTCATCTTTGATGAGTATGTTCTTTCAGATAACAGTGGTTGGTTTACAACACTCTATCTAGTCACCCGTACTTCACTAGATTAAAAGAAAAACTCGCCATGGATAGCAGAGAGATTAAAAATTTGCTCATTGACCCGGATCAGGATCCCAGGGAAGAAAGTTCATAACGCAATGATGAGGTAGTAAGGCTCAGGCAACAATTGATAGATTTGTACCGAGCATGGGCTAGTGGTATGACTCCTCCTCTACTCCCTGAAGGTCTTGGGAATATCTCTAACTGCTCACCATTCTCTCAAGCGTAATTCTCTGCTCCCACGGAGTCACCTGAGCATGCGCCAGGATTCACTTCACGACATTATTATCCTGTCACTTCTAGTGTGACCTTGGCAGCTCCCCAACTAAGACCCGTTACTCACCCGGCGCCACCGATCACACCGGTGTTCATGGCTTCGCCACCACTTGAAGGTCCCATATATGCTGTGCGTCCGACAATGGGGCTTCCTCGGTATGCCAGTGAGCCAGTATTGAAGGTTCCAGATAGTCAGTATTATGCTCCGGAGACTACTTTAAGAATGAATGAACCGTATGGGTACACTCAGCCACCTATTTCTATTTGATACAGAGAAACCTATCGCAACAGAGGAACAGGAAGTTATAGCGCAAAAATTGAAAAGTTTGGAACATGCCATGAGGAATTTTCAGGGAATCGAAGGTTATAAGAGTATTTTCTATTAAGATATTTGCATGTTCCCAGACGTCAACCTTTCCCTCAGTTTCAAAATGCCCAAGTTTGAGATGTATGCTGGGCACGGTGATCCCGTGGCACACTTGAGACATTATTGCAACTAATTGAGGGCTGCATGGGGAAGAAAAAAGTTGCCCATGGCCTTCTTTGGCGCGAGTCTTTTTGATCTGGCTTAAGAATGGTTTGTCGATCAAGATATTGACAAGTGGAACAACTGGCATGAATTAGCTTCTAAGTTTGTGCAACATTTTCAGTATAACGTCGACCTGATTCCAAATAAAAAATCCTTGGTCAACATGAAGAAGAAAAACACTGAAGGCTTTAGGGAATACGCGATAAGGTAGCATGAACAGGCTGCCAAGGTAAAGCCTCTAATGAAGGAGAGTAAGCCGGTAGCGGTATTCATTCAGGCACAGGATGAGACCTATTTTCAACATTTACTTCCAGCAATGGGAAAGTCTTTTATTGAAGTCCTCAAAATAGGAGAGATGATAGAGGACGGAATCAAGACCAGCCAAATAGTGAGTTTTGCCGTGATGAAAGCCACCTCACAAGCGATTCAAGGTGGATATGGTGCATTCAGAGGTAAAAAGAAGAAAGAGGATGTGGCGACCACTGTAGCTGGAACCCATTCCTATCCCAAAAGACCGCCTCGCCCCTATCCTTAATCCCAAGACCAAGTCTAAGCCCAAGCTCCATATATTTCTCCTCACCATTACTACCTTCCACAAAACCTATTATATTCTCATCCACCACCCCCCCACTCAGTATATAGCGTGTAGCCATATGTCCAAACCCCTTCTTACCCGTAATAGCGCGCGCAAGCTCCATAAAACCGCCCATCAGCTCCACTAAATTACCAAAACCACTCCAAACCTAGTTTCCAACCCAGGTCTGAGTACAAGAAAGAGAAGGCGGTCACAAATCAGTTTACACCTCTTGGGGAGTCATATGCTAGTTTTTTTGATCAGCTGAGAAAGATAAAGGTCTTAAGCCCAATTCAAGAAAGGATTACAAATATCCTCCGAGGAATCTCGATTATTCTTTAAGGTGCGCCTACTGTTCTGACATGCCAGGCCACGATATCGAGAAATGCTGGCATTTAAAGATAGCTGTCCAAGATTTAATTGACATAAATCAGATGTTGGTCCAGGCCTCAAAGGTTTCGAACATTAACTAAAATCTACTGCCAACCCATGCTGAAACCAATATGTTAGAATTGATGATGGGAAAGAGTCGTCAAGGTGTTATAAGCCTATTATCAAGATACAGACCGGTGAGGAAAAATCGATTATAGTAGTAGAATCTTTGAAAGCAATGTCATTAAGCCAAGAAGGAATGGGAGAAGATAAATCCCAAGAAAGCACAAATAAACGCCTGATCACAGTGCAAGGTGCCAGAAGATATGTTGATTTAAGTCCGGATAAACCGAAGTTGATGGTGGTAGGAGCTTCGGGTAAGCTTATCTTGACCGTTAAAGAAGCATTGGCAACTCCTATTATCCTCAACCTAGTGACCCAACCTCCGATTGCTGATACGATAAAGGTCCCCTAGAACTATAAGCGGACTGTGTTGATTTATCAGGGGAAGGAAGTCGAGGAAGAAGTAAATGAGGTAGGGGGTTTGACTCGGTCAGAAAGATGCTTCATGCCTGAAGGTGTAAGGAAGCCCAAGCAAGTGGTGAGTGGGCCTTCATCTATCAAAAAGACTGTCACTAAAGAAGAAGCTGAAGAATTTTTTAAAAAGATGAAGTTGCCAGAGTATTCAATAATAGATCAGTTGAAGAAAACCCCTGCTCAAATTTCCCTCTTATCTTTGTTGTTGCACTCCAAGGAACATCGTGATATTATAATGAAGGTATTAAATGAAGCATATGTTCCTAGGGAGATTACAGTAAATCAACTTGAGAAAATGGTTGGAAAAATCTTTGAGGTCAATCGAATCAGCTTCTCTGACGACGAATTGCCTGTTGAAGGTACTGGGTATAACCGGGGCCTTAACATTACAGTGAAGTGCGAAGATTTCTACGTCAGTCATGTTATGATTGACGGAGGTTCAGGTGCAAATAATTGCCCTATTTCTAATTTACAAAAGTTGAATATTGGTGCTGAGAGGATCAGGCCCAACAATGTATGCGTCAGGGCTTTTGATGGTTCAAAATCAAACTCCATTGGCGAAATAGAACTAATGTTGATCATAGGGCCTGTTGAGTTCGCCATAGAGCTCCAAGTATTGAATGTATACTCTTCTTACAATCTGTTATTGGTAAGACCATGGATCCACAAGTCCAAGGCGGTTGCATCTACACTGCACCAGATGGTTAAGTTTGAGCATGACAGACAAGAAGTGGTTATTCATGGTGAAAGAGATTTGTATGCTTGCAAAGATTCTCCCTTGTCTCTTATTGAAGCAAATAATGTGGAGAAGACATTCGTCTATCAAATTTTTAATATAGTGCCAGTGAATCGTATCCTTGAAGGGCAGGTTATATTGGGACCATAATTGTCTTCTACTTCTATCATGATGGTGAGTGAACTTTTGAAATATAGATTCGATCCAGGAAGGGGTTTGGGAGCATCTCTACATGGTATAGTTTGTCCCATATGTCCGAATGAGAACATGGGCACTTTCGGTCTGGGATTTGAGCCTACGACTGAAGATCTGAAGAAAGCCAAGGGAATAAAAAAGAAAATATGGTCACTCCCTTGCCCAATGCCACTACTCAGTGAATCATTTATTAAGAGCAGTATCATGAAGCATGTAGAATTTGAAGCTGAATTGGTTGATGACTTGCAGTTCATTGGCCCTGTTGTCCATCTCAACAATTGGGAAGTCACTCCTCTCCCCATCAGGAGGGAGTTTTGGTAATTCATTTTGTTTTTCTTACTGTTTATCCGGGTTATTCCAGGGTTGTAATTCGGAATTTAGCTTTTTTGTATTCTGTTGTTTGTGTTTAAACCCTCTTACCTTTCCCTTTTAAATGAAATGTAATGTCCCTCTTATTTTGTGTCTAATACATTTTGTTTTTGTCTTTTTCTTTATATAGTTCTCTTTATGCTGATTCTAATGACATGACATCCATGCAGAATTTTTAGCCTGATCTTAAAATACAAACTAATCAAGATATAATGAAGTAAGAGGGAGAATATGGTGAAGAATAGGCACTAGAAGAAATAAGCAAAGAGTTGGAACAGTTTGAAGGCAAACCAAATCCTAATTTGAATGAAACTGAGCCAATCAATCTAGGGAGTCAAGAAGATATTAGGGAAACTAAAATCAGTGTACATGCTTTGCCACAGTTAAAAGATGAAATGATTCAAGCATTAACTGCTTATAAGGATATTTTTGCATGGTCTTATGATGATATGCCTGGTTTAAGCACTGAATTAGTGACCCATAAATTGCCAAATGATCCCGCATTCCCTCCTTTCAAACAAAATTTGAGGAAGTTTAAAACTGATGTAAGTATTAAAATCAAAGAGAAAATCATGAAACAACTTGAAGCCAAAGTAATTCGAGTAGCTCGTTATCCCACGTGGTTATCCAATTTTGTTCCTGTCCCAAAGAAAGATGGCAATTCGAGTATGTGTTGATTACCCTAATTTGAATAGAGCAAGTTTAAAAGATGATTTTCCGCTGCCCAACATCCATATTTTGTTGGACAACTTCGTTAAACATAAGGTTGCCTCTTTTGTGGATTGATATGCCGGATACTACCAGATCATTATGGATGATAAAGACGCAAAGAAGATATCCTTTATCACACCGTGGGGTACCTATTGTTATCGAGTGATACTGTTCGGTTTGAAGAATTCTGGAGCAACATACATGAGATCCATGACCATTATGTTTTATGATATGATGCATAAAGAGATTGAGGTCTACGTAGATGATGTTATTATTCAGTCAAAAAGTTAGGCTGACCATATTAAAGATTTAAGAAAGTTTTTTGAAAGGCTTTGCATTTATAATCTCAAGCTCAACTCGGCAAAATGTGTATTTGGAGTTCCGTCTAGAAAGCATTGGGGTTTATAGTCAGCCATTGGGGAATTAAATTGGATCCCTCGAAAATCAAAGCCATTCAGGATTTGCGCTCGCCCAAGAATAGGACGGAGGTAATGAGTTTGCTTGGTAGACTGAACTATATCAGCAGGTTTATTGTTCATCTCACAACCACTTATGAGCCCATATTCAAGTTGCTAAAAAAGAGTGCTATGGTAGAATGGACTGAAGAATGCCAGGAAGCGTTCGACAGAATCAAAAAATACTTATCAAATCCGCCCGTGCTGGTACCATTGGAGCCTGGTAGGCCTTTGATCTTATATTTATCAGTCATGGACAATTCTTTCGATTGTTTCCTGGGTCAACATAATGTCACAGGCAAAAAGAGCAGTCTATTTATTATCTTAGCAAGAAGTTCACCATCTATAAGTCCACGTATACTCTTCTTGAAAGGACATTTGTACCCTAACTTTGGTAGCTCAGAAGTTGAAGCATTATATCTCGTCTTACACTACTTATCTCATCTCACGCATGGATTCTTTGAAATATATTTTTCAGAAGCCTATGCCGACAGGTCGATTGGCAAAGTGGCAAATATTGCTTATCAAGTTTGACATTATATATGTGACTCGAACAACCATGAAAGCTCAAGCCTTGGCAGATCATCTTGTTGAGAATCCTATTAATGAAGAGTACGAGGTATTAAATATATATTTTCCTAATGAAGAAGTGTCGTGTGTCGATGAAGTCGTTATAGATGCTGATCCAGGTTGGAAGTTGTTTTTTGATGGAGCTGTCAACATAAAAAGAGTCAGAATAGGTGTAGTTCTTATATCTGAGGTGGGGAAACATTTTTCGGTAACAACTCAACTTTGATTTTATTGTACCAATAACATGGTGGAATATGAAGCTTGCATTCTGGGTTTGAGGATAGTTATTGATATGGGAGTCCAGGAACTATTAGTGTTGGGGGATTCAAATTTGCTCGTCCATCAGATTTAAGGTGATTGGGAGACACGAGATTTAAACCTAATACCATATCGACAATGGTTGAAGGATCTATGTCAACAGTTTGTGTCCGTAAAGTTTAGGCATATTCCAAGAATTCGCAATGAGATTGCTGATGCTTTGGCCACTTTGTCTTTAGTGCTCCAACACCCTGATAAGGCCTACATCGATCCAGTTCATATACAGAGTCGTGATCAACACACTTATTATAATGTAGTTGAAGAAGATCTCGATGGCGAACCTTGGTTCTTTTATATCAAGCAGTACATCCAGTTAGGAGAATACCCAACACATACCACTAATGATCCAAAGAGTACTATTAGACATTTGACTAGTGGATTTTTCTTAAGTGGGGGAATCTTATACAAAAGAACCCCAGATCTGGGACTTTTGAGGTGTGTTGATGCAAAAGAAGCTTCGACAATTATGGTTGAAGTTCATTCTGGAGTATGCGGGCCTCATATGAACGGTTATGTCTTGTCTAAGAAGATTCTCAGAGCAGGTTATTATTGGCTTACTATGGAGAGGGATTCCATTCGTTTTGTTCGAAAATGTCATCAATGTCAGGTACATGGTGATCTGATACGTTCTCCTTTCACTGAATTGCACGCAATGTCTTCTCCATGGCCTTTCGTAGCTTGGGGGATGAACGTTGTTGACACCTAATTTTTGACTTCCATAACTAAGTTTAATTCGGAGTTCCTACGATTTTCAAATAAAATCACAACAATTATTTTTTCTAAATAAATGCATTTTAAAATAGGTATTTGGGCTAAATTTGTTATTTAAGTGATAATTATATATTTTTGTATTTGCATTTGCGAAATTGTATAAATGACGTCATCTAAATAAATATTTTCATCAAAATTGAACTTTAAATTAAGTATCATTTCGAAAAAATAATAATTAAAATCATGAGCTAATTATAATTTATTCTCGAAAATGATTTATTTGGATAAATATGCATTTGATTTTATTAAATCAAGAAGCTCGGGATTAAACAAGGTGCTAATTCGTATCGAATTTCAATTTAATTTAGCCAATCTATTAGATTTGACCATAATTGAAAATTGATCATAATTGTAATGCAATTCGTCAATTGATTTTTAATTTGGTCAAAATAAATAAATATGTCTAGATTTTAAATTCCAATTGGGGTTATATTTTAAATAACCCCAAAATTCTCAAGAACTCGCATAACTTCTACCCAATTCCCACAAAAAATTAAATTCAAATTGTACTACATTGTACTATTCCCCTCAACTTTGTCCGTTTTCAATTTTGAAATTCAAAAATTGTGCAACATTGTACAATTTCCCCCCACATTATCTTCCACCTCACCTTATCTTTAATTTTTACATTTCAAAAATCCCCCTAAATGCTTTTTCTCCCACATTGGTGGATGACAAGAAATAAATCTCTATCCTTTCCTATATATACTTTTCTCCCATATTGGTGGAGGAGAGAACAAAAACACCCCATTCTCTCCTATAAATACGAACAAAAACACCCCATTCTCTCCTATAAATACTACCAGTACTTTGGTAGAGGGAAAGAAAAAGCAAGAAAAAAAAAGAGGCTACAAAGGTGAAAAAAATATTTTTGAGCAAAATAGTTATTTTTACTTAGTAAAAAATTTTGTTTTATAGAGTTGGTCGGCTAATCAAATTTTTTGAGTTGCCGGCGACGTTTTTCGGTGGTAGTTGATTCCGACGAAGCTTGTAGTATTGTTTTGATGCCCTCCAAAAGTTAAACACTCCTTTTTTATTTTAGTTTTTATTATTGTTTTCTTCTTCATCTTTTTTTCTTTTTCGTAGTTTGTAGATATAATTTTATTTGCTGGGATTGTATGCTGTTGATGACCTTGAAAGCCCTAGGACATTGTGGTATCGATATTCTAATTATTTTCATGTTCATGATATAAAAATGAGCTAGCAATAATTGTATGTGCCTTTTTTTTACTTTATTCTTTGATTATTTTGGATAAAGTTTTAATCTTTGCTTAAAAGATGTATTTATGCTTTGTTTAAACTCATTGTTGTTGGATATATTTGTTTTTAGTATGTAAAGTTATTTTCTTTATGTTTAAAAGAATAGTTAATGTTGAATGTTCGCCTTTTCACCTTATTCTTCAATTATTTGGATAAAGTTCAGATCTTTGATTGAAAAACATAATCATGTCTTGTTCAAACTCATTATTATTGAATATGTTTATTTTTATCATGTAAAGTTATTTTTTTTTTGTTAAAAAGAATAGTTAATATTGATTGTTTTACCATTTGACCTTATTCTTTGATTATTTTAGATAAAGTTTAAATTTTTACTTGAAAAGACATACTCATGCCTGATTTAAATTTATTATTGGCGAATATGTTTGTTTTAACATGTAAAGTTATTTTTTTTATGTTCAAAAAATAATTACTATTGTTTGTTTCGCATTAATAAAAA
This sequence comes from Capsicum baccatum var. pendulum, assembly GCA_030864225.1. NCBI lineage: Eukaryota > Viridiplantae > Streptophyta > Magnoliopsida > Solanales > Solanaceae > Capsicum > Capsicum baccatum. The sequence goes on from CM061557.1 coordinate 10,272,935, forward strand.
TAGTAATTGATTAAATCAAGAATTTGTCATTTGCTTGTTAATTATTTTAGGGGATCTCCAAATCTTCATTAAGAGATGAAGTGCTAGTTTTATTTTTCATCCACAATATTTATTCCTCTTATTTTTGCATGCTTTTAAATTTGTCAAAATGATGACAAAGTTTGTATTTTTGGCTAAATAGAATTATTTATATATTTTCGTGACATGCATAGTATGATTATGAAACGATATTTCACTTTTAGAAATGCTAAACTTTTAATCAAATTTTCTTACTCCCTTTGGATTGTTATATGTGCACTTTGTGAGTGTAAAGACTTGATCGTGTCTCTCTTTGATTCATAATATCAAAAGAGAACCAATGATGCCTTAGAACGATAAATCATAGGTCTTTACGTGTTTTTTCCTAAAGTTGTCCATAATTTATATGTGTGATTTTTCGTTAATGTCGCCTTAATTGAAATTTAAAGATCCTCTTTCTTGAAAAATTAACCTTTATTTTCTTTTGTTATACGGATTAGTATCTATGTTTGTTCAATTTTAGAAGTCATGAGTATTTTTCTTGTTGCCTCATCCTTTACTTTCGCAAACCTATGTTGTTTGTTTCTCGCATGAATTGATCATTGAATATGGCCTTCTTCCTTTTACCTTTATTCATTCTTGTATGAACATAAATCATGAGGCATGTAAGTGGGTGTCTTTGGTTTGTATTTTATTTGTTGACTCTCATTCTTGTGCAAGTGTGCTTATCATTGCCATTCAAAAATTGGTTCTTGATATTTTCTTTTGCTTTGAAATATGTCACTTTTGAGCCTTGAACAAATATTAATTTCTTTATCTTTTCTTTGCATGCAAAAAATGTCCCTAGTCCAAATGTATTCCTCTCCTCTTGCATTTCGTAATGGACCAATGAGGTCAACCTCTTCGAGTCAAGTTCGAAGTTTAAATTCGACGTCCACTGCATGACGCGCGGGTGATAGAAGATAGACGAGGAAGGAAAATGGATCAAAACTTATTAATGAGGTCCCTAAGAGCCTTGAAAAGTCTCGATTTTTATTATTGTCTTCTTTTTATTTATTCATTTATTCATTTATTTATTGATTCATTTGGGCCTCAAAGCTAAAGTTGTATTTAATACAGGTGGAGCAAGACTCGAGCCAAAGGCTTCAAAACTAGATTAGGACAGGTGAAATGGGTCGAAAGCCCATTTAAACTAGGACAGGTCTCATTAATTAGGGCCGATGGCCTAAATCCCTTACTTCCTCCCTTTCCCTCTGTTCTTTATGTTTGTTTTCCTTATGTGCTTAGCGAACCTAGTTAAATCCTTAGTTAAGTCGCTAAAAAACTAGTTTTGCATAAACACCCAAATATTTCCAAAATCGCTTTCTTTTCAAAAAATCAATCACTTTTCGACAAAATTAATCTTTTCAAAGCTAATAAAAGATACTTTTCAAACATTCCGGATAACCGCAAGTTAGCGGATGTTTTAGGTGCCTAACACCTTCCTAAAACGTTCATAGGAACCGCTTATCTAGAATCTCTAACTTAAAATGATTTTTCTGTTTTGAATCGTTTGAAATAACTCTCTAAAGGTTTCTTAATTCCTTTTCAAAATTAAGTGGTGACTCTCTCAAAAGTCAAAATTTCTGCAAAATAGACGTGATCGGGCCGATTGAGCCGAAAGCATCGAATAGGCATAGATTCATTTTGGTAGCCATTGATTACTTCATAAAATGGGTAGAAGCAGTAACTTTTAATTCAGTGAAAAAGAAGGAGGCAATAGGTTTTGTTCATGCCAAAATCATTTGCAGGTTTGGAATTCCTAAGATGACCATTACAGACAATGCTGCCAATCTCAATAGTCATTTGATGCAAGAAGTGTGTCAACAGTTATAGCTCGCACGTCGAAATTCCACTCCATATCGTCTGAACGCTAATGGCGCTGTAGAAGCTGCCAATAAGAATATCAATAAGATACTACGGAAAATGGTACAAGGGTTTAGACAATTGCCTGAGAAATTGCCGTTTACATTGCTAGGTTATCGCACTACTGTTTGCACTTCAATAGGGGCAAATCCATATTTATTGGTGTATGGGACAAAAGCATTCATCCCTGCAGAAGTTGAAATTCCCTATCTTCGAGTCATTATGGAAGTAGAGATTAATGATGACGAGTGGGTCAAAACCCGAATGGAATAATTGAGTTTGATTGAGGAAAAAAGGCTGACGTCGGTGTGTCATGGTCAATTGTATCAGAAGAGAATGGCTCGAGTGTATAGCAAAAAGGTACGACCTAGGCATTTTGAAGTTGGTCAGTTGGTATTGAAGTGTATCCTTCCTCACCAGGTTGAAGTGAAAGGAAAGTTCTCCCCAAACTGGCAAGGTCCCTTCATTGTGAAGAAAGTGTTGCCCAATGGAGCCTTATATTTGAAAGATATTGAAGGCAAAATGGCAGAAATGGAAATCAATGCTGATGTGGTCAAAAGATAATATGTATGATATTTTATCCTTTGTTGATTTTATTGCATGTTTAGTACTTGCATTTTTGAAGATTGATACGATGAAGGCATTTTATTCTTCTATCCAAACATTGTGTCATCCTTTGTTTACCCGTTCGAGCTTAGTTTTATTTTTCTTTCATATCCCCCTTTTGGAATCAAAATAGAGTCAAAGATAAATGTCAGGAAAACAAGAATAAAAGAAAGAGTTCGAAAATAAAATAAAAAATAAAAAAATCAAGTCAAAACAAAAGAACAAACTGATGGTATGTATGACCCGATTCTCCTCTCTTTGGAGTGAGATACGTAGTCTTCCCTATTCAGGGCTTGGTCTAACCAAATAAAGATTTTTAGAGTCACCTAGTCAACAAAATTGGGGCATGAGTTAATGTGTTGTTTGAGTCGATTCCGAAAGTTGTAAGTCTCACCCCCACTTCAGTGTAGTTTGAGCCCCCAGCCATCCTTTTCTTTCAAACCTTATCTAAAAGCCAAGTTACAACCAAAGAAAGTCCTTCAGATCAATCTTTGAGAATGTTAATGCTAAATATGCAATGGATATGATGACGCATTTAGGGTACTACTTGTCTTCCTCAATATTAGAAATCAGTAAAGAAATTGAAATGAGAGAGTCGTATAGGTGAAAACCCTCGTGGACACCATAAGGCGATGGTGAGTTGAGAGAAATAAAAATGAGAGAGTCTTAATGGTGAAAACCCTCGCGGGCACCATAAGGCAATCGTGAGTTGAGAGAAATAAAAATGAGAGAGTCTTATTTGTGAAAACCCTCATGGGCATCGTAAGGCGATGGGGAGTTCGAGAGAAAGGTGAAAAAGAAAGAGATTTGTTGGCGAAAGTCTTGTAAGATGGCATCAATTAAATGAGATATATGAGTCCAATGAATTTGAAGAAGAGGCTCAGCGGCAAAGGCACAAACTCAACAACAGATGGGAAGTTTGGATAGGAAGATCAGACAGGCTTAATCCAAAATGCATGTCATACTAATTGGAGTTGTTTGCCGTATTCAGATAAGTTTTCTTTTGAAGAAGGGACATTGCCCTTTTCTTTCATTTACATATTCATATTTTGTCTTTTTATGTCATTTATCAAAATAAAAGTCACCATAATTTCTTTATATTTTAAGTCAAGTCCGTGTCAAAGCAAGCGAGAAAGGATTTCAAAACTTGCTACCAGTCTTCCCAATTGTATGCGGAAAGGCCGAGAACCAGCACATGAAAGAAATATGATCATAATTCAACATAAAGCAAAAGAAGTCTATCAACCGACAGGCTGCCGGGTTCGTGGGAGTATTCACATTTGGAAAAGGGTGCATCTCAGAGGCATGGAAAAATGAAAATTCATTATTTGAGTCAGAACTCATTTCTCTCAATCTGGATCCGGGTTAATGATACAACAAAATAGGGGGAAGTGTCAGCGATTCGGAATAAAGATGAAAGGAACGAGTGCTGGAGCAGATGCTGAGAAGTCAAGTGCTGCAAGCCACCACTAAGTTTTAACTGACAAATTTTCTTTGATGAAACAGGGGCAAACTTTTTGTTCAATAAGTTCAGCTACCTTTGGGAAAGCATATTTGGAGATTTTATTTTCTGTTCAGGACCCTCCTAAAAAATGAGATTCTACTTTATACTCAGGAGCCTCCTGGAAAATGGGACTTTACTTTTTGTTCAGGACCCTCCTGGAAAATGAAAATTTACTTTCAATTCAGGACCCTTCTGGAAAATGAGAATTTACTTTCAATTCAGGACCCTCCTGAAAAATGGGAATTTACTTTATGTTCAGGACCCTCCTGGAAAATGAGAATTTACTTTATGTTCAGGACCCTCTTGAAAAATGGGAATTTACTTTCAATTCAGGACCCTACTGGAAAATGGGAATTTACTTTATATTCAGGACTTTCCTGAAAATGGAAGTTTACTTTCAACTCAGGACCCTCCTGGAAAATAGGAATTTACTTTATGTTCAAGACCCTCCTGGAAAATGAGAATTTACTTTCAATTCAGGACCTTCCTGGAAAATGAGAATTTACTTTATGTTCAGGACCCTCCTGGAAAATGGAAATTTACTTTCAACTTGGGACAATCCTGGAAAATGGGAATTTACTTTCAACTTAGGACCCTCCTGGAAAATGAGAATTTACTTTATGTTCAGGACCCTCCTGGAAAATGAGAATTTACTTTCAACTCAGGACCCTCCTGAAAAATGGGAATTTACTTTATGTTCAGGACCCTCCTGGAAAATGAAAATTTACTTTATGTTCAGGACCCTTCTAAAAAATGGGAATTTACTTTCAATTCAGGACCCTCCTGGAAAATAGGAATTTACGTTATGTTCAGGACCCTCCTGAAAGATAGGAATTTACTTTTAACTCAGGATCCTCCTGAAAAATGGGAATTTGCTTTATGCTTAGGACCCTCTTGGAAATTGAGAATTTACTTTATATTCAGGACCCTCCTGAAAAATGGGAATTTACTTTTAACTCAGGACCTTCCTGGAAAATGAGAATTTACTTTCAATTCAGGATCCTCTTGGAAAATGAGAATTTACTTCAATTCAGGACCTTCCTGGAAAATGGGAATTTACTTTATTTTCAGGATCCTCTTGGAAAATGAGAATTTACTTTCAATTCAGGACCTTCCTGAAAAATAGGAATTTACTTTCAGTTCAGAATCCCTCCTAGAAAATGGGACTTTATTTTCAGAAACATGGAGTCTTTCTTTATCATAATATTTGTTTAGAATAATTTTGTTCTAGTTTGGATTTTGATATCAGGAGCCCGCCAGAAGAACAGGGTGATGAAGTTGCAAGTCAGGAGCCCGCCTAAAGAATAGGGTGATGAAATTGAAAGTCAAGCAACAAAGTGAAGAAATTGAAAGCCGAAGCACAAAAAAATAAATGGAAAATTAAGCAATAAGATGAAACAATTGAAAACCAAGCAACAAGTGATGAACTTGCAAGTCAGGATCCCGCCTGAAGAATAGGGTGATAAAACTTAAGTCAGGAGTTCAACAAAAGCTGTATAGATAGGCTTTTTTGTAAATTCATTTATGCTTTAACTTGTAATTTTTATTTTGATGTAATGACAGAACCGCAGACCAGAACCTCGATGGAACCTCACTCGACTGTCCAACTCGGTATAGTCCATGTCCTTCCAATCCTTTGAGATACTTGTCACTCGATTCCCTCATAACTTGGGTAGGTAGGATGTCCTAAGTCAAGACTTGGTTTCCCTCTTTATTCTTGCTCCATGCTTTTGAATAAAGGTCAGGACAAAATTTTGTCTCGTTGTCTACTGCTTTGTATGAAAACACAATGTGTTTACATCCAAAGGGGGCATAATGTAGACATGTGATTTTGTCCTCCTAAAGTTTAATTTCATTCACTTTTATCCATTTTTACTTTATCCTACCATGTACCCTCATCTATGTGATTATACCCCACAAAAATACAAAAATAACAAACTCTCTAACAAATTCTATCCTATCCTAACCCTCTTTACACCTCATCCTAACAACCTACCCAATCAAAATAAACTACCTCACCACCTCATCCACCCACCTACCCACTTGTCTCCTTCTCCCTACCTTTCTTTCTTAGTTTACAAGTTTTCTTGCAATTGGATTATATAGAAAAAGAAAACAACAAAAGAGGGGGTCCACAGAATAATCCTCAAGCAAAAAGAATTCTCCATTTATTCACACTACATATGAACTACATAAGACTCTCGGCTTTTTATTTGGAGGGGACTACCACATTCATCAAAAAGGGGGGGTTCACTATCTTCGTCTCTTTTTTCTGGAAAATAAGCAAAAGCACAGAGAACGAACACTCTCCTATCTCAGCTTCTCACATCAAAATCATCACTCTCACCACACCCACCATAAACACACACGCACACGGTGAGGATGGAATAAAAAAATGGAGGAAGCTTGCGATTTTCTGCGTGAAGCAGTAAAATCAGAGTGAAATCTAGTCATCCTTAAGATTTTTTCTATGAAATCGTCGCCAGAATCCATTCTCAGCTAGTTATTTCGGTCGAGCTGATCTTAGAGATCCAAAATACCTTCATCTCCTTGATTTCTAAGTGGATCTGGTTGAAAAAAAATATTGGGGTTTTCGAAATTGGTTGTTGTCTATTTGGGTTCAGGTGTCCCTGATCGATACTCATCTCGATAATTTTTTTTTTCGGCGTACAGTTGGGTTGCTTCGGATGAGATTTCTCTTTCAAGGCTTGGTCGGCTTATTGTTGGTTAGCTTCGGGTAGCTGTTTATCAATACCGAGTTGGGGTCTCATCATTGTTGAGATTTCCTATTTGGGTTTTTGGATTCTGGTCTTTTTTAACTCATTATTATCAACGAAAGTCGACTTCGAAAGGTCCATCTCTTTAACCCATTTTTCTTTTACTTATTTTGATTTGTTGATTTAGTTGCGATTATGTGTGATGTGACTATGCTTTGTTGCCCTTTCGTTGTTGTTAATGTTATGATCATGACGTTAACTTTATCATGTTTTTATGGATTGGTAGAAAGAAAGTTGGGGATTGGAATTGAAATTGACGAAAGATTAGATTTGGATAAATTTTGATTTATTGTGATGTTGAACATAAATGTCAACGAACGGGTAGACAAAATTTAGGAATAAGTGTTTCGTGTTATGGTTGAATGTTAAAATGTGTGTTGGAGGACTTGGTTTTATGGTTTTGGATCAAAATGTATCATTTGGCCGGGAATGCCCCGAGGTATTTGTGTTTGTTCATCGGGGAATGCCCCGACGTATTATGTTGGCAGAAAGACATTCTTGAGGAAGGCCCAAGGTGTTAGGTAAAGCACGGGAGCGTAGTTAGTATTAGTGTACATTAGATAGGATTTATTTTTTGCATTTTTCTATTTTGGAATGTATAAGTTGGACTGGACACTATACTTTTTATTCGTTTTTGTTTTGTTTGTTTGTTTGATTGTTTTACGTGTTTTGTGTGGTTTGTACATTCGTAGTGTCAAAATTAGCCGATACACTCCACCAAGCGACCGTGGACGAACCACGGGATTGAGGAGTGCCTAACACCTTCCTCTCGATCAACAGAATTTCTTAGTCGGAATCTCTGTTCGCGGATAAGTTTTAGAGTCAAAACCATTTTTAAAAGGATTTCCGAAGGTGACTTGGCACACTGAATTATGCCAAGTAGTGACCCTGAATTTTGAATGTAAAAATAATCCCTTTTAAAAATAAAAATTCTTCTTTGTCACTTAACAATAAAACCCTTTCAAAATTTTAATCCGAATCATTTGGAGTACGAAAAAAGGATGTGACAACCATTCATCACCATACCTCTGGGTTAGCGATAAAATCCTTAGCAGCCAGCTTACAGCTACTACTAAGGATGGAATTGCTACTGCTGGAGTATCAGGAAAACAATTCAAAATCAAATACCAAAGCCTAGTGACCTGCATGCTAATACCGGTGGCGATAAAATAAATCAAGACCAAGTGACTGAGGATAAAAATAAATCAGGCCCAACCAACTTTGATATAATAAAAAAGTAGAGTTGAGAGATGGACCTTTGAAGAATCAATTTCGTTGATAATAAAATCAAGAAATCCCGTACTATAGAATTCCTAATAGGACCTCAACAATGACGAACTCCAACTCCGTGTTGAAAAATTTGAGACCCAAAACTGAAGCTCCATAAATTCAATCTAACCCGAAAATGACGTTGTTCACGGTACTTTTTATCTCTCAATTTGTTTCTCTGTCACATGATTCTCTCTTCTCTCCCTCGTTTTTTTTTGTTCTTCTTGTGAGGAAGATGATTTGGTGATTGTTGTTATTGTGGAGAAGATGATGATGAAAGAATGAGCCTCTCCCTTTTCCTTTTATATATATATATATATATATATATATATATATATATATATATTTTATGTATTATCCTATGTGGAAGTATATAATTGGTGGCTTGTGGGAATAGGTGTGTGGCATGTGGAAAAGTTAGTGTGGCATGTGGTAAGATGAGGGTGGCGTGTGAAAAAATGAGTAGAGCGTGTGCCCTTTGCATGTATCCAATGGAAAATGGAAAGTGATGTGTTGAGGTGGCATAGTGAGGTGGCAAAGATGTTATGTATTTAATTATTTTCAATTCTTTTTTTTTGGGTGGGTGGGTGGAGATTATCAATTAAACAAAAGTATGGCAAGGTGAATAAAATAAAATAAAAATGATTAAAATATTTTTGGGAAAGGACAAAATTATGTGTCTACATCATGGACCCTTTGGATGTAAACACATGGCGTTTTCATACAAAGCAGTAGACAACGAGACAGAATTTTGTCCTGACATTTATTCAAAAGCATGGAGCACGAGGAAGGATGGAAACCAGGTCTTGAATTAGGACATCCTACCTACCCAAGTTATGAGGGAATTGAGTGACAGTTATCTCAAATGATTGGAAGGAAATGAACTATGCTGAGTTGGAGAGTCGAGTGAGGTCCCATCGTGATTCCGGTCCGCGGCTCTGTTATTACATCAAAAATGAAAATTACAAGTTAAAAAAATAAATAAAATTACAAAATCCTATCCACGCAGCTTCGTTGGACTTTTGACTTGAGTTTCATCACCCTATTCTTTAGGTGGGCTCCTGATTTGAAATTTCATCACATGTTGCTTGGTCTTCAATTGCTTCACCTTGTTGCTTAACTTTCTATTTATTTGCCCTATGCTTCGGGTGGGCTCCTAACTTGCCATTTCATCACCCTGTTCTTCAGGCGGGATCCTGTCTTGCAATTTCATCACCCTGTTTTTCAGGCGGGCTCCTGACTTGCAATTTCATCACCCTATTCTTCAGGTGGGCTCCTGACTTGCTATTTCATCAATCTATTAACTTTCAACTTTTCACCTTATTGTTTGACTTTCAACTTCTTCACTTTTTTGCTTGACTTTTTATTTCTTCACCTTGTTCTCCAGGCGGTCTCTTGACATCACATCAAAACTAAAAAGAAAATTATCCCAAACAAAGATTATTGTAAAGAGGTTTCATTTGCCAGAAAAGTGAAGTTCAAACACAAGAATTAAATGTTTTCCCCAGTTTATCATCAAAGGACTTTTGTGCAAGTCACATCATTATGGGAATTAAGGAGAATAACTCGACTAAAGGTACGTATTATAGGAATCAAGGGATGATTTGACTAAAAGGTACGTCTAATAGGAATCAAAGGGAATGATTCGACTAAAAGATACGTCTTCTAGGGACCAAAGCAAATGACTCAACTAAAAGTTACGTCTTATAGGAATCAAAGGGACTGGCTCGGCTAAAAGGTACGTCTTATAGGGAATCAAAGGAGATGACTCGATTAGAAGGTACGTCTTACAGGAATCAAAGGGAATGACTCGACTAAAAGGTACGTCTTCTAGGGGTCAAAGGGATTGACTCGACTAAAAAGTACGTCTTATAGGAATCAAAGGGAATGACTCGACTAAAGGGTGCGTCTTATAGGAATCAAAGGAGATGACTCGACTAAGAGGTACGTCTTATAGGAATCAAGGGGAATGACTCAACTAAAGGTACGTCTTATAGGAATCAAGGGATGATTCGGCTAAAAGGTACGTCTAATAGGAATCAAGGGAGATAACTCGACTAAAAGGTATGTCTTATAGAAATCATGGGAGATGACTCGACTAAAAGGTATGTCTTCTAGAGGTCAAAAGGAATGACTCGACTAAAAAGTACATCTTATAGGAATCAAAAGGAATGACTCGACTAAAAGGTACGTCTTTTAGGGGTCAAAAGGAATGATTCGACTAAAAGGTACGTCTTATAGGAATCAAAGGGGATGACTCAACTAAAAGTTACGTCTTATAGGAATCAAGGGAGATGACTTGACTAAAAGGTACATCTTATAGGAATCAAGGGATGATTCAACTAAAAGGTACGCCTAATAAGAATCAATGGTGATGAATTGACTAAGAGATACATCTTATAGGAATCAAGGGTGATGACTCGACTAAAAGGTACGTCTAATAGGAATCAAGGATGATGACTCAACTAAAAGATACGTCTTTTAAGAATCAAGGGGAATAACTCAACTAAAGGTACGTCTTATTTGAATCAAGGGATGATTCGACTAAGAGGTACGTCTAATACAAATAAAGGGAGATACTCAACTAAAAGGTACGTCTTATAGGAATCAAGGGAGATGACTCGACTAAAAAGTACGTCTTCTAGGGGTCAAAGGGAATGACTCGACTAAAAGGTATGTCTTATAGGGTTCAAAGGGAATGATTTGACTAAAAGGTACGTCTTATAGGGGTCAAAGTGAATGATTCGACTAAAAGGTACGTCTTATAGGAATCAAAGGGGATGACTCCAGGAAAAGATACCTCTTACTAGGAATCAAAGGGAATGACTCGACTAAAGGTACGTCTTATAGGAATCAAGGGATGACTCGACTAAAAGGTACGTCTAATAGGAATCAAAGGGAATGACTCAACTAAAAGTTACTTCTTCTAGGGGCCAAAGGGAATGACTCGACTAAAAGGTACGTCTTATAAGAATCAAGGGATATGACTCGACTAAAAGGTACGTCTTATAGCAATCAAGGAAGATGAATCGACTAAAAGGTACATCTTAAAGAAATCAAGGGATGATTCAACTAAAAGGTACGCCTAATAGGAATCAAGGGTGATGACTCGACTAAAAGGTATGTCTTATAGGAATCAAGGGTGATAACTCGACTAAAAGGTACGTCTAATAGAAATCAAGGGTGATGACTCGACTAAAAAGTAAGTCTTATAGGAATCAAAGGGGAATGACTCAACTAAAAGGTACGTATTATAGGAATCAAAGAAGACGACACAACTAAAAGGTATATTTCATAGGAATCAAAGGGAATGACTCGACTAAAAAGTACATCTTCTAGGAGTGAAGGTTCAATTTAAGAAGTGTATCACCCAGCAAATGAAAACTGAAATCCCTGGATAAGAAAGTGTGTCTCCGAGGGATATAAGATGATGAATTTTTACCATGATTTAATTATCAAACTTGTGCAGCAACATTTCTTCCTGCATTTGTAAAAGTGAAAAATTACGGGCCTTGATGTTTAGGCTTTGAAATCCTTGATTTGAAGGTAACATGTGTTCCTGTTTCATGCAAAGAAAGGTTGTGAGTTTAAAAACATGGTGGATGGTTTGTCTATTTGGATTTCGTGGCAAACACTCTTGTAGTCATCACATTTAACCTTGCTTCCAACCATTAGACTGTGTCATTGAATTACCGCTTCATTGACCAAACTTAGATTATTAAGAGTGACTGAGACAAACATAGCATCTCTGCTTTTCCATGCTTCTCAGATAGAACCCTTGGAACCTTGGTATTTCATGAGTTCCCAGACTTTTCTGTTGATAAAACTTCTACATACCCTTTTTGGATCACAATCATGTCCCTTTCATGTGCTAGCTTTTGTCCTGCTTTGTGCAATTAATGAAGCTGTTAGCTAGTTTTAGAATCTTTTCTCACTTGTTTTGACATGGACTTGACTCAAAGAAAAAAAATAGAATGACAATTTTTATTTGGATAACTGACTCAAAGATAAACAAAAATAAAGAGAAGAAAGAAAAGATAATGAATGTCCCCGTTTGAAACAAAGAAATGATAAATTCATCAAAAAAATGACAGTCAACTCTAATGATTATGCCATGCATTTTGAATTAAGCAGCTTGATCTTTTCATCCAAACTTTCTACCAATTGTTGTTGAGTTAACAACCTTGAAACTGAATTGCACTCTTAGGCCAATTATATTTACGACCTCATTCGGCTAGTGGCGTCTTGAAGGGTTTTCGCCAACAAGCCTCTCTCATTTTTCTCTCGGCTTACCATCGCCTTATGGTGCCCGTGAGAGTTTTCACCAATAAGACTCTCATTTTTATTTCTCTCAACTTACCATCGCCTTACGGTACCCGCGAGGGTTTTCATCAATAATACTATCTTATTTTTATTTCTCTCTTGATTCCTTATGCTGAGGAAGATAAGTAGTTCCCAAATGCATCATCATATCCCTTGCATGCTTATCCTTAATATCCTCAAAGATTGATCTGAAGGTCTTTCTTTGGTTGTAACTTGGCTTTTCGATAGGGTTAGAAAGAAAGGATGGCATAAGGCCCAATCGACACTTGAAGTGAGGTGGGACTTACAACTTTTGGAAACGACCCAAACGATGAGGATCAACCCATGCCCCAGTTTCTTTTGACTGGACAATTCTAAGTTTATTTGGTTGGACCAAGCCCTGAGTAGGGCAGCCTATGTATTTTACCCCCAAAAGAGGAGAATCAGGTCACACGTAGTTCTAGCGGCTCGTTCTTTTGCTTGATTCTAATTTCCTTTTCTTTTCTTCTATTGACTCTCTTTTTGGGATTTTTCTGACTCTATTTTGCTTGACACTCTTTTTTTCTTTATGGACACATTTTTTCTCTTTTTTTTGATACCTTTTGACTCTATTTTTTTTTGCTCGACACCTTTCTTTTGAGCTTTGCTGACTCTATCTTGATTCCAAAAGAGGGGTATAAAAGAAAATATGACTAAAGCTCAAATAGGGTAAACAAAGGATGATACGATGTTTGGATAGCAAAATGAAATGCCTTCGTCATATCAATCCTTGAAAATGCTAGTACATAACATGCAATTTGAAAGTTGGAGATGAAGATCATGTGCGACATATTTTAAAATATTAACTTTGACTGAGTCTATGCGTTACTTCTTCTTCTACGCTTTTCTAGCATACAACTCCATTTTTGTTGTACATTTCTTACATTGAATGACTCATGATTTCGTGGAGCTGATTTTCTTTCTGTTCCTCTTGATATAGGATCACACATCCACTGTTTGACCTAATTGAGTCATGCCGTACAATTGATGACCAAGTTATTCCAGTGATTCTCAAAACAATTGCCTTAATTTTGAAAGAAGGTTTCAACATGGTCACCAAATGTCTTAACACGCTACCTATTTCTCACATGCTTTTTCTAACCTTAGCCCTCTGATTCAAAGTTCATGCTCCAATTGGATTTTAAGATCTACCGAAGAATTCCGCCAGCATGTCATATCACTAAAGCCAACATAAAATGTACGGTGTAAAGAAAACAAACAAATAACATATATTTAAACACAAATGAAAAAGGGATACTCTATTTAGTTGAAATAAAAGATAGAATAGGTTTGACCATAAACGACAAAAGGGACAAAACAAGAGAGATCCCGAACTATCACCCTGAAATAATTCGGATAACAGAAAAGAAAATAAAACAAACTACCAGACCTCTTCCTAGTAGGGAGAGGGGTGACTTCTCAATTGTTCATCCTGACATATAGCCACTGATTTGCATATCAGCATGACTAGAGCTTTCATCACTATAAGACATATTTTCTTTAACAAATAAGTTTTGGATCCCCCTGCTTAACTCATTGCCTCCCACGTATTATGCAGTACCGCATGCTGGTGAGGAACTCTATGGGATGGTTGAGGGGCCAATATTTTGCACCACAATCAATTTATCTTGAATTATCTTTTCTATTTCTCTTTTTAAAGTACGACAATCTTTAGTACTATGACCCTGAACATCAGAATGATATGCACACCATACATTAGGATCAAAATTTCTTGATTGTGGGTCAGGTATATACCCAAGAAGAGGAGTGATCATTCCCTGCTGTACCAATCTCTGGACTAAACTGCCATAGGATTCCCTAATAGGAGTGAAATTATATTTTTCCTTCCTCCTCTTTGCGAACTCTGGCCTCGGATAAAACTTGAATTTAGAGGTTCCTTGGTAAATTTGTGGGGGTCGAGGACGATGTTGAGGGATAGGTGCATGCCATTGTGGATAAGAAGACGGATGGGTACACAATTTTGCATTGTTTAAAGGACATTGAGGAAGTGGATTGGAACTCCTTGGATTTTGAAAAGAGGAACCTTGTTGCAGATGAATAAGTGGATTTGATATGTAAGCTCGAGATTGAGGCTGACAGTATTGGTGAGTTGAACCTCTCAAACTTTGCTTTGGCCCAGGCATGAAAACAGATGTGTTTTCTGTATTCTTTCCTTCAAGTTTTCTTGAATGATTGCAATATTGTCCCAAATGTTTCACAGAATCATTCTGTCCACCAAGCTCCTCAAATTTTAATGTCTTAAAGCTTGGAGGAAGGTTAACACTTGAAAACATGCCCCAGTTTTTATATGAAACATCTTCATAGCCCACAAGTTCCAAGGAACTTTTCATATCATTTTCTACACTCAACTTTCCCAACCATTTTCTCTGGGTCTTCTAGTATGCTGGGCTTCTTAGTAAGAAATTTTGGCGGTCCACTTAACTTAACTGTAGGCTCAAGAGTATAACAATGATCATCACGAGTATTGAACGTGGATTCACTAGTGGAATGGGAAAGCACAATCATTGGATTGATAGCCAAAGTGAAAGCATTAGTAGAAGGTTGAGCAACAAAAGCACAAACGGTATGTGGTGATATGAATTGGTAGACTTATACTGAGGATCTAAATAAAAAATGGTGGAAGTATTGAGGTGCATTTGACGTGGAATAGGTTCTGAGGCATACTGTTGTGCATCAACCATAGTAGAAAACTAATTTTGTGATTTTGGTGGAAGACTCAAGGTGTTTGTAGGGTCAAAAGTGGGGAACTGAGGTGGAGGCATCCCATTGGCCCAAGCTCGGTACATTTCCATCATTTGTTGTCTCAGTCTCAAATTCTCTTCTTTTAAACTCTCAATTTCCTGACTCTTTGTTTCATCCATCATCCCACTCTCTATATCCTTGTTGGACACAACTAACCCTTTCTTGAATTTGG
Organism: Capsicum baccatum var. pendulum; assembly: GCA_030864225.1. Classification (NCBI taxonomy): domain Eukaryota; kingdom Viridiplantae; phylum Streptophyta; class Magnoliopsida; order Solanales; family Solanaceae; genus Capsicum; species Capsicum baccatum. Next base: position 10,288,290 of record CM061557.1, read on the forward strand.
TGTGATATGGAGGACCAGCCAGAAGCCACAAACCAACCACCTTAAACTAACTGAACAAGAGGCAACAAATATGTTAGAGTTCAACATTTTTTCTTCAAAACCTTTTTTCCTTTTAGAAAAGATCACCGAACCCAAGAAGGGCACCTACGTATCTCACCCTCGAGAGAGGAGAATCAGGTGTGCGTAGTTTGTGAATTCTTGCCAAAATGGCCAATTAAACTCTTTTATTTTTCTTGAAACTTTACGAAGAAAAGAAATAAAAAATTGTCAAAAGAATTAACAAAAATCTTTTTGAATTTTCAGCTTTAAAATTCCTATACAACATGAAACCTAAAATTATCAAAAAAAAAAAAATCTTTTTGGATTTTCAATTTTGCATTCATACGTAAATAAAACTTGAAACTACTACAGGAAAATCTTTTTGTGGTTTTCTAGAGATGTATGTGACACCTACTCTAAATGAAGAGTGAATAAAATATTTTTTTGAATTTTTGAAATAAGATCCCCAAACCCACAATTGGCTGCCTACGTATCTCACTTCCGAGAGAGGAGAATTAGGGGTGCGTACTTCGTCAAGATTGGACAATTAAGGATTAAATAACAAATTGCACCCTGACTTGAGACACGATCAAAGACACACGATGAACAACATAACATTTTTTTTTTGAGTTTTTAATTTGACACTTCACATAAAAACGACACCAACAGTTATGAAAGATAATCTTTTGGTATTTTCGTTATAAGAAATGTACAAAACTTCTACCACATTTTTTTTGAAATTTTCTTTTATAAAAAGATCCTGAAAAAATCTTTTTGGAGTTTTTGAATTGTGAATGCTTGCTAAAGGAAACAAAAGGAAAATCTTTTTTATTTTTGAAAAATGAGTGCAGAAGGTAAAAGAATTTTTTTTTTTTAATTTTTGAATTGTGGAAAAAAAAAGTCATAAAGAACCTAAAAACTACAAAACTCTTTTTTGATTCACCTTTTCTCTTTTCTTTTTCCATGCCTACACACCTTTCTTTAATTCTAGCATACGTTTTCCCCAAATCAGTCCGTCAAATGACCCTGTTACCCTAAAAAATGCAACAATTAGCACGTAGGGATGCTTTAGAGGAGATTCTCATACAAGGGACCAAGTGGGACCCTCTAGGTCTCAATATGATGCACATAAGCATGACGTAAAGGCTTACCTACGTTGGGGTTTACTAACAAGGTCGTTCGAGAGAACATATGGTCGATAGTGTCTGCTTTGCTTTCCACCTACTCTATACATCCAACGGCTCCCCCTCGTAAAATAAGGGTGACTCAACTAGAGTTCGTGTGCACGAAGTGCACTCCGGGACTTGTTGCGGAAAAAGTTGGCTCGGGTTATGCACATGATGTCAGATATAAAGCGGTAACACACAAGAGAAAAACTGTAAACACGTAGTACTCAACGATGATAAAATAAACAATGAACGATAACACAAACAATGTTTATACACCCATAATATCAAACTAAGCCGATACAACTCCAAGAATAAGCTCGAATTCTAAAAAATCCTCAGCAGAGTCGCCAGAGCTGTCACACCCTTTTTTTCACTCACAAAAAGAATTAATTTTTTAGTTTCGAAAGGGTTTTATTATTAAAGTGATAAAAGGTGAAAATTATTTTGAAAAAGAATTCATTAGTTTCAAAACTCAGAGTCGTCACTTGGTATAAATCAGGTGTACCAAGTCACCCGTGGATATCCTTTTTCAAAATGATTTTGACTCTATAAAATTGATCCGCGAACAGAGATTCCGGCTAAGGAATTCTGTTGACCGAGGGGAAGGTGTTAGGCACCCCTCGTTCCCGTGGTTCGACCACGGTCGCTTGGTGGAGTATATCGGCTAATTTGGACACTATGAATGTATAAACCACACCAAACATAAATAAAATGATCAATCAAGCAAAAAAATCTAAAACAATGTCCAGTTCAATTGTACAGTCCAAAATAGAAAAAGAATGAGAAAATGTAAATACTATTCTACCCTACAATAATTTTATACTACGCTCACATGCTACCCGATGCCTCGGTCCTTCATCACGGATCCTCCAAAGATAAAATACTTTGGGGCATTCCCCGACAAATAAATACAAGTGATCCCGGGGCATTCTCTGATTAAATGAATACATTTCCAAATGCAAGAACTAAAACCAAACCGTTCAACTCAAATTCCACATTCAAACATTCAACAAGAAAACTTATTCCTAAATTTTTGCCTACCCGAACCAACATTCACCTATCCATTTCAACATATCCTAATTTTATCACATTCCAACAATATTCATGCTCATTACGAATTAAATAAAACAACAATAAACCAAAGCTAATCTAAATTCAACTTTTTTATCAATTTCTCAATTTCATCCCCCAAGGCCCAAATCCATTTTTTACCACATTATTAAACCAGTTCGACTATTAAATCACTTTTCAAAATCCGAAATCAACAACACATACCCCAACGAAGATTCAAATATTTAAGCATACCAATCATTCATATCCACAACAACAATTAACATTTTGCTCGAAATATTCAAAACCGCACCACAAAATCACGATATTAACCAACTTTGATATAATAATAAAGTAGAGTTGAGAGATTGACCTTTGAAGAATCGATTTCGTTGATAGTAAAATCAAGAAATGCCGGACTATAGAATTCCTAATAGGACCTCAAAAATGACGAACTCCAACTCCGTGTTGAAAAATTTGAGACCCAAAACTGAAGCTCCGTAAATCCAATTGAACTCGAAAATCGACACTGTTCATGGCATTATTCATGTAATGTTCATGGTACTGTTCACTGTTCACAACACTGTTCACCGCACTGTTCACGATACTGTTTCTCTCTCGATTTTTTCTCTCTTTCGCGCGATTCTCTCTTCACTCCCTCGGGATTCTTTGTTCTTTTTGTGAGGAAGATGATTTGGTGATTGTTGTTATTTTGGAGAAGATGATGATGAAAGAATGAGTCTCTCCCTTTTTCCCTTTTAGAATTTTCCTTTTATATTTTTTATTTGGTTTTTCTTTTTTTATTATCCTATGTGGAAGCATATAATTGGTGGCTTGTGGGAATAAGTGTGTGGCATATCGAAAAGTTAGTGTGGCATGTGGAAAGATGAGAGTGGCATGTGGAAAAATTAGTAGGGCGTGTGCCTTTTACGTGTATCCAATGAAAAATGGAAAGTGAGGTGTTGAGATGGCATAGTGAAGTGGCAAAGATATTATGTATTTAATTATTTTCAATTCTTTTTTTTTTGTGGGGGTGGGTGGGAGAAATTATCAATTAAACAAAAGTATGGTAAGGTGAATAAAATAAAAATAAAAAATAAAATAAAATAAAATAAAATAAAATAAAAATGATTAAAATATTTTCAGAAAAGAACAAAATTATGTGTCTACACCCATCTATACCCAGAAGTTAAGGAAAAGAATGATGCTTTCGGCGTATGTAAAACAATACTCATTTCACTTCTTATACATAAAGAGAGAAAATATTTGTGGCCAACTTTAATCTGTTTTGCTTGGACTTACTTCTTCTTCCAAACTTATTGATATTTTAAACTAACAACCCATGTATTTCCGTAAGAAAATAGTAAAGATACAAATAGTAATTAATTAGCAGGGAACTTTACTATTGAGAATAAGGCCATCAACTCGAAAAATCAAAAATATCTTAGTCAAACATAGATATTTGTTCATTTTGAAAGAAGTAAAGACGGGCAAGCTTACTATCTTAGTAAAATAGCAGAAAAACTCAAGTCCAAGTTCCCTAACTTTAAGATAGCAACTTCAATCGAATACATAAAGTAGAGCAGTCGGTCTATGTATCTAAATGATTTGATGAAGAAGAATTACAAACAACCAAACTTTCAACAAGGAAAACACAAGCATGTAAATAACCTTGAGCAATAATCGACCCAAAATTTTCACCAAAGTTTAGCCATTCACATAACAACCCTCCATTGAAAAGTTATATATTTTCACATAGGAAAAATAGTTGGCCATATAATTAGTTCCAAACAGAAAAAATGAAAATCAATTTTAACATGAAGTAGATATATTATTCCAAGGGAAATACGCAATGTAACCAGACCAATCGCAGAAAGAATTGTTCTTTGTTTTCATTACTTCGTTTCAACTTTTCCTACTTTCAAATTTGTGAACTAAAAGAAAAACATAGGTGAAGGAAGTTTTTGGAGCTTACTGGAGCTAGGGGCGGCGAGAAACAACGTCACACGGCGGTAGAGAGTTGAACTGCAACTTTGATTTGGAGATTTTGTGTGTTTGTGTGCGTTTTCGAAGGGGGGGAGGTTTCTGATTTGGGGATTTCAGAGATTAATGTGGACGGGTCGGGTTGGGATTTTATTTATTCAACATTTTTTTTATATATTTTATGAAAATCGACCAAATGTGGTCGGTTTTCCAAAAATTCCAAAAAACCGACCACATGTGGTCGATTTTCATAAAATATTTTTAAAAAAATATTCTAATTAATTAAACTATAACTTTTTTTATAAATTAGTTTTAAAAAATTATTAAATGATTAATTATTTAATTAAGTTAAATAAAATTTTACAAAATTGATCACAAAGTAAAATACGTATTTTGAAATTACTATTATTTAATTAAAAAATAAAATAATTATTTTAAGATATCATTCATAATCAATTATTATATAAGTCATTTAAGTATAAAAAAATTAATAATATTTAATTAAAAAATAAAATAGACATAAATAATAAATTGCCTTTTGATGATTTTTATAAGTCATTTAAGTATAAAATATTAATAATATTTAATAAAAATGATAAAATAGGCTTGAAATGATAAATTCTTTTTTGATGTTTTCAAATAACTTGAAATCTTATATGGGATAACGTTAAAAAAATTTCACAAGTATTTATTATGATAATTTTACTCTGTCACTTCTAATTAGTAGAATTAAAAAATATTCTAAATCACAATTATTAAAAACTTTAATTATTTAAAAATTATCATTGATTATCAATGGCACAAAAGTTTGAATAACTTAAAATATTGTTATACAAATTTCATCAATCTAAATATAATAATATATGTCTAACTTAGAATTTATCAACCAAATGAATAAAAGTTTTAATTCAATGATAGAATTATACATGACGTAAAATTTTTAAGGATCAATATTGGCCCGTACGTAGCACGACCTAAGCCCACGAGTATATATGTATATATATATATATATATATATACGTCGCTCGTAAAACAACGTGTTAATCAAATAAATTATCGATTATTTCTGTTACGTTAATTTGCGTGTGTCTACATTATATTGACACAAAATAGTATATCTATTTCATCACTTCACGAGATATACGTATATATAAATATATTCAATTGCTTATCAACATTCAAAGACGTACTATATACATCACATACCCAATTTTACTACTCCATAATAAAATACAACGTATTTCACAGAAACTCAGTTGAATTATCGATTGGTTTATCTTATGTCATTAATATACCTTCACTATATAATATATATATATATATATACCTATACATACACACACATATATATATACACATTATTGACTATATCAATACGTACTATATACATCCCATACGTACACGAGTATCTTATCCAATAATATAATGCGACGTATTTCATATATGTATTATATACATCACATACCCGATTTTACTATGCCATTGTATTTCACATATACTCAAATAAATTATCGGTTGATTTATCTTATGTCATTAATATACCATCGCTATATAATATGTATATGTTATATATATACATATACATACACACACATATACACACTATCAACTATATCAAGTTCAAAATACGTACTATATATATCACATACGTATACAAGTATATTATCCAATAATATAATGCGATGTGTTTCTTATACATACTTAGATTAGTGATCTATTAATTATATTGGATTAACTTAATATATTAGGTTTTGATTATATTTATAATTAACTAGGTGTTACTTAAAATTATTTAATTTTTAATTTTTTTACTTCAAAAACGGTTTTGTAATTTTTTTTAATTATTTTATACAAAAATCGACCACATGTGATCGGTTTTGTAAAATTATTTTTTAATAATTTTTTTTATTAAAAACCGACCACTAGTGGTCGGATTTTTTAAAAATAAATTAAAAAGTTATTTTAAAAAACCGACCACACGTGGTCGATTTGTATATATATTTTTAAAATTATTTTTTTAAAGAAAACTGACCACTCGTGGACGGTTTTATTATTTTTTTTATTTTTTTATTTTTTAAATAAATAATAATTATTATTAAAATTATTGTAATAATTATTTTGATTTTATAAAATATAAAACCGACTACTCATGGTCGTTTTTTTTAAATTATAAAATAAAAAAATTCAAAAACTGTCTACCAGTGGTCGATTTTTTGTGTTCAATTTTATCGGTTTTTTTGGTAGTGTAATAATATTTAATAAAAAGGTAAAATAAACATAAAATGATAAGTTAACTCTTAATGCTTTAAATTAATTTGACATCTTATATGAGACCCACTTAAACAAATTTCACAAATATTCTTTATAAGAATTTTGCTATGTCACTTCTAATTAGTTGTCATGAGTCAATCAAGACGTGTCAGTTTCGCTACTTCAATCGTAATATTTAGTTTACTCTCGAAATTATATCAGTGCAGCTTAAATCAAAATAGAAAAAAATATTACAGATCACAATAATTAAAAATTGAAATTACTTTTAAAATCTAAATTGACGATCAATTCCAGAAAAGTTTTGACTTTCTACTTGGGGTCTAACAAAGAAAGCTACGTTGCCTATGAGACTCAAAATTAGGGGCAAGCAACAAACACAATATTTAGCATGTAATTGTCTCAAATACAACCTTTTAATTAATTAAAGGTGGATTAGGAAAGAAGCATGCTAAATCAAATAATTATTTTTTAATGTTGTTAAGACCTATAGACATGATGTCTAGCGTTGTAACAAGTTAAAATCTATTAACTTATGAACGTAATTTTAAAGCAACGAGTATTAATCAAGAAGTCGGAAATCAAAATGAAATGTTAGAAGTTAAAATAAACATGCATGCTGAAAATCAGTTTATGTGTAAAGAATTCATTAAATAGTGCAGAAATGTAATCGATATTAAAAGTTGTATCAATGCTAATTGGCATACAAATTAACAAAGAGAAAGAGTTAATATGGAATTAGCTAGGTCGAAAAGAATAGGACGAGTGGGAGGAAAATAAAGCAACACAAGAAATCATGACAAAAATAAATATTAAAATTCTAGACTAAGTAATTAAGAGTAGCCATAACTATTATTTATTTAGACGGCAATCACACAAGCAATTTTGGAGATCAAATCAAACTTTCCGTATAAACAAATCCATCGTGAATAATGGTAGCTGGATCAATATCATCACAATTGAAAGGCCATATTTGATCGGTTAATCCATCAGATGTTCTGTAAATAGTACGTTTTATCTCATCAACCTCATACCAAAGTAGCGTTTCACCATTGGAAAATCTATATTTTGGTAGGATAAAAGAAGCCCCATTACTTGATATAGTGAGCAACTTTGTCCAAGATTCCTGAACACCATATTCTTTCATTATCCATAAATTGAAAATAATTGTGTTGTTATTAAAAAGACAAAGCATTCCTCGCAATACAGACATGCCCAATTCAACTGGAGAGAAGCTCAATTCAGAACTTTCCGGGTATATACGCACATTTTTTGGTAAGTGTATCCTCCCGTATGTCTCATCTGAAATACTAAATGAATCCATGGATTCCTTCATAAAACTACGAAAACCAAGCCAATGAAAAGCTCCATGTACAAATGGCAAACATTCCCTACCAAACATCGTAAAGCCATCACCGTCACTCCTGATTGAGGGTTGATCAATCTTTCTCCAGGAACCTCTTTTCAGTGCGAGAATTTCATCTGGTGCCATGCCCTCCTGGTCAATCCTAAGAACTTTATAATCATCGCTAATAGAGTCATATCCCAATCCATAAGTAGATACCTGTAGCGGAGACCCTAAACGGGGAAGTACAATTGATTCTGATGTGGAGGGGTTCCATAGAAAGAACATCGTAGGCTCATTACAAGAATATTCTGGATGAATCCCGATGAGAAACAAGGCATCGCAACAACAATAGACTTTAAAACCACAAAATGGCGTAGAAACACTTGGCCGAACAAGTCTACGAAAATCGTTAACAAGTCCATTCGGAGATAAAGAAGCACAATAGAAATCATAACCCTTGCCCGGAGAGTGGGTGTCGAAAAGGAATTTTTGAAAATTGAGTTTGTTCTTGGCATGATTGAGATGCTTCCTCTTAAAATATGGATCGGAGATTAATGCCTTCCAAGATTCCGAGACACATTTGAAACGCAAAGAGACTTTACAGGAAGTCTGGTGAGGATGTCCACAAGTATTTCCTCCTCTGGAATGTGAATTCCCGTTACCATACTTGCCAAGAATGAAGAAAAAATAATAGAGAGAAAATAAGAGGTTTTCAAATATAGATTATGATGCTGCTATGTAGTTTAGGGTTTGGGGTTGATCTATTTATAACTTTGCAAACAGAAACCTAAAAGGATTGGAATTCTTCAACCTATGAATAACTGATAAATAGCAAATATACATGTTTTACTATCTACATCTATATTTATGCCTCAGAAATATTATTTCAAACTTTTTGCCCAATATTAAAATACTTCGCAATATATATATATATATATAAATTAATTCATACTCTCTTTTTCCACTACCTTGTCTCAGAAATTCCGCAAAGTTGATTATGGTATAATTCTTTCTACTATTCTAATTCTCTTTATGCAACAGTCTTTTTGAGTTGAGTTCAACTTGTATAAGATTTAAATCCCCAATGGCTATGTTTTTGCACTTTGGGAAATTGAGCTTTATCAATTGCAATTTGAGAAAAGAAAATGACTCATACCATACTAACAATTGTCAAGAAATTCCGTGAGATTACTCCCTCCTAATTCTACGCATCATATATAGTAGTTAACAAATTTGTGTGGTTGATTTTAAAGTTTTAAATGTTAGAACTTTTAATATAATTCAAATAAAGAATTTATTTAATAACAAAATTTTAGTCAATCAAAGTACTAAATATTAGGTGTCAAATGACTAAAAGATCTAATAGCTATAATTTTAATTAATGTTAAACTCCTATATACTAGATGATAATTAAATGATAATTATTTAACAAAATAATAAGTGATAATTTTACCTAATACTAATAATAGTCAAACATGAACGAAAATAGTAAAACGCATACCATACTTTAATTTCTGCTTTTTTCCCTTTGAATTATATGTTTAAACTTTAACGCATAGCCTCTTCAATTGTACCTATTTCTGTTTGATAGTCTTTTTTTTATGATTATATTTGATAAAAAAAACTCACGCGTATCTGAACAGATTAGATAAATATAACTTTAATAAAATTTAAATTGACGTTTTCTTTCCGTATTTAGTATTCATACATAATACTATAATTATTTATGAAATCATCACTTGATTTAATATTCTTGTCAATTACTCTTTTACTTTTTATACTTTTATTCACATTCATTTTGAAAAATCACAGTCATTTAATAATTTCACAAAAATAATCTTTTGGGTGTTTAAAAGTTTGAAAAACATTTCATGAAATATTCAAAGAGAAGGAGAAAAAGCTATAATTTTTATCGTATTATCAAAATGTGTGTTTAATTATGGAACTATCTAACCATTGAATTTAGACAAACTTAAGATTTTTAAAAATTTACCTTTAATTCTACATCTATTCGACTATGATAAAAATTAGGTTTGAAGCTACTAGTTGAGTATCCATGGGTCTATCTAAACATTAATATTTTCTCTTGATTCTATCCTCCATCTAATACCTTTTTATAAAAGATCTCTTTAATAAATAATACTTTTTAGTAAAATCATAATTCTCGTCTTGTTTATGTGTTCTTTCTAAACAATTGCACAAGTTGTCAAGTGCAATCAAACTTTCGTTCGAATAATCTTAGCTAATTTTGTGAATATAGATAGTCTGAATCATTAAAAAATATGTAATTTTGGCTAATTTGTCAAGTGTCATACGATTAGTGTACGCTGTGTATGTTCAAGAAGCTCCTCATCGATGATTATAATTCATGTGAACTTAGTAGTTAGCTTGCGCCATAATTTGCATATAAATGTTAAGCAATTTATTAATATCTAATTATCAATCCAATTATTATAATAACATTAATTCAAGATTGTTATATCATTCAAAAACTTTAAATTCTAAATTCGCTTCTTTAAAGTTGTAATCACATGCATGAAATTGCACCGGAAAAGCTAAGAGCTTCAACATATCATTTTGATACATCAATTAAGAAATTTATTGGAAGTGTAATTTGTTAAATACTTATGTAAGGCTTCAGGTATTTCTATATCTATATCTGGATACTAGGTAATTAAAGAAATAATAAAAACACTTACATCTTGATATTAGGCAATTAAAAATAATAATAAATACACTTATATCTGGATATTAGCTAATTAAGAAAAATAATAAAAGCACTTACATCTTGATATTAGGTAATTAAAATTAATAATAAATACACCTATATCTGGATATAAAGTAAATAAAAAACAAATAATAAATACACTTATATCTGTATGTTGGGTAGTAAAAAAAAAAATAAATGCACTTATATCTAGATACTCTATTAGGTAATTAAAAGAAAATAGTAACTACACTTATATTTGGATATCAGGTAATTAAAAATAATTATAAATATACTTAAACAAAACATTAAATTAATCTAGTCTATAATTACTTAAAAATTCAAAGCATCCTTATCTTTACATATATTGGCGCCACTACTACTAAAAAAGGGAAACCGACACAAGTGGTTGATTTTTCTTAATTTTTCGATCATAAAATCGATCAAAGCACGTGATCGGTAAAACTATGGTAACTTTTTAAAAATCTGACCAAGAATACCGTTCTTACAACCTTACAAAAGTTTTAGAAACATTAAAACCTATCATTCACCAAAGTAGTACAAATTACTTTAGTAAGTTGCCGTCGTTCGCTAATCACCAATTGCCGGAGAAATGTACTATTCTTCCATATTTTTGGGTATGAAGGGTCCATTATCGACCATACATAGAAACTTGAAAAAGTCTCACTATAATTCTACTGATATACCCCAGACTAGGGGTGTCAAACGGGCCGGACTGACTCGGCCCGACCTGACCCGACCTGGCCCGACTAGCTAAACCGGCCCGGTAAGCCCTAGGGCTTTAGGGTTTCGGGTCCCGGGCCAATTTTTTTGTTAAAATGGACCCGGTTAATTCGGCCCGGACCAAGCCCGGTCCAGGACCGCCGGTTAACCGGCCCGGCCCGGCAAAAAAAATAAAAAAAAAAGAAATTTTTGTTTTTTGGGCCAAACTAGCCATTGGCCCAACGGCTATATAGCCGTTTTGGGGTCCAAACGGCTAGTTTGGGCCCATTTAATTAAAAAAAAAAATTTTAAAAAATATTTTTTAATCCCCAAAATACCCTACAACTTCAAATCATTTTTCACACAATTTTTCACTCTCTCAAATCTCATTCTCTCTCAAATCTCAATTCTCAATTCTCAAATATTCAATATATTTAATTTTTTAAAGTGTTCACTTTAATTTTTTAATTTTTCGTTACAAAGTACGAGCGGAAGTTTCTAAAGTCGCAATCTTCGGATACTTCCAAAATTTGGTATTGTCGTTCCATCTCTTACGTTTAATTTTTATTTATTGTATTAATTGTTTAATATTTAATTTTATTATATTTGTGTATTTTGAATATTTTTAGTTTAATTTAATTTATATTATAGATAAATTAAAAAACCTCGCTGCTAAAGGTGTTAAAATTTTTTGTCCCGGAAGCGGTAGTGGTAGTAAAAAGCGAATTACTAGTGGTGGAGGTAGTTCAAATAATAGATATACCCGTGTGACTTCGCCTCCAGTACCGCTTGGTACACCTTTTGAGGAAGAAATAGGTGTAGGTGCTCATGATATGGATTATGTGGAAGCTCAGGAAAATTAAGGTATAGAAGAAGAAAATGAAGTATATGCAGTTAATTTAGACGAAGATGATGAAAATATTGCTGAAACACCCGCAGTAGGAGATGCTAACGTTAGATCTGAATCAGTTAATCTCCCTTCCCGTCCTCCTAGTGCCCCAAAACCTCGTAAAAGAACTAGTATTGCATGGCAATTTTTTGAACGTATATCAGATATTGAGGTGCAGTGCAATATTTGTCAACAAATATATAAGCATAGAAGTGGAGGTAAGCAAGGGGGTACGGGTACGTTAATGAGACATATAGCTAAAGATCACAAAAGAGAGTTAAATATTGCAAAAGGTGGTGGGGATGTTGGTGGGTCAACGCAAACAAGAATGGACCCAACAACCGGTCAAGTAGCGAAAAAGTATAATAAATTGAGGGACAGGGAAGAAATAGCTAAAATGGTAGTTGTGGGTTGTTTGCCTTTTAGTTTTCCTTCTTCTGATGCTTTTATTCGTTATATACAAGCAATTTATAATCCTATGTTTAATGGTATTCCTAGAACTACTTGTCGGTCTGATATTTTTAGACTCCATTCACAATATTGTTTTTATTTATCAACATTCTTAAAAAATATTCAATGTAGATTGTCCCTAACTTCTGATCTTGGTCGTGCTGTAAATAAAAATGATTATTTAACCGTTACTTGTCATTGGATGGATAGTAATTTCGTGATGCAAAAACGTATTCTTGCTTTTTTATATGATGAAGATCGTAAACATACTGGACAATTTATTGCTGATTCTATTGTTAAAATTGTCAGATATTATGGTATAGAAAATAAAATTTTATGTATTGCTTTTGATAATGCTTCTAACAACAAGACTGCTATAACAAAAATAAAATCTACGCTATCTCCGCCCTTCCCTAAATTTTTTCATATTAAGTGTGCATGTCATATATATAATTTAATTGTAAAAGATGGTCTTGACTTTTTTGAGCTTTATATTGAAAAAATTCGTCTTGCCGTTGGTTTTATTCAAGAAAATAATCGTAGATCGAGAATTAAAGAATTTAAAGTTAAATGTCAAGAAAATGGACTTACACCGATTTTGATGCCTGAGGAAGTTGATACTAGATGGAATTCTATGTATGAATTTTTAAAAACTTGTTATAAATATAGAATTCCTATTACACTAGCTTTTAACCAACATTGTGGTTCATTTGCTGATTCTGCTGATTGCATGCTACATAATTCTGATTGGGTTGTAATTAATGATCTTGTTAAGCTTTTAGAAAAATTTTAAGTAGCTACGATTGAATTTTTTGGTGCTTACTATCCTACTGTTTGTAATATTTTGGCATATATAGCCGATATTTCTGGTTTGCTCCAACAATATAAAAATAAAGAAGGTTATAAAGAAGCTGTTGGCGCTATGTTTACGAAATTTAAAAAATATTTTCTCCCGATTCCCCCTATTTAATTGGTTGATGCTATGCTAAATCCGTGCATGAAATATAATCATATGTGTCACTTTAGTACTCTTATTTATACTAACTTAAAAATAAATACTAATCATGATTCTGAACAAGTACAGCCTGATTTGTGGACGGCTACGGCTGATGCAAAGGATTATATAGAAAAATTATATAATCACTATGCTGATTTATTTGATTCAGCCGTACCTACAAATATCAGTCCAACTGTCGCTCCTCATCCTCCCGAGGAGCCATCATCTTCTAAAAGGCCGGCACATAGTGGTTTTCCTGATTCATTTTATGATTTAACTTGTTGGAACAGTGTTGATGAGAGAGCTTACACATCAACTTATCGGGAAGAGCTGAAATATTATCTTCGGACGGCACCAGAGGATCGCAGACGACGGATCAACACGCTGGATTGGTGGAGGAATAATGAATCACAATATCCTGTACTTTCAATATTAGCCAGAGATATCTTGAATGTTTCAATGTCAACCTTGCATCAGAGAGCGCCTTCAGTCAGGGACGACAGCAGCTTGGAGAAACCGACACTCACTGGGAAGCAACGCAATGAATGTTTTAGTTTGCCTTAGAGATTGGATTAGAGTGGAAAGAAGAAACCAAGGAATGAAACCGGAGCCGAGCGACGACCTGAAACTTGAAGAAATTATGACTTCACGGGAGAACTCACCAGAATCAAGTCCAATGCATGGTTTTGCCCCCGTTGACTCGACTATCCTATGCAAGTTCCCATTAATATTAACATGAATGAGTTGGAAAAAATGCTGCATAATTTATAGATTTTTCATTCATGTAAATTATAAATTTTGGATCATTTTGCAATCAATAAAATTCCACAAATTCATTCACTCCTTAGTCGTTGTTTTTCATTTTTTTTTATTTAACGATTTAAAATTTTAAATTGAATTTCTAGTTTTATACTTTAAATTAAAAAATTACTTCTAATATATTATTAATTTACTATCAAATATTATTAATTTATTATATTAAGTAACATATGTTTTGTATATTTGTGAATATATCTTCTATAGAAGTGTATATTTAACGTATACATGTGTATATGTTTTATAAATTAGTATATAAGTATATCTATACATATTGTAATGTATATATAATGTAGCATATTTTATAAGTAGTAGTATATATACATTGAATGGTGCGTATACACGTGTATATATATATTCTATAGAAGTGTATATTTAATGTATACATGTGTATATGTTTTATAAATTAGTATATAAGTATACAAATATATATTGTAATGTATATACATTATAGTATATTGCATTTAAAGTATTACATATGCATAGAATAGAGTGTATATATGTGAATGGATCTTTTATAGACGTGTATGTTTAACGTATACATGTATATATATTTTATTTAAAGTAGTACATATATATTGAATGGTGCATATATATGTGTATATATCTTCTAAAGTAGTATATATTTAACGTATACATGTGTATATATTTTATAAATTAGTGTATATATATATTGTAGTGTATATATATATATATATATTATACTATTATAGCATATGTTTTATTTAAAGTAGTACGTATAGTCATGTATAATTATATATTGAATGGTACGTATATATGTGTAATTGTTTATACTTTATATATTTTTTTTAAAATATATATTATATATTGGAGTGTATATAGTGTATATTGGATTTTTTATTTATTTTTTAAATGGGTTTGACCGGTTTTTAATCGGGTTTGATCGGGTTTTGGTGGGTTTGACCGGATTGGGTTAAGTGGGCCGATTTCGGGTGGATTTTAATTTTTTACTGTTCGGCCCGGCTCGGTTAACGCCAAACCCGGCCCGTAACCGGTCCGAAACCCGGGTACAATGGGAGGGCCGGTTCTGGGTTAACCCGGCCCAGCCCGTTAGACACCTATACCCCAGACTATTGGTTTGTGCTCATCTCACTCTTTTTTTTTATATAAAATTTTTCTATTTAGTTTTTGAACAAATCAAATTCTAACTCGATATTAGAAATCGAAGCCCGTCAAACCAAACCCGCAACTCGAAGCAAAGATTACAAAGTCTGAAAGCCCGTAACTTATCATCCCGCTCCGTTACTATTTTTGGTCGTTCTCCAGTAGATCTCACCGGAATCAAGACTGGTTGAGTCGATTTTGATTGCTTGCCAACATGTTTCGGCACCTTCTGATGGATGGTCTCCAGAAATGACACTGGGGGTTGGGTCGGCGGTTTCCTAGCATTCTTCGGTCAACGTGGTAGCGTCCTTGGAGCTTCGGCAAGCTTAACAGCGGCGTCGCTGTCTTCCTCCTCCCAAATTCTCTCTCTGGCTCGACCTCTCCTCTCTCTCTCTCTCCAGCTCAATCTCTCTCACCTGTTCTCAATTTCTGGTGCGTGTGTGTGTGTTATTTTGGACTTTATGCCAAAAAGACTCTTTATCCAAACTATTTTGTCAAATTCCCACAAGTTTTAAATCCTTTATCAAATACCCACTTAATTCCACCTCACCACTAACTTTTTCAACTTAAAAATTTCAGCCCCAACCTTTATAATAATTCACTTTAACCCAATACTTCCAACTTAATAAATTCACCCACAAGTTTTTAATAATACACTTCAACCCACTCCATCATCCACCACTATATATATATATATATATATATATATATAATATTCCAAAAGCTAAAAATAGAAAGTGGTTATTTTTCCCACCAAAAAGCTCCGATTCCGGCCACTTTTCCAGCATTATTTTCTGGCGTTCAGCTTTAAATTAGTTCACAAACATCATAAGCTTATCCATTGCATCCATTGTTACCCCATTTGTTTCCTATATTCTCAAACACACTTTCCACTATTGTTAAAAAGCTTTAAATCACTCATATTACTCAAAACCACTTTAGAAAGTGCATTACAGTGGCTCAGGCGACTCCATTTCTTTATTCCATAAACCCAACAATCATTGATTACACGCAATATTTGCAATTTCAAGTATTTGTACGGAAATCTGTGCGGTCATCGACCCATCCTCGCCAGTCATCGACTGTGCATACAACATGACATAGACCTTAAGCATAATCTACCATCGACCGAAGCTTAATTCTAGGATGTCTATTGTAGAATTTATTCTGGTTTCTAGTGATTTCATGGGAGAATAAGTGGAGACTTCGAAATGTTGGAAATGCAGATCATTTACCAAGGTAACAATTCCCATTTCTGTTCGCAGCAACAGTTCGTACAACGAACTTGTTGCAAGCGAAATGAAAAGCGGGGATCTAGATTGCGCGCCGAGCGACGTGGTGATTAGTTGTGTAATGCATTGGAGGGAAAAAGTGAATCCTATGATCATAAATAGCGATGCATATGTGCTGACGTACATAATGGATGCTGATGTAGATGGCTTTAGGCCAATTTTGAGGATAAATGTGTTTGAGAAATCCTTTGAAGGTCCACTGAATTCATCAGCACCCCCACCGTGGCGCTCGGCAGTCGACGATGATTTGATCGACGACGATTTGAATGATTACGAGAATGATATCGATGATACAATTAGTATGGAAGATTATTCTATGCATATGGAAGACTTTTCATCAGACTCTCAAGATGATGAAGAAGATCGTGAAACGAAATCACAAGCAGGATATTCCTTCACCGATGAAACCAATTTCTGTTGTGTTCAAACATTCACCAATAAAAAAGAGCTGAAAATACAACTAGATGCAGCAACAATGAGGTAGTATTTTGATTATTACATGGAGAAGAGCTGCACAAAATTGATGAAGGCGCAATGCTTATCTCATGGTTGTGGCTGGCTGTTGCGGGCAAAAAAGTACGATACCTCGGACAGATTTTGCATATACAATTATGTCGGGATACACACGTACAACGTTGAAAATGCCACCCACAGGCACAAAAAAGTCTCATCCGAGTTATTGCTTCAGTATGCGTAAATTATTTTTAGGATGGTAAGGGTCCAAGCATAAGAGAAATTCAAAGAATTGTATTTAATTAGTTGCGTTGCAACACAAGCTATTGGATGTGTTTGAAAGGAAGTGTAATTACGAAGAACATTATTCACGGGATACCGGAGCACGGATATGCTTGCTTGCCATCTTTTTCCCACATGGTGGAGTTATTGAATTTAGGGTCTTCTTACTCTATCATGGTAAACTGGATGGATGGATTGTTTATTTACTACTTCTTAGCATTCGGAGCTAGCATACGAGGATATGCCCACATGAGAAAGGTAATTGCCGTTGATGGAACACATTTGCAAGGCAAGTACGGGGGCGTTCTGCTAAGCACCGTTGCACAGGACACCAAAAATCATATATTTCTGATTGCCTTTTGTGTCATCGATAAAGAGAACGATGCTTCTTGGACTTTCTTCTTCCAGAAGCTGAAGTCTATCATAGAAGATGAACCAGGTCTATGCATTATCTCCGACAGGCACATTCGCATTGCCAATGCCTTCTGCCATGTATATAGTTGTGCACATCACGGACTTTGCATGAGGCACCTCGCTGAAAATCTTTGTGTAAATCAACACTGTGGAGAACATCTTTATCTATTCTACGCCGCGACAAAGGCTTATTCCTTTGATGAGTTTAGCGATAATTTTGTTAAATTAAAAGTAAATGCCCCGAGGCAGCTCATGTCCTTAAATGTGCTTGGTTTTGAAAAATAAAGTAAAGCACACTTTCTGGGCAATAGGTACGATGTGATGACCACAAACATCGCCAAGTCGCTCAACTTGATTTTGATGGATGAATGGGAGTACCCTGTGTCGTACATATTCAATTCAATTGCTAAAAAATTTGGTGAAAAGTTTAGGAAGTGGCATGCATTTGTCGGTGGTAAAGAGAACATATTTGTGCCTTCTGTGGAAAGTATCCTAAGGGATAATAAGAGTGAGAGCAATTCCTTGTATGTGGGTAATCCAAACAGGGTTCTCGATGAGTATACGGTATTCGGAAATGACGTTACTGCCAAGGTCAATCTCTTGGATGGAGCTGTTCTTGTCGAAAATTTGACTTGGTGAAAATGCCGTGCGAACACGCGATGGCAGCTTTGCAAGAAAAGTACGGCGATGGAGAAGATTATGGTAACTCCATCTACGACTACTCTTCGCCAATTTATAAAGCTGAAAGTTTCCTCCTCGCATACTTGGAAGCAATTAACGTGGTCCCTCCGGAGGTTGAATGGACTGCGCCACAGGAATTGGTAGACACCAAAATTTCTCCACCCCTGTACGATCCCAAACTCGAAAGGAAGAAAGTCAAACGCACTAAGGGCGTCGGTGAGATATTCAAGTCCAAAAGGAGGAATAGGTGTTCAATATGCAAGAAATCCGGACACAAAAGAACCACGTGTAGAATGGGCATCAAATCATAAATAGGCTTTTTTTTAGCTTCAGTTGTAAAGCTACTATTTTGGGGGATGAATGTACATTTCTGTAGATTTTAACGTTCAGTTATTATCAACCTAAAGCTTTGTCTACGATAGACTATCTGTAGTCTAGGGTATATATAATATCTGGTCTATAAAATATTATGTATTGATTATATTATTGCTGATCTAACATGTTTTGTTGGTCATTTTCCCAGCTTATCTCTCCAATCGATGCAATGAATCATTATTTCCCTTGTTTCCCGTTCCCATTTATTAAAAAGCTGCACAAAAGATCTTTTCACGAGGAAAAACAGCTGGTATACGCATACGAAACGTTTTATCTTGTCAAAAACGTCGACCTACCATTGGGTGGATATATGAACGGACGTAATCTATAGGTCAATAAGTACAGGCACTCTTTCTACGCAACCCTTCAGTTTTTCCTAAATCAAAAATATCAGAAATCGTCTCTTCTTCTTCTTTTTTTTCTTCTTCTTCTTCACCCAAATCAAAAAAATGCCTCCAAGAAGGATACCCCTACGCCCCATCAGACGTGTTCCTCCGAGGAACTATCACCTCCTCCCCTTAAGGAATGATTTGGACCGACTTTTCTACGGACTAGGTCAAGACCGCATCTACCTGTAGCGGGAGCTCCATCGAATTGCTCGTTTCTTGAGGGCAATTCTGAAAAGGCTTGGAATGGAAGGCCTTGACTTCATCACCCCCCTACCATCCCATAATTTAGTTTAAATGTTTTATTTTAGTATATGTTTTTAAGTTTTTTTTATTTTTTCATTGCTGAAGAAGCTTTCTTTGTAGAATCTTGTTAGAACAAAGATTTTTCCATTTTCCCCCTTTTGATGTAAATTTTACTATGTAATGCAATGAACAATTTTAATACAACTATGTTTCAGTTTCTTTTAACATTGTGTGTTTGCCATCTTTGTCCTGATCCCTTGTTTGAAAACTCTTGTTTGAAAACTCGAATTAAATATATCTACCTTTTCAAGTTACAGTATTGTGGCTTGACTAATTTCCTGAAGAGTAAAATCAAATGTTTAGATTTTAGACAAAGTATTTCGTCGACTGTACATATTAGTCGATCGTAGACTACATGAATCGATAGATCATCGGGTAAATTAAAACAAATAATAACAGATTTTTAAAAAATAATTTAATTTTAAAAGATTTAAACAGATTATCACATGTTATGTGACTGGTGGAAGAAAATAATTAAATTAAAAATGATTTAAATAGATAATCACACGTTTTGTAAATCATGAAAGACAATTATTAAATTAAAAAAAATTAAATAAATAATAGTAACATGTATTTTTGGCTGGTGGAAGAAAATAATCAAATATAATACGATTTAAATGGATAATCATATGTTTTGTGCCTGGTGGAAGAAAATAATTTAATTAAAAAGGATTTAAATAGATGATGTTGGACTGGTGGTGACACTTAATAGACCATCGTATATCATTCACTATGTCCTCCATCGATTAGTCTGGTATATCATAGACTTTCACGTTTATTATCGCATCGACTGATATCATTATTATGCGTAGACCCTGGTGATCTATGTACACAGTTATAGACCATCACTTGGATTTCTACACATGTTAAGGAGTGTAAACAAGTCACATAATCATATTAAAGCTTAGACAAATTAGGGAGGGTGAATTAAGAAATGTGTGGATGGGTAGTGGTTGAATGCTCAATATCGTAAGAGTAATGTTTCCCAAAGCACAAGTATGTATTGAGGATGATAAATGTTTTACCACTATCAATTGCACACACTCTTTTGATGTAGGGGTGGTGATGAAAGGAATATGTGGAATGTGTAGGCATCAAATACAATACGCATCCTATATACATACTTATGCTTTGTTTAAACATTACTCTTACGATATTGAGCATTTAACCACTATCCATCCACCCACTTTTTAATTCACCCTCCCTAATTTGTCTAAGCTCTAATATGATTATGTGACTTGTTTACACTCCTTCACATGTGTAGAAATCCACACCACATTTATTTATAATTTATTTAATCATTTTTAACTATATTCAAGTGATGGTCTATAACCTTGTACATATATCATCGTGGTCTACGCCTAATCATGATATCAGTCAATGCGATAATAAACGTGTAAGTCTACGATAGACTATACTGATCGATGGATGACATAATTCATGATCTAGGACAGTCTATTAAGTGTTATCACCAGTCCAAGATCATCTATTTAAATCATTTTTAATGTAACTATTTTCTTCTACCAGCCCCAAAACATGTGATTATCCATTTAAATCATATTATATTTAATTATTTTCTTCCACCAACCCCAAAATATGTTACTATTATCTATTTAATTTTTTTTAAAATTTAATTATTCATTTTTTAACTACCTCCACGTGATGATCTATAGATGTGTACATAGATCACGGTAGTCTACATATAATCAGGATATCAGTCGATACACTAATAAAGGTGTAAGTATATGGTAAATCATACAAATCGATGGCTGACATAGGTCATGATCTACGACAGTCTATTTAGTGTCACCACTAGTTCAAAAGAGAAAAATTACTTTTCTAACGGTAAAAAATGTCTACTTTTGTAAGCCATCAGTGTGAACACTTTGTTTTTACTTCATATATAAGGTGTACATCCGTCCTTATTTTATTTCATCAACTTTATTTTGTTTTTAAAAATTCTACAATGTCGCAAGCATCTCAATCATCCAATTCTAAAAATACTCTAATCTATCATTGTGGGAATGTGGCTGTCTTGAGGACGTCACGCATGGTTTCAAACCCAGGTCGCAAATTTTATAATTGTGCAATTGAAAAGGTGAGTTGTGCGTGTTTTTTTTAAAAGTTAAGTTAATGGTTATGTAATTATTTTTTTCCTAAGATAATGGCACATGCTCGTTTTTCAAATGGTTTGATGAGCTATCACCTCTATCCAATCCATCAACGTTTATTCCGGGACTCGAGACATCAAATTTTCAAGGCTTGACAAAATTTAATCTACTACAAAGGCTCCAACAATCCGAAGAAAATAAAGATTTTCTCATGACTTTGTTCAAAGAAGCCGAAGAACAGAGGAATCACTTTAAACTATTGCTACATGACACCCAAATAGAGAGGGATCAACTAAAACAAAAATTGATTTTGGCCGAAGAAAGAGAAAATGTCCTAAAAATGACGTTATGTGCTATAATGCTAGTATTCGTTCTTTGGAAAAGTTTAACATGGATTTAATGATATTGAATAAATAATAATAGTTCTACTTTTGTATAATGTTAAATACTATTTTTGATAGAACCATAGTCGATTAAACAACACGACAACTTAAATTCGACAGCAGGGTAATCCATTTTCATCTTACGAATAGTAGGGATGATGTATGGGTGCACGTTCTACCAAATATCAATTAACAATTACATAACATTCGATAAAACGGTACTATTATTGTATTATAGAAAATAAGTTCATACCTCGGTAACTTTTCCTTTATACTTGAATGGGTTACCTCCGATTATCTTATCGCTTTTTGAAGTGTGCCATCTGAGGATGGGGGGGATGGGTAAGGGCTCATCCATTGATTTTCCAGCAAATTCTCCAAGATGAGGAAAGGCCTCATAGATCCAAATCTGTAAGCAGTACAACAGTGAAAAAAATAACTATGAGTCT
Source organism: Capsicum baccatum var. pendulum (assembly GCA_030864225.1). Lineage (NCBI taxonomy): Eukaryota > Viridiplantae > Streptophyta > Magnoliopsida > Solanales > Solanaceae > Capsicum > Capsicum baccatum. The sequence goes on from CM061557.1 coordinate 10,310,986, forward strand.
ATGACATAGTATAAATAAAATGATAATCTACGATAAACTCACTAAAGGGTTTATGGTAGATACCATGAATGCCGAGGGAAATCCGAATAGAGCATGAGATGCCTTCTGATTCTCATCAAATACTTCCTTCTGCTTCTTCAGGTCAATTTTCTTCTTCAGATAGTCCACGGTCAGTTGAAATGTCTCTTTCCCCCACGGATGCTTCTCGAAGAAACTCAAAGAGTCGACCATTCGAATCAATTTTGTGTCGACAACCTTTTGTCGAATCTTTCGCAAGCAACATGGTGTGCAAGAACCATAGTAGACAACACTTGAACTTTTGGCCCTCATTCAGCTTATTTCCTCTGATCAGGTGTAACAAGTTGGCCGCCGTGATATTTTTATTTTTTGTCACCTTAAAACAAAAATTGTCCCCCTTTGCTAACACCTTCTTCATTTCTTATTCACTGGGGTACCATGATCCCTCTTTATAAGAATAAGGGTGACATCCAGTGTTGCAATAACTATAGGGGGATTAAGTTATTGAGTCACTCTATGAAGATTTGGGAGAGAGTGGTCGAGGGGAGGCTGAGACGGATAGTGTCTATTTCGGAAAATCAGTTTGGATTTATGCCTGGGCGCTCGACGACGGAGGCAATTCACTTGGTACGGAGGCTGGTGGAACAGTATAGGGAAAGGAAGAAGGACCTGCACATGGTGTTTATCGACCTAGAGAAGGCTTACGACAAAGTTCCCAGGGAGGTGCTTTGGAGATGCTTGGAGGTGAGTAGAGTCCCGATGGCTTATATCAGAGCAGTTAAAGATATGTATGATGGAGCGAAAACTCAGGTAAGGACGGCGGGAGGAGACTCAGAACATTTCACTGTCTTGACAGGATTGCATCAGGGATCTACTCTTAGTCCTTTTTTGTTTGCTTTGGTGATGGATGTATTGACACGACGTATTCAAGGGGAGGTGCCTTGGTGTATGCTTTTAGCAGACGATGTAGTTCTGATTGATGAGACCCGAAAGGGTGTGAATGACAAATTAGAGGTATGGAGACAAACTCTTGAGTCTAAAGGGTTCAGGTTGAGCAGAAGCAAGACAGAGTATTTGGAATGCAAGTTTAATAACGTGAGGTTGGAGGACGAGGTGGTCGTGAAGCTGGAATCGCAGGAGGTATGTAAGAGGGATAGTTTCAAGTATCTCGGGTCCGTGATACAGGGTAACGGTGAGATTGACGAGGATGTCTCACACCGTATCGGGGCGGGATGGTTGAAGTGGAAGCTCGCGTCGGGGGTGTTGTGTGATAAGAAGGTGCCGCCCAAGCTTAAAGGCAAATTCTACAGGATGGTAGTCCGTCCGGCCATGTTGTATGGAGCGGAGTGTTGGCCAGTTAAGAACTCCTACATCCAAAAAATAAAGGTGGCGGAAATGCGGATGTTGCGCTGGATGTGTGGGATGACTTGAGGAGATAGAGTTAGGAATGAGACTATTAGGGAGAAGGTTGGTGTGGCTCCAGTGGAGTGCAAGATGCGGGAAGTCCGATTGAGTTGGTTTGGACACGTGAAGAGGAGGGACACGGATGCCCCGGTTCGTAGGTGTGAGAGGCTAGCGTTGGATGGTTTTAGGCGGGGTAGGGGGAGGCCGAAGAAGTACTGGGGTGAGGTGATTAGGCGGAATATGGAGCAGCTACAGCTCACCAAGGACATGACCCTAGATAGGAAGGTCTGGAGGGCGCGAATTAGGGCAGAAAACTAGGGCCAGTTTGGGGCGTTAGGGTAGGGAAGTATTTGGTGGGGGTTTTATTCCTGTTATTCTTCCTATTCTTATTTTTATTCCTATTCCTATTCTTCTTCTTGTTATGCTTTCGGTGTTTCATGTTTTATTACGAATCTGGGTGTTTTCCGATGTTTCCGATGTTTCCTACTACTTATGGGTGCCGTATTTACGTTATGAAATCCTGTTCTGTGTGTTACTTTATATTTGTGTGGTGTCTCGCGTCTTGAGCCGGGGGTCTATCGGAAACAACCTTTCTACTTCTTCAGAGGTAGAGGTATGGACTGCGTACATCTTACCCCCCCAGACCCCACTAGGTGGGAATATACTGGGTTTGTTGTTGTTGTTGTTGTTGTTGGGGTATGATGAGCAGTTCAGCCCCATGATTAAACAAAACTCTTTCAAGCCAAAACCGGCAGGCTTGTTGTTAACGCAGAACCACATTTCATGACGCATCTTATCATTCTTAACATGTCACAACAACAAATAATGGACCAACTGCCCATTGAACTTGAGATGTTCCGGCAGGTTTCTCAGGTGTCCAAAACAGGACCGCTTGAATATTTTCTTCAATTCTTGGTCGACAAAAATTTGCTCAAATTATTAATATGCATCCATTCTTGATCTGACCGATATCTTTGCTGGGAAAGATCTGACCTCGTCAATTATTGTTCGATGGTCATACCGCTCCACGGAAATGCACCTTGAAAGATATGGCACGGACAACGAATCATTATCCCCATCATCACTATTACTTCCACTTCCCTCGCATTCTTCACTGTCACCACTGACACTCCGCTTGGCAACATCTTCACTAGAATCGACATAGTCGCTTATCTCCTTTAACTCAGAATCTGATTCGGACACCGACTCTTCAATTTTCTTTCTTTTTGACACTTTTTCAACTGCCGCAACTCTTCTTTTTCTACTACTACCAGCGGTATCGTCTTTCTGCTTAGGAATAACATTTTTTCTACCCATTTTCAACACAGTCTACACCTAAAGAATAAATCTCTCATTTTCAGTTCATAGACCACAAGTTTATCAAAAGAAATAACTCAATGATCAAATGAAACTCCCCCACCCCCCACCTCCCCCCCCAAAAAATAAAAAATTAATAAACACCCCACCATTAAACAGTTCACTACACAAACATACAATAATTGAACCAAAATCGAACATGCAAAATATCAAAACACAACAATTGATAAAAATCAAAATAGTGCACCTAATCAAACTAATTAGCTATTAATATTTCAATTTTCACTATTTCAGTAATCATTATTTAAAAGAATTTCATACGTCTGAAAATTGAAATATATCTAGGGCATTCTCATTTCATAGACTACGAGTGTACGAATAGACTGTGGGTCTATGGACAGAAATAGGACGTTGTTCAAATCAAAATGTCAAAATAATTCTTAAACAACAATTATACAACCATTCAACACTTCGTTGCTAAAAAAAACACGATTAAATCAAAATACCAAATTCAAAAAAAAATAAAAATTCTACATCACTACCAATCGATTAGCAAAAAGAAAAACCATTTAAATGGATCTAAAAATGATCGAAACTTGATTTTAATTAATCTTGCGAAGCAACAACGCCCCCTTAGTAGCTGCAGACGAAGAACGTATGAAAATGACATTTTTGGGAGAAGTTGTTTGAAAGCGGGAGATGGGAATTGAAGAGGAGAGAGAGAGTTTTTTTTTTTTTTTTTTGGATATTGGAATAAGTGGAGGGGGTTAGGTGTATTATATTAAATTTGTAAAGTTGTATAAATAATAAATTGGTTCACGTGGGCTCAACTTTTTTCACTTTTTACACCCTAAACTTAAAAAATAAATCAATTAAGTAGGTATTTGATAAAATAATTTTGCAAAAATTCTTCTTCTTCAATTATTCCCATGTTATTTTGTGAGTGTACAGGGTGTTCCCCTTAATGTTGTGGAAAAATTCAACGTGGAGAAGAAGATCGTCCACTTTTTCAGTGAATATGATAGTGTATATATGGAGGGTGATTGGAATAATTTTGTGGGCCCACTCCTTTTTGTTTGTTTATTGATTTTTTTTTTTTATGTATGTATTGCTTTCCCAGTGAATTCCCATGAGGACTCCCTATTTTGCTTCTTTTTCTTTTGTGATTTGGTTCAAAGAAAATCAAAGAAACGTGAGGGAGTGGTGACGTGGGGTGTAGAGGTGAGGGGGTATGGAGTGGGGGTAGGTGAGTTGGTTAGGATAGGGTTGTTAAGTTGTTAGGGAGTTTGTTATTATATGAGGGAGGGTTAATTAAACGGGGTAGAGTACGTGATAAGATGAGAATATAAAAAAAAGTAAAACTGATATCGGGGAGGGACAAAATTAGGTGTCTATAATATATATAAATTAATTCATACTCTCTTTTTCTGCCACCTTATCTCAGAAATTCAGTAAAGTTGATTATGGGTATAATTCTTTCTACTATTCTGATTCTCTTTATGCAACAATTCTTTTTGAGTTGAGTTCTTGTATAAGATTTAAATCCCCAATGACTATGTTTTTGCACTTTGGGAAATTGAACTTTATCAATTGCAATTTGAGAAAAGAAAATGGCTCATACCATACTTACAATTGTCAAGAAATTCCGTGAGATTACTCCCTCCTAATTCTACGCATCATATATAGTAGTTAACAAATTTGAGTAGTTGATTTTAAAGTTTTAAATGTTAGAACTTCTAATATAGTTCCAATAAAGAATTTATTTAATAACAAAATTTTAGTCAATCAAAGTACTAAATATTAGGAGTCAAATGACTAAAAGATCTAATAGCTATAATTTTAATTAATTTTAAAATCCTATATACTAGATGATAATTAAATGATAATTATTTTAAAAAATAATAAGTGATAATTTTACCTAATATTAATAATAGTCAAACATGAACGAAAATAGTAAAACTGTCACGACCCGAACTAGGGCCTGACCGTGACAGACATTCCGAACCATGAAGGCCCGAAACGTCCTTCTCTATCTGGTAATCATGCACAACATTCACATAATAAAAGGAGATGCAGAAACATAATCTATTACGGAAACATGGTCAGTTCTGAATTCAACATAAGTATGAAAACTGTAAATCAACTACGTTTAAATAACATTTGATTCAGTTTGCGAAATCTCTACTACAAGAAAATCTGACAACTGTCTGAAACTAGGACAAGGCCCCCAGCAGACCAAAACAATAATAAGTGATATAATCTGAAAAGACAGGCCTTCTGGAATAGAGAAGGCTCACCAGCTGAACACTGCTACTCTGTCTGATAAATCTATTTGACAACCTAGACTGAGTCTCAGAACCTGGAGGGAAGAAGGGGGGTCAATAAAGATGTACTGATACGCAAAGTAGTTCAAAATAAAGCTTTTATATAAACAAAATAACGAGAGAGCAATTTTCAAAATATCATGCATGAAATAGTTCTAAAACACATGGACACTTTTCTATAAAGTCATAAATCATTCTGCACGATGCAGTTCTTCGTATTAATTCTGAGCTAGGTGGCACTCCCTTACAATTATGATATTCCGCAGGCGATATGAAATCCGCCATTGACTCTGCGGGGAAGCCTCCAACCTGAGTGTGCCGCAAGGGTTGGAGTTTCTGATTCTAATACGCCACACGGCTATAGGCCAGCGTAATATGATAAACCCGGATTGTCAAATTACGATTTTGGAAAATGAGTTGTCTAAACTCATGCCTTCTTCGGGAAACCACCAAAGCTCTCTTTATGCCCAATTTTATCTTGTTCTGAATCATGCATTTTTCTAGTTTCAACATCTGAAAAATCTGATTTCAAACATGCATTCTATTCTGTTCTGAATTGTCATGTGATAATCTGAATTGGTGTCGTCACACCAAGAATTGCAAGTCCTATTTCTGAGCCATAATGCAATGAGCATAATCTTTTATTAAAACATGGTTCAGACCACCAAAACAGGCAAATTAGTATAAGAGATTTCATGTTCCGAAACATAGGTCAAAACTATGCAAGAATCCTTCAAACATAAGGTGGTCATGTGCTTTTGGCACTTTCATTATATGTATATTCAACATTTATCAATACAAACAACCCTCTCTTTTGAATTCAAGATTCATAATCAAATCATTCATAAATCAAGGCTTTTCGTAACAAACTTTGCAAGATGCATTTCAAAACAATTCATATCATGTGAAACTGTAACACCCCGTAAATTTTTTTCGTACACTTATCGCGATTATATGGAGTCCTAAAGACTTGCGTATGGGTTAAATTAAGTTTATGGTGTTCGGAAGTATCCCGTCAATAGTTGTATGAGTAGGTATTGGAATAAGCTTTCCAACGATATAAAGTTTGCCCAAAACAGAGGAGTATTTCATATAAGCGAGCACGTTCGAAATTTCAAAACGGTGGCCGGGAAGCCTGTGAACAGTGATTCTGCAGGAAAATTTCTGCAGCTAGGCACACCAACTTGAGACGATCATAACTCCTTGTGCAAACAGAACTGTGTGGGCTGCTATATATAGACGAAAAGAACCGAGAGTCTTCTTTCTAATGAAATTGGTTTCATTCAAATCCAACATCTGAGTAAGGAGTTATACTCGTTTTACTTCAGCCTCTCAAAACAGATTTTTGTGAACAGTAAATTAGCAGGAAAATACTGAGGCCTGCCAGTTTTTGGGTCAACTTTAAACGATCATAACTTCCTCAATATAATGAACTGGGCGAGCTACCATATATCAAAAGAAACATCTTTGAGTCGTCTTTCTAATGCAATTGGTTTCATCCAAATCCAACATCTGCGTAAGGAGTTATACGCGTTTTACTTCAGCCTCTCAAAACAGATTTTTAGGGTAAACTTCAAACGATCATAACTCCTTGTACAGGACGAACTGGGTGGCCTAATTTATATGAAATGAAAGCCCTTTTAATTATCTTTACAATGATACCAATTTCACCCAAATCCGATATCGGAGCAAAGAGTTATGATCGATTTACTTCAGCCTATCAAAACTGTCCACTGGGGACAGATTCGGGATTTATTTAAATTTTGAGGGCACAATGGTCATTTTCTATTACCTTTGGACGAAAATTGGTCTTAAAAACCTGCACTTAGCCTCATTTATCCCAGAAATTATCCAAATTATTAAGAGAGGTGAAACCCTAGCCAATTTCAACCTCAAATATTTTGTGATTCAACCGCAGAAAATTCAAATTGGTTCCGTAGTTGTGTTCACCATCTCGAAGGCTTCGAGAAGCACCCCATGGTTATGTAAGGAGGATTCTAAATACAAGAGTTCATTGTTAAGGTATGAATATTGTTTATTCTTGATTCTTATCCATGAATAAGTATTTATAAAGGATTATGAGTATTGTCTTGATGTTGGAAGATAACTAGAAACATAGTTATGAATTGTTGTGTATAAATTGTTAGTAGTAAATTATGAAAGTTGCTGTATTGGATTATGGAGGATTAATTGTGGTGATATAACATTATATTAGTGGTTATGTATGCCTAGTGATCATGTTGGTATTGGATGGTGATTAAGAAGGGAAATAAAGGCTAAGAGTGATGTTGAGGGATATTTCATGAAAATGCATGATATGTGAATGTAATAAGAGTATAAGAGAATGTATGTAGTACTCCTATTGATGAGCTAAAAGGTTACTTCCTAGACATTATTTGGTGAAGTTAATACCTAAATGGTAAGGTTTGGTTGCTAATACTAGTTTGCCACAAATGACTTATTGTAGATAAGTGTTCGAAGAGTACGGGAAGTCACTTGTATTGAAGTGGTTATATCAAGGTATGTAAGACATACTCTATCTAATCTTTGGCATGAATAATGACCCATGGCACTCTCAAGTAAGCTTCCAACATTGTCCTACGACACATGACGCATAATAACATCATTTGATCTTCGACACTACCAATTGAACTTGTTTTCACTTTTAAGATGTCCGGCTAGTCAAAAAAATGTCCATATACTATTGTTGACTCCGAAATGGTTTAATGAGGTATCCATGGTTCTCTACTTCATCTTCATGATATTGATTACCTATTTACATGTTTTTCCTATTGAGGTATCATGGTTTAAAGTTCCATAAAGTGTGACCACAAAGTAACCAATCTCAAAGATTAATTGAATTAAGAAATGCAATGTCTGTATTTTAAATTGATGATATGATGTATTGTATTAGTACCACTGATTAGTTGGCCATTGTATTATAAAGATTATATATATATGCTATTCCAGGGGTGGTCCCTGATGTATTGTATTAGTACCACTGATCAGTTGGCCATTGTATGACATATGTTATGTATTGATAAGGATTACGGGAAGTAATGATATGCAAGTAATGTGCAGGTATCCCATCAGTTCTTTTAAGTGTGGTCTACTCATACTGTTTATTCACTCGTATCTGGTTTCTGTTGACCTTTTGTATATCATCTTGATACTCACTGCCTTACATACTCAGTACATATTTCCGTACTGACGTCCCTCACGGGGGACCTGCATTCATGCCTGCAGGAATAGGTACTTCAGGTCGTACACCTCCGCAGTAAGAGCCAGAACGTTCTGTTGTTAGTGGTGAGCTCCAGTTGTTTCGGGGCATCCCAAGTCGTCTCTATATGTACTTTTGGTATTTGCATAAAAGTCTTTTGTGGGCGGGAGTTTGTCCCGACCCCAACTCAGTTGTGTATCTATGTAGAGGCTTTTGTAGACATATTGTACAGCCATAGGAGTGTTTGGTTGATAGACGTGATGGCTCTGACGGCCAATTACTGTTTATATATATATATATGCGTGTCTGCTGGGCTGATACAGGTACTGTTTTCTTCTATTTACAACGAAGTGCTGCCCAAATTTCTAATTTTCATAAGTAATGTGAATGTGAAAGTATAGTTTATGAACGGGTTCTCCCGGGCCTCCTCGGCTACGGGTGCCAGTCTGCTCCAATGGGATTTGGGGTATGACAGAAGTGGTATCAGAGAAGTTCGTCCTAGTGAGTCTACAAAGCCGTGTCTACGTAGAATCTCGTTTATCGGTGTGTTGTGCACCACATCTATAAACAGGAGGCTATTGGACATTTAGGGATTGTTTCCACTCTTCATTTCTTAGATCGTGCAATAGATCCCATATTAGAGATAAAGTCATAATCAATCGCTTAATCCAATTGTTTCTTTTTTATTTATTATAGTGACGATGCCGGTTACAAGGAGAAAGAATAAGTGGAAGCGAGTAGATACAGTGGCCGAAGAAGGTACTAGTAAGTCACCACCGGCACAAGTTGAGCAAAGTGAGTCTCAAGCTGAGCATATATCAGGCGCTTCTTCTCCTCCGGAAGGGCCGTCTATTAATGCTGTTGATCGAGATTTGAGGGATGCAGTACAACTTCTGACGCGTATAGTTGCCGGTCAAGTTCAAGGGCAAACTATTCCTACCACGGGTTCTAGTGGTATGGATAGAGCAGCTAGCCTTCGGACTCAGGATTTTTTGAAACTGGATCCTCCTACTTTTACCGGATCAGATATTAATGAAGACTCGCAGGACTTTGTCGATCAACCCAAAGGGTTCTAGATGTTATGCATGTATCCGGTAAAGAGATGGTTGAGCTAGCAGCATATAGACTGAAAGGAGAGGCTATATTGTGGTACGAGGATTGGAAACGATCTAGGGGTATTGATGCACCTCCAACTACGTGGGGAGAGTTCAAAAATGCATTTATTGACCATTATCTTCCATTTGAGACTCGTCAGGCCCGTGCAGATCAATTCTTGAATCTTCGTCAGGGTAATATGAGTGTAAGAGAGTATAGTCTTCGATTTAACTCCTTGTCTCGATATGCTTCTAATGTGGTAGCTACTATGGACGACAGAGTTCATCACTATGTGAATAGATTGGAACCATACTTGGTTAGAGATTGTACCATTGCTGCTTTGAACAAGGACATGGATATAGCGAGGATACAAGCTTTCGCTCAGAAGATGGAAGAGCAGAGGCAAAGAAGAAGAACCCAGGAATCAGAAAAAGGATATTCTAAGCGGCCCAGAGCTATAGGGCAGTTTGTGGCATCTCAGGGAGGTTTTAGGCCTTCGTTCTCTCATAGATTGCCTAGCCCGTTATCTTCTTATCCTGCAATTAGTGCTCCACCACAATTTCAAAGGTTCAGAGGTAATCAGTTCGGGCAAAGCAGTGAAAATCAGAGTTCGCGAACAGTGGGGTATCAAGGGCAAGGGAGTATGAGTCAATTGAGACCTCCACGACACCCGTGCCCCATTTGTAGAAAATTTCACTTTGGCGAATGTCGGCTTGGGACGAATAATTGCTTTTGGTGCGGTAAGCCGGGGCATATGGCTAGAGATTGCCCACGCAGGACCACAGGTAGTATAACACGACCTACCGGATCAGCTGTTGCGTCATCTTCGGTGCCTCCTTTGAGTAGGGGTGCACAACCTATGGGTCACGGTAGAGGTGATAGAGGAGCAGCTAGTGCTAGCGGAGCTCAGAACCGTGTGTATGCCCTAGCAGATCGGCAGAATTTAGAGGCTTCTCCAGACGTGGTTACAGGTACGTTGTCCATCTTTGCATTTGATGTGTATGCCTTAATTGATCCTGGTTCTACATTATCGTATGCTACTCCTTTGGTTGCGGGAAGGTTCGGAAGAACACCCGAATTATTAGCCAAGCCATTTGAAGTATCAACGCCAGTGGGGGAATCTCTTATAGCTAGGAATGTTTATCGAAATTGTGTTGTGAATATTTGTGGTCGTGATACTTTGGCCGATCTTGTTGAGTTGGAAATGGTAGATTTTGATGTTATTATGGGCATGGATTGGTTAGCGTCTTGTTATGCTACAGTAGATTGCCGTTCTAAGAAGGTATATTTCCATTTCCCAAATGAGGCAGTCCTTGAATGGAAGGGTAATGTTGGCGCGCCGAGAGGTAGATTTATTTCTTACTTTAAGGCAAGAAAAATGATTTCCAAGGGGTACATATACCATCTGGTTAGAGTAAGGGATGTAGAGGCAGAGCCGCCAACTTTTCAGACCGTTCCGGTTGTGAATGAATTTCCTGATGTATTTCCTGAAGAACTACCAGGTTTACCTCCTGAACGAGAAGTGGAGTTTGGTATTGATTTGTTGCCAGACACACAGCCAATCTCAATTCCTCCTTATAGAATGGCACCAGCAGAGTTGCGAGAATTGAAAGAGCAACTGAAAGACTTGCTAGAGAAGGGATTCATCAGGCCTAGTATGTCCCCTTGGGGAGCACCAGTATTGTTTGTGCGTAAGAAAGATGGTTCGCTGAGGATGTGTATTGACTATCGGCAATTGAATAAGGTGACTATTAAGAATAAGTACCCCCTTCCCCGAATTGATGATTTATTTGACCAGTTGCAGGGTGCCTAGTGTTTTTCCAAGATTGACTTGAGATCAGGCTATCATCAAGTGAGGGTCAAGGATAAAGATATACCCAAGACAGCTTTCCGAACACGGTATGGTCATTATGAATTCCTGGTTATGTCATTTGGGCTGACAAATGCACCCGCAGTTTTTATGGATCTGATGAATAGGCTGTTTAAGCCATTTCTAGATGTGTTCGTGATAGTTTTCATAGATGATATTCTGGTCTACTCTAGATCATAAGAGGACCATGTTAATCACTTAAGGCAGGCGTTGCAGATTCTTCGTGATCGTAAGCTGTATGCGAAGTTTTCTAAATGTGAGTTTTGGCTCAAGTCAGTGGCATTTTTAGGCCATATTGTATCCAGTGAAGGCATAAAAGTTGACACTCAGAAGATTGAGGCTGTGAAGAATTGGCCAAGACCCACGACGCCTACGGAGATTCGTAGTTTCCTCGGGTTGGCAGGTTATTATAGAAGGTTTGTTGAAGGTTTTTCTTCTATTTCTGCACCTTTGACTAAGTTGACGCATAAAGCCTCCAAGTTTCAATGGAATGATGCCTGTGAAAAGAGTTTCCAGGATCTGAAGAGCAAGTTGACTTCTACACCGGTATTGGTACTTCCTGAAGGCACAAAAGGGTATGCAGTGTACTGTGATGCTTCGAGAATTGGCTTAGGATGCGTACTAATGCAACATGGTAGAGTAATAGCCTATGGCTCTAGACAGTTGCGACCTCATGAGAGGAATTATCCCACGCATGATCTTGAGCTAGCTGCAGTTGTATTTGCTTTGAAGATATGGCGCCACTACTTATATGGGGTTCATGTTGACATATATACCGATCATAAGAGCCTGCAATATATCTTCAGTCAGAAAGATCTAAACTTGAGGCAGCGGAGATGGCTTGAATTGTTGAAAGATTATGATGTTGATATCTTGTATCATCCAGGGAAGGCGAATGTGGTAGCGGATGCACTGAGTCGTAAGTCTAAAATGGCATCTATAGAAAAGCAGGGGATTATTAAGGAACTTCACCAACTAGCTAATTTGGGAGTTCGACTTCTCGAAACTCCAGATGAAGAGGTTATTGTACGTAATGCAGCGGAATCTTCATTGATAGCTGAAGTGAAAGAGAAGCAGTATGCAGATCCAATTTTATTGCAGCTTAAGGAGGATGTGCAGAGTGGCACGACAAAGGCATTTGAGCTTACGCGAGAAGGAGTGCTTCAGTGTCAAAATCGTTTATGTGTACCTGATGTAGTTGAGCTAAGAAAGAGAATTATGACAGAAGCACACTGTTCAAGGTATTCCATCCATCCAGGGTCGACTAAGATGTATCAAGATTTGAAAGCAATATATTGGTGGAATGACATGAAGAGGAATATTGCCGAATTTGTAGCTGAATGTCCGAATTGTCAAAGAGTCAAAGTAGAGAACCAGAAACCCGGTGGTTACATGCAATGCATAGATCTTCCAGTCTGGAAGTGGGACAAGATCAATATGGATTTCATCACGGGTTTGCCTCGTACATATCGGAAGTTTGATTCCATATGGGTGATCATTGATAGGCTTACCAAATCTGTGCACTTCTTACCAGTTAAGACAACTTATACGGCGGAAGAGTATGCAAAGTTGTATATTAAGGAGATCGTTCGGTTACATGGAGTTCCAATTTCCATTATATCCGATCGAGGAACCCAATTTACCGCAAATTTCTGGAAGTCTTTTCAAAGGAGTTTGGGGACACAAGTAAATCTAAGTACGACTTTTCATCCTCAAACGGACGGACAAGCGGAACGTACCATCCAGACACTTGAAGACATGCTACGAGCATGTGTATTAGATTTCAAAGGCAACTGGGATGATCACCTACCTCTTATCGAGTTTGCCTACAATAATAGCTATCATTCAAGTTTCAAAATGGCACCATATGAAGCATTGTATGGAAGAAAGTGTAGATCGCCAATAGGATGGTTTGAAGCAGGTGATGCGGTCTTATTTGGACCGGATCTTGTTTATCAAGCAATGGAGAAGGTTAAAGTGATCCAACAACGGATTGCAACAGCTCAAAGTCGACACAAATCTTATGCGGATGTTAGAAGAAGAGGACTTGAGTTTTCTATCGATGATTGGGTATTCTTGAAAGTATCACCAATGAAAGGAGTGATGAGGTTTGGCAAGAAAGGAAAGTTAAGTCCACGATACATAGGTCCGTATAAGATCATTCAAAGATTTGGACAAGTTGCTTATGAGTTAGAGCTACCTCAAGAGCTCTCAGCAGTTCATCTTGTATTTCATGTTTCGATGCTTCGCAAGTACATCGGAGATCCATCGCACATCACTACTACGGAAGATGTACAAATTACAAAAGATCTCACTTTTGAAGAAATGCCTATAGCTATTCTTGATCGCCAAATTAAAAAGATAAGGAATAAAGAGATAGCATCGGTAAAAGTACTTTGGAGGAATCAACAAGTTGAGGAGATCACATGGGAAGCTGAGGAAGCGATGAAGATTAAGTACCCTTACCTATTCAACGATGAGGAGGAAGTTCATGAGACGGAAGAAGTACAATAACAAGTAAGTGTTTGTTTTTATGCAAGGATGTTATGATGATGAATGTGTTAATTGTAAGCTTGGACATGTCTTAACTGAGTAACTATGCTAACATTCGAGGACGAATGTTCTTAAGGGGGGGATAATGTAACACCCCGTAAATTTTTTTCGTACACTTATCGCGATTATATGGAGTCCTAAAGACTTGCGTATGGGTTAAATTAAGTTTATGGTGTTCGGAAGTATCCCGTCAATAGTTGTATGAGTAGGTATTGGAATAAGCTTTCCAACGATATAAAGTTTGCCCAAAACAGAGGAGTATTTCATATAAGCGAGCACGTTCGAAATTTCAAAACGGTGGCCGGGAAGCCTGTGAACAGTGATTCTGCAGGAAAATTTCTGCAGCTAGGCACACCAACTTGAGACGATCATAACTCCTTGTGCAAACAGAACTGTGTGGGCTGCTATATATAGACGAAAAGAACCGAGAGTCTTCTTTCTAATGAAATTGGTTTCATTCAAATCCAACATCTGAGTAAGGAGTTATACTCGTTTTACTTCAGCCTCTCAAAACAGATTTTTGTGAACAGTAAATTAGCAGGAAAATACTGAGGCCTGCCAGTTTTTGGGTCAACTTTGAACGATCATAACTTCCTCAATATAATGAACTGGGCGAGCTACCATATATCAAAAGAAACATCTTTGAGTCGTCTTTCTAATGCAATTGGTTTCATCCAAATCCAACATCTGCGTAAGGAGTTATACGCGTTTTACTTCAGCCTCTCAAAACAGATTTTTAGGGTAAACTTCAAACGATCATAACTCCTTGTACAGGACGAACTGGGTGTCCTAATTTATATGAAATGAAAGCCCTTTTAATTATCTTTACAATGATACCAATTTCACCCAAATCCGATATCGGAGCAAAGAGTTATGATCGATTTACTTCAGCCTATCAAAACTGTCCACTGGGGACAGATTCGGGATTTATTTAAATTTTGAGGGCACAATGGTCATTTTCTATTACCTTTGGACGAAAATTGGTCTTAAAAACCTGCACTTAGCCTCATTTATCCCAGAAATTATCCAAATTATTAAGAGAGGTGAAACCCTAGCCAATTTCAACCTCAAATATTTTGTGATTCAACCGCAGAAAATTCAAATTGGTTCCGTAGTTGTGTTCACCATCTCGAAAGCTTCGAGAAGCACCCCATGGTTATGTAAGGAGGATTCTAAATACAAGAGTTCATTGTTAAGGTATGAATATTGTTTATTCTTGATTCTTATCCATGAATAAGTATTTATAAAGGATTATGAGTATTGTCTTGATGTTGGAAGATAACTAGAAACATAGTTATGAATTGTTGTGTATAAATTGTTAGTAGTAAATTATGAAAGTTGCTGTATTGGATTATGGAGGATTAATTGTGGTGATATAACATTATATTAGTGGTTATGTATGCCTAGTGATCATGTTGGTATTGGATGGTGATTAAGAAGGGAAATAAAGGCTAAGAGTGATGTTGAGGGATATTTCATGAAAATGCATGATATGTGAATGTAATAAGAGTATAAGAGAATGTATGTAGTACTCCTATTGATGAGCTAAAGGGTTACTTCCTAGACATTATTTGGTGAAGTTAATACCTAAATGGTAAGGTTTGGTTGCTAATACTAGTTTGCCACAAATGACTTATTGTAGATAAGTGTTCGAAGAGTACGGGAAGTCACTTGTATTGAAGTGGTTATATCAAGGTATGTAAGACATACTCTATCTAATCTTTGGCATGAATAATGACCCATGGCACTCTCAAGTAAGCTTCCAACATTGTCCTACGACACATGACGCATAATAACATCATATGATCTTCGACACTACCAATTGAACTTGTTTTCACTTTTAAGATGTCCGGCTAGTCAAAAAAATGTCCATATACTATTGTTGACTCCGAAATGGTTTAATGAGGTATCCATGGTTCTCTACTTCATCTTCATGATATTGATTACCTATTTACATGTTTTTCCTATTGAGGTATCATGGTTTAAAGTTCCATAAAGTGTGACCACAAAGTAACCAATCTCAAAGATTAATTGAATTAAGAAATGCAATGTCTGTATTTTAAATTGATGATATGATGTATTGTATTAGTACCACTGATCAGTTGGCCATTGTATTATAAAGATTATGTATATATGCTATTCCAGGGGTGGTCCCTGATGTATTGTATTAGTACCACTGATCAGTTGGCCATTGTATGACATATGTTATGTATTGATAAGGATTACGGGAAGTAATGATATGCAAGTAATGTGCAGGTATCCCATCAGTTCTTTTAAGTGTGGTCTACTCATACTGTTTATTCACTCGTATCTGGTTTCTGTTGACCTTTTGTATATCATCTTGATACTCACTGCCTTACATACTCAGTACATATTTCCGTACTGACGTCCCTCACGGGGGACCTGCATTCATGCCTGCAGGAACAGGTACTTCAGGTCGTACACCTCCGCAGTAAGAGCCAGGACGTTCTGTTGTTAGTGGTGAGCTCCAGTTGTTTCGGGGCATCCCAAGTCGTCTCTATATGTACTTTTGGTATTTGCATAAAAGTCTTTTGTGGGCGGGAGTTTGTCCCGACCCCAACTCAGTTGTGTATCTATGTAGAGGCTTTTGTTGACATATTGTACAGCCATAGGAGTGTTTGGTTGATAGACGTGATGGCTCTGACGGCCAATTACTGTTTATATATATATATATATGCGTGTCTGCTGGGCTGATACAAGTACTGTTTTCTTCTATTTACAACGAAGTGCTGCCCAAATTTCTAATTTTCATAAGTAATGTGAATGTGAAAGTATAGGTTATGAACGGGTTCTCCCGGGCCTCCTCGGCTACGGGTGCCAGTCTGCTCCAATGGGATTTGGGGTATGACAGAAACATGGAAACAATCACATCAAGAGAGGGATTTCATGTGAGTCATTCTCTCAATTTCAAATATCAACTCAAATCACATACATATATGTATATAAGTCTTCAAATCACTTCGGGGAAAGGCCAAAAGATCAAAACAATGTTATTAAAGCTTCTAAAACACAAATATATTCATAATCCGAAACCCTTTTCTTAAAAGCATGACTTCTATGCCTATTAGATTTTAGAAAAACCCCGTGTACCTCTATTTCAGAAATTTAAAGGGTGCTTCTTGAAGCCTACGATGCAAGGATTCCAAATCTCCAATTATCTTCTAAAACCCACGGTTAAATCTTGAGCTATGAGAATTCTTAGTTTGAAACCCTAAGGGTGTTCTTGATGGATTTGGTGAATAAGTGAGTAAAGTGGTCTTTTGGGATAAAAATCCTGTATTTGGGCGTATTAGAATAAGGGGAAAATTACCCAAATGCCCTTTAAGATGCGAATTTTAAAAGCTGAATTAACTGGGCATCGACGCTACGGGGCAACGCAGCGCGTCGGTTGACCAACGTGATACTCGACGCGTCGCTCCACTATCGCGTCGAGCCTCATTATTTTTTCATGGCATTTACTGCACAAAATTTGACCAACGCGATGGACGATGCGGCGCACCAAAATCGCGTTGGTCCACTATTTTGGAACACCAAACGAGGTCTAAACGCGCTCTGAAAAATCTGAAACTCGATCGGAAACACCTATTTACCCTCTGGATCAAGAATTGGCTAAAATATCAACTATCAAAGATCGGAAAGGTAGAAAAGAAATTCATAAAGAAAATAGGAAGCTCAAAACAAGACTACGTCCCTTGACACTTAGAAAAAATGCACACCATACTTTAGTTTTCGCTTTTTTCCCTTTGAAATATATGTTTAACGCATAGCCTCTTCAATTGTATCTTATTTCTTTTATTTATATTTCTGTTTGATAGTCTTTTTTTTGATGATTATATTTGATAAAAAACTCACGTGTATCTGAAAAATATAATTTTAATAAAATTTAAATTGACGTTTTCTTTCCGTATTTAGTATTCATACATAATACTATAATTATTTATGAAATCATCACTTTATTTAATATTCTTGTCAATTACTCTTTTACTTTTTATTCTTTTATTCACATTCATTTTGAAAAATCACAGTCATTTAATAATTTCACAAAAATAATCTTTTTGGTGTTTAAAAGTTTGAAAAACATTTCATGAAATGTTTGAAGAGAAGGAGAAAAAGCTATAATTTTTATCGATTTTTTTTTATAATTATCAAAATGTGTGTTTAATTATGGAAGTATCTAACCATTGAATTTAGACAAACTTAACATTTTTAAAAATTTACCTTTAATTCTACATCTATTCGAATATGATAAAGATTAGGTTTGAAGTTACTATAGTAAAGTTGAGTATCCATGGATCTATCTAAACATTAATATTTTCTCTTGATTCTATCCTCCATCTAATACCTTTTATAAAAAAGATCTCTTTAATAAATAATACTTTTTAGTAAAATCATAATTCTCGTCTTGTTTATGTGTTCTCTTTAAATAATTGTACAAGTTGACAAGTGCAATCAAACTTTCGTTCGAATAATCTTAGCTAATTTTGTGAATATAGATAGTGTGAATCATTAAAAAATATGTAATTTTGGTTAATTTGTCAAGTGTCATACGATTGGTGTATGTTGTGTATGTTCAGAAAGCTCCTCATCGATGATTACAATTCATGTGAACTTAGTAGTTAGCTTGCGCCATAATTTGCATATAATTATTAAGCAATTTATTAATATCTAATTATCAATCCAATTATTATAATAACATTTATTCAAGATCGTTATATCATTCATAAACTTTAAATTCTAAATTCATTTGTTTAAAGTTGTAATCACATGCATGAAATTGCACCGGAAAAGCTAAGAGCTTCAACAAATCATTTTGATACGTCAATTAAGAAATTTATTTTGATACATCAATTAAGAAATTTATTGGAAGTGTAGTTTGTTAAATACTTATGTAAGGCTTCAGGTATTTCTATATATATATATCTGGATATTAGGTAATTAAAGATATAATAAAAGTACTTACATCTTGATATTAGGAAATTAAAAATAATAATAAATACACTTATATCTGGATATTAGCTAATTAAGAAAAATAATAAAAGCACTTACATCTTGATATTAGGTAATTAAAAATAATAATAAATACACCTATATCTGGATATAAAGTAAGTAAAAAATAATAATAAATACACTTATATCTGGATGTTGGGTAGTCAAAAGAAAAATAAATGAACTTATATCTAGATACTCTATTAGGTAATTAAAAGAAAATAGTAACTACACTTATATTTGGATATCAGGTAATTAAAAATAATTATAAATATACTTAAACAAAACATTAATTTATCTAGTCTATAATTACTTAAAAATTCAAAGCATCCTTATCTTTACATATATTGGCGCCACTACTAAAAAAAAAAAAAGGAAACCGATCACAAAAATCGACCACAAGTGATCGGTTTTCCTTAATTTTTCGATCACAAAATCGATCAAAGTGTGTGATCGGTAAAAATATGATGGCTTTTTAAAAACCTAACCAAGAATACCGTTCTTACAACCTTAAAAAGGTTTTAGAAACATTAAAACCTATCATTCACCTAAGCAGTACAAATTAATTTAGTAAGTTACCGTCGTTCGCTAATCACCAATGGCCGGAGAAATGTACTATTCTTCCACATTTTTGGGTACGAAGAGTCCATTATTGACCATACATAGAAACTTGAAAAAGTCTCACTATAATTCTACTGATATACCTCTGACTATTGGTTTGTGCTCATTTCACTCTTTTTTTTATATAAAATTTTTCTATTTAGTTTTTCAATATTCATTTGATGTTATACATAGTTGTTTTCGTGTTTTACTCTTCTTGAAAGATTGGCTTTTAAAAAAAAAAACATTCAACTGATGTCGGCATCTACATTTTCTATTAAACATCGATTTAACGATTTGTGCTGTGGAGTCCATTCAGAGAAGCACTCCCTACCAATGGATTTTTCCAAGCCTTTTCTATTATTTTTGTGACTACTAAGTGTTTTTTTTTAATTAGTTGAGAATTGATGATTTTTGTTTTTGGTGGTTGTTGTAATTTCATGTGCTTATTATCTGTTTAATGTTTTGTTGATATAAGTTTGAGACTTTTCCATGATATAAATGTTTGTGCTTTTACATTGAATTAAAGAACACCTTTTTCAGTGTATAACTTCATGTGATGTGATGTGTTTTAATCATCTTGAAAGCAAGGGCGAGTTTACCTTAATTAGGCCAAGTGATGATGTGGCTTGGTGTCAATATGTATAAATGAGAATTTATATGAGAATAAAAATAAAAAATTTATTAGTACTAAACTTCTAATTTTTGAGAATATGTATCTTTCCTATTTTAGTTATGTTAAAATTATAAATTTTCATACAAATTTAAATTTTGGTCATCCAATATTTCCTTATTTAAATCCTAATATCTTTAAATCTATCCTCACGTACAACTTCTCCCAGGAAAGTACAATTTTTTAGGTTAAATAAATTGTTACCTTTCTTAAATTGTTATTAGTATGTTCTTCTTCCAATTTGTTTTTGGTTAAATTATTTTTTTTATTTTCTTTTTGGTTTTGAGCATCAAATGTTGTGTTATTTTTTTCTTCTTTAATCTTGATCTAATCAAATTTATGTCCTTTGTGCTTGATCAGGTTTTAATTTTATGGGTATTACAAACTGGACGAATTGTTATCGTTCTTCAAGAATATTGGACACAAAAGTAAGTCTATAGTATTTAATTACAGTTGAAGCAACTAAAACAGTCATAAATATCTATTTTACTTTTTTTAATTAAATATTATTAATTTTATAATACGTAAATGACTTATAGTATTTAATTAGGGGTACAATAATTAATTAGAGGTGATATAATAAAATTACGATTGAAGCAGCACTACAACAAATTGCACATACAGCTACGAAATTCTAGCTACAAATTTAGAAAACGTGACAAGTATGTAATAACAACCACAAAAAGTCAAATTTCGTGGCTATATATAAATTCATAAAATTTCTTAACCACGACAATTAAATTGACAAAGCTAATTTCTCTTTTTTGCTATAAAAGTTAATAATTGTGGCAATAATTATATGAATAGCTACAAATCTATTGTTGCAATGAAATTCTGTAGCTAATCATAAGTTGTTGCCACATGATAAAAGTTACAATAGCACTAGTATCATTTTAGCCACAATAAATTATTTGAAACAAAATTTTGTAGCTAAATAAATTTGTTTGCTTTAAATAATAAAAAAAATTGTGGCAACAGTTAGATGACTAGCCACAAATTTATTGCTATAATAAATTTTCATAGCTAATCATAAGTTGTTTTCACGCGAAAAAATTATTGTAATAATAATAACCTTTTAGCCACAATAAATTATTTGCAACAGATATTTATAGCTAAATAAATATTTTTGAAAAATTATGACAATAGTTAAATGATTAGCCTTAAATATTTTGCTTATAAGAAATATTTGTAGCTAATCACCATCTTTTGCAATGAAAAGAAACTTATTTAAAATTTTCTTTTTTTTTTCTATTTTATAATTGTCCATTTCAAATTAAACTTGAGTTATAGTTTAGATTTGAATTTTTTGAGTAGTTTAGTTATTTTGATTGGATGTTGTTTCAACTGATTTTAAATTTCAAGAGTAATACAAAACTTAAATTTAAAGTTATTTGGAGTATATGTGAGTTAAACTTTAAAATATGCACAAAGAATAAAAAGTGAAATCATTTTTTGTATATAATATTGTATAATCGCACAAATAAATGAATAAACACCTTTTATAATTTTGTATATGTTATATTAGGTGTATAATATTGTATATTGAATTTTTGAACATATTGTTGTTAAAAAATAAAGCTTATATAATAATGTGTGTACTTGATTTTTTGTAAACAATTTTATACAAAGAAATAGTGGGTTATGTAGATGAGAACTTAAAATTTCGGCTATTTGAGTGTAATGTAATATTGTGGAATGTACTTTGTATCCTTTAAAATAAGTATGTAATTGTATTTAATTAAATTTGAATATATGATTATAGTAGAATTAATTAATTATGTGCTTGTATTTATATTGATCACTAAATATAACATGAAAAATTAATTTTACAGAAAATCAGACCGTTATAATGGAAAATCGATATAATGAAGTTTGACGGTATAAAACTTGTTGATGTAATAGTCTAATACTATTTTAGTAATTTCATATTATGGAGAAAAAAAAAATATTATCATAAATATAATAAAATAATAGTTAATATTTCCCTATTTCACTTGATGTAAATTACATATTTAATCTCTTTATTTTTTCATTAGTGTAGTTCATATTAGATATCCAGGCTAGCACGGGCTCAATATATGTTATTTTTTTTGTCTTAATTTATGTGACACAAATAAAATTTAGATAATTAATTATATTTTTAATATGATTTTAGATATTTTAAGCTATTAGCTTGTAATTTTTAATATTTTTTTGGCATTGTAATTTTCTATTTTAAAACTGTTAGACATTGTAATTTATAATACTCTACTTGTCCAAACTTTTGTGGCAATGATAGTCAATTATATTTTTAACATAATTTAAATTTTGAATTATTATGATTTATAGTATTTTTTCTTCTATTCCAATTTAAGTGACACTGTATAATTTTGAGAGTCAATCAAATATCACGATTGAAGTAGTGAAGCAGACATGTCTTAAATGACTCATAATAATGAATTAGAAGTGATATAACAAAATTGACATAAAAAAATGCTTGTGAATTTTTTTTTATGTGAGTCTCATACAAGATGTCAAGTTAATTTACATTAAGGGTTAATTTATTATTTTATTTCTATTTTTTAATTAAATATTACTAATTTATTAATACTTAGATCAATAATTAATTAAGGGTGATATAATAAAATTACAATTGAAACAGCTAAAGTAGACATGTCATAAATGTCTATTTTACTTTTTTTTTTTTCATTAAACATGATTAATTTCTAATATGTAAGAGTCAATCAAATTTCACGATTAAAGTAGCGAAATAAACGTGTTAAATGAATCATAATAACTAATTAAAAGTGATATAATAAAATTACTATAAAAAATATTTGTGATAAAAAATTAAGTGGGTCTCATATAAGATGTCAAATTAATTTAAAATATCAAGAATTAATTTATCATTTTATTTTAATTTTATTTTTTTATTAAATATTATTAATTTTTAATACTTAGATGACTTATAATAATTAATTATGGGAGATATATTAAAATTATAGTTGAAACTGTTGAAGCAAACATGTCATAAATATTCATCTTTGTTCTTTTATTAAAATTATTAAATAACATATAATAATTAATTAAGAATAATATAGTAAAATTACGAAGCAAGCAAGCTGAGAAAGAGGTGTCGACTTTACCGCACTTTTATATATAATTCATATATTTTACTATTTTAACTCATTACATTTATAATCTTTATTTTATTTAAAATAATATTAGGAACCATAATGTTACTTGTAGTAAGAAGTTAAAGAAAGTATAAGGAAATGAAAAGTAATGGTGATGGCCCATATCAAAACCTAAATCCTATATAATCTTTATTTCCTTCTCCTTAGCCGCCACACCCCTTCACGGCTTCACCCCTCTTTCACATTTCTTTTTTACTTATGATAAATTTGTCTTTCTCCTTCAAGGTATATTTATGTTTTTGTGTTTCTGAATTTATTCATACACATTTAGCTTAGATATTAAGGTTCAATTTTGCAGGTTATTATAATAAGCTTATAAATATAATTTTGTTCATCAATATGTCGTTGATGTTTTATTAATATTTTATAAATTAAACTTACATTTTTTTATTAAAGTTTCTCTTAAATATATTCATGATCTTTACATTAATTATTATTGCTTTTGAATCTATAGAATGCATTTTAATTTTTGGATAAAAGAAGATCATGGATTCAACGCAAACAGTGAAACTACTTCGACGTTCTCAAATGCAATATGATCAACATCTTCAACTCTCAAATCAAATACTTAGAACTTTTTATAGTTTGTTGTGAATTAAAATTTTATAGATTGAAGTGAAATTAGCTAATGTATTGTAAATAGTTTTTATTATATTAATTTGGTAAGAATTGGAATTCTCATTTATTTTTTAACCTCTCATTAGTTAATTTGTGTTTTACAAACTCCCTAATGTCTCATGCAGAATAGTTGTATGATATAAGAGTAATTTGCTCCTATTTTTCATAAAATATGAATGAACATGGAATATTTGAATTTAAAAAAAACGTTAATGAAAAAAGATAGTATATCTGATGAAAACATTTATTGCCACTAATAAAAAAGATTTAGTCAATCAATAAAATTAAAATGCAATAAAAAATTTAGTAATACGATCTAATTAAAGATCTAATCACAAATATCGAAAACTATTTATAGCTATGACAAACCTAAATTTTTGTGACAAAATTATAACTAGTATATCTTTTGCTACGGTAATTTATTTTGTGGCGAAAGTATAAGATACAGCTACAGAGGAAATTTGTCGTGGCAAGAAAATTAACTCTATAAATATATATTTTCGTGGCAATTTTATTTTTCAATATTTAGCCACATTGCAGAAATTTTTGTAGCAATAGGTACTAGGTCTTAGCCACGAAACGCTAAAATTTGTAGCTGACTTTTAGTTACGCCACTTCTAGCTACGCATGCTATGAAAGAAAATATGATGGCTAAAGTGTTTAGCCACAAAAATTTT
The DNA here is from genome assembly GCA_030864225.1 of Capsicum baccatum var. pendulum. NCBI lineage: Eukaryota > Viridiplantae > Streptophyta > Magnoliopsida > Solanales > Solanaceae > Capsicum > Capsicum baccatum. Next base: position 10,335,538 of record CM061557.1, read on the forward strand.
CGTATTTAGCTACGACATATTTTATAGCTATATATGCATAATGTTGTAGTGCAGCTGAAGCAAACATGTCATAAATTTTATTTTATTAAATATTATTATTTATTAATACATAAATGACTTATAATAATTAAATAGGGGTGATATAGTAAAATTACAATTGAAGCAACTGCTTCTAAAAATAGGTTTTAATTTTATGGGTACTACAAACTGGATGAATTGTTACCGTTCTTCAAAAATATTGGAGAAAAAAGTAAGTCTATAGTATTTAATTACGGTTGAAGCAGCTGAAACAGTCATAAATATCTATTTTATCTTTTTTTAATTAAATATTATTAATTTTATAATTCGTAAATTACTTATAGTATTTAATTAGGGGTACAATAATTAATTAGAAGTGATATAGTAAAATTACGGTTGAAGCAGCTGAAGCAAATATATCATAAATATTTTTTTCTTATTAAATATTATTATTTATTAACAGATAAATGATTTATAATAATTAAATAGGGGTGATATAGTAAAATTACAGTTGAAGCAGTTGCTTCTGAAAATTTCTTTTATCCAAATATTGGTTAAATCCAACTTTAACGAAGGAATAAACTGTCTCATAGTAATTAATATTTCGGACGAAAAATTTATTAATATCATAGAAGAAAATCTAGGTATTTTTGGAGAAAATTTGGCTTATACCAAATTACTATTCACCTACTACCCCAGGTACTGTATATCATTAAAAGATGGAAATTTTGCCTCCATTTATGCTGAATATTTTTTCATAGCCGGGAGGAGATACACTGCGATGTTGATACAACCAGCATAAAAAGAAAATCAAAAGGTATAAACATAAACTCTTTCGTTCGTGAACATATTAACATAAGAAAAATTTATTTTTATATTTACTTTACACACTCATACATATTATAGGTTGCTAAGTACCTATAAAAAATATTAAATCATGGATTCTTTATACTTATCATCATGAGAATGGTATAATCACAAGTAGGTAAATTTTGCTTGCTTCATGAGAAAGGAAAACCTTTGCTGGATGATGATGAAGATTTGAAGGTGAATGTCAATCTTTCAGGTGTTGTGGACCTTTTTTTACTGTGTCTAAATTATGTATGGTTGTCTCTATTAATATTGTGTATTTTATTTTATATGGTGGATTGTTCATATCCTTTTGTGATTCTAGGTTAATTGCTCGAATCACGTTAAGTTATTGTCTCTTTTGATGTATTTCTTGTGTGTCTTCTTATTTGACTCTTTTTGAGGTTTGATTTGTTAGCTTCCACACGACACCTTATTTCATAACAACAAGAACATATTTGAGATGCAATATTTATTTATATTATTACAATAGGTATAATATTTACTTTAATGTCAATTGATACTTTATGATTATTTTTATTTTTATCATTAGAATAAGAACAATATTTAAGAAGTACAAAATTTTTAAAAGTTTTAAGTACGTAATAAGAATCTAATCAATGATTTTGTAAAGATTTGACTTTAAACACAAGGAAAGTTTTAAATATAGAAAGAAAAAGAAAAAGAATTGTACCACGGATATAATTTAAAGTGATAAGTTTCTCTTAACCTCTGACTGCAAGACAAAAAATCTTTATGACAAACGCAAACAAAAATGATGTAAAATATATATGTGCTTACACTAAAATATATGTTTATGTTTATATTATTATATTAAAGTGTGAAAAATCTTTGAAATGTGATTTAAACTTTTACACTTCATTAAAAATCTCTGTAATAAATAAAATCATTTAATTTTAAATAATCAAAAATTACACGTGTGAGGTACGTGCAGTTAGACTAGTATATTATATATATATATATATATATATATATATATATATATATATATATATATATATATATATATATTTATTACAATGTCTTATGTATTTGTTCTCATTTTAAAATGTGACACCACGAGCAAAAGTCTTTTTTCTTTTTTGGTAATTTCATGTATTATCATGTGATTTTTGTTTTGCTAATATGAGTTGTGACTTTTTTGTGAGATAAAGGTTTGTTCTTTTACATTAGAGATTCCCCTTTTTATTGAGCTTGAAGGATTCCTAATTATGCTTTTACTTAGAAACCATACAATTAACACTTGAATTTTTAGAAAAGCAAGAGGGAACACATGTCTTAATCTTAACTACAAAAATGAGGTTCATTGTTTGTAATACTTCTGGACCTTTCTCTATAACAAGACTAAAGATTTGAATCAGACCATGATTTTAAATGCTTCTTTATTTTGCTCGGACTCTTCAAACAAAGTTGTCAGACCTACGTCGAATCCTTCAAAATGCATTCATATACTAGCTCATAGTAATAAATTTTTTCCTTCTTTATCGTTTACTAGAGTTGATATTCTCCGAACCTGGCATTACTTTTCGCTTTGATACCTTATAAAGAGCTACTTAGGTTGCTGGAATTGTGAATAAATCAAGATTTCAAAGAAGGCAAGAAAGGATGTAGATCTGTTTAACCTAAGTTACTCTACATAAATATGAAAAAGTGATAGATTTAGTATATTTATTAGTACTTATTGTTTGAAATATATTTCTAGATCTCATCATGGATTCGAATTCATCCTTTGCACTCCGGCAGTATCCATAAGAAGCAAGTCGAATATCTTCTCAACGAAAAAAAATCGTTAAAAAGTGGGATAAAAAAGGTGATTTTACCTACAGGCTACAAATGCTACTAATGCACCATGTCACTCCATCATTTTGCCAAAACATTTTGAACTGGATTCCTTAGATATTGATGATTATCTTGACTTGAATAGGTAATATTTAATACTAGTACTTTTTTTTTAGTTTAGTCGTCTAAAATCTGCATGAAGTCACACACACATTTTGATTTCAGGTTGGAGGATCCTCATCTGAAAAATCGAGAAGAAATAACTCTTGAAAAAGGTATGTATTTTATTTGTTACTTTATTTCCTGTTTCAGTTTAATAATTATATTCTAAATAATAAACTTCTTTGTCACATAATTGTGATACAAATTAAGAATCAAAGTACTTAAATTATTTTAGTATCATATCAACCTAATTCATCTTTCGCACCACCGTTAATTTCAACATTAAGAATAAGAAGAATAAGAAAAACTTAAGTGAAAAATTGGGATGTAGAAATGTAAAAAAGGCAGTCCACATAGAGACAACAAAAGTAAGTTGTCAATTAAGAGAATATCTTTTATACGTATATATGTATGTATGAGAGGAGCGGTTACACAAAAATCTGAAAATACAACAAAAAAATTTCGACAAATTGGAAAAATTTTCGACAAATTAGAGAAAATTCAAAGAGATTGTAAGGTAGATGAGAGCATTTGACGGACGTTTAATGTGTAGAACGAGTGGATTTAATTATATGTGATGTGGCAATAAAACAAGTGATATGACAAATATAATTTTTTGAGGAAAAAAAAAAGAAAAATGGGGTTGGAAAATTTCAACAAAGCAATTACCAGTGACAGGGGTATATATGGCCTAAAACTTGGCAACAAGGTATATATGACCCAAAACTTGACAACAGGAGTATGTATAGACCAAAACTTGGATGCGGGGACATTAATGAGCTAGCTTTCATAAAAATTGAGATTTGTAATCTTAAAAATAAGATATATAATACTCCATTCATTTCTTTTTATTTTCTCCATTTGGGTTTTGTTTATATTCCTAAATATTTGCACCTTTAATCTTTCAAGAATAGTTTAAACAAAATATTTCTGTTATGCCATTGTTCGGTAAATGTAATCATTATTGATTTGAAAAGAGATAAAAATTTAACTAGGGGTATATTAGTGAAATTTCTTTTAATTTTATAGGAGTAAAAGATTTATTATGGTACCTGTCTGACCCAAATAGAGCAAATAAAAAGAAATGAATGAAGAGAGTATGATATAATAAATAAATTAACCTACATGTAATAATTAGTAAATCCCTTTAATAAAAATCTTAACTCCACCAGTATTAGTTTAATTTGTGCTCTATTTTTTTATAGGTAGATAATTTTCAACTATTAATAATGTATCTTTAGTATTTTTATATTATTTCACTTTAAAATAAATATATGATATATTTATATGGATAAAACAATATCTCAAGGATATAAATGTCATTTCACATCAAATGATACAATTATAAATCAATAGTCATATCAAGAAAGAATTTCACCAGCCATTTTTTTTAAGCTTTGTCACACCCCTTTTTCGACTCCAAAAAAATGGTTATAATTTAATGTTCGAAAGGGTTTTATTATTTAAGTGACAAGAAATGAAAATTTATTTCGGAAAAGAATTATTAACATTCTTTTTATTCAGAGTCGCCACTCGGCATTGAAAAATCCTTTTCAAAACCATTTGACTCTTTAAACTGGTTTGCGAGCAGAGATTCCGGCTAAGGAATTCTGTTGACCGAGGGGAAGGTGTTAGGCACCCCTCGATCCCGTGGTTCAACCACGATCGCTTGGTAGAGTGTATCGACTATTTTATGACACTAAGAAATGTATAAATCACACAAAAGCACGCAAAATAATCAAACAATAAACAAAACAAAACAATCCAAAATGTAAAGTCCAGTCCAATTATACAGTCTAAAAATAGAAAAATACGAAAATATAAATCCTATTCTAAACTAAATCTAGACTAAGCTCCAATGCCTTACCCAATGCCGCAGGCCTTCATCACGATCATTTTTCGCCAACATGATACGTCGGGGCATTCCTCGGTGAATAAGTACATAAGATCTCGGGGCATTCCCCGATAAAATGAATACATTTCTCAATCTTGTGTGGTAAAATAGAAAGAAACAACCACCAAATATTCACACATTCAACAAATCACCAAGAGTCCTATACTTTGCCTACCCAAAGCCTACGATTTGCTTACCGATCCTCATGCCAAAACATGATATTTATTCCGAATTAAACAAAACAACAATAAACCTAAATCGATCTATATTCACCCTTTTTATCAATTTTTCAATTCTTCCCCAAATTCATTCTCAACCAATGATCAACACATGCATCGATTATCAATTCTCTTTTCAACATTTAAATCCATCATCAACCAATACACAATCAAAATTTAAACATACCAACACACAAATCATTCACAATTACGTAAAAATTAAAAAGAGAGGAGATAGAATTGGACCTCAGTGCTTTCAAAAATCGATCTATTATTTCGATTAACCCGGTAGAATCCGCGTCCGAAATCCTCAATCCCAACCTCTATCAACAAACCCGAGCTCGATATACCCTTTTCCTTGTTGTTCGTCAACCTCAAATTGCGGTTTTATTTGAGTATTATCCTAAATTCGTCGAACAGCCGCTAGTTTCGATGCTTTTAATCAAATGACAAACTAAAACCTAATTTCGGCAAAATCTCTGTGTTTTCCGGACATGGTTTACTTCAAAATCAATGGAAACAAATAGATTCAATAATCTTGAGCTTGAATCGATCAAAAGACGGCCCATAAACTAGTTTCAGCGAAAAGTGGAAAATTCTTGACAGCGACCGGATTCCTCTCTCCCAAACTTTCACTCTCAACTTTAAATCTCTCTCCCTCTCTTAATTCTATGTGTGCGAGTCTCTTCTAGTTATTATTTGTGTAAGGCAGTGAGGAAAAAAAGAAGAACAATGGAGTACGTGCGTATGGAGGATATATGTGTGTGTATGTACTCTGTGTGTTGTATTGTAGGGTGTATTATTGAAGAATGGTGGATCTGTGCTTTTTGTGAGTGGAGTTTGTGAGTATGAGTGTATTTTTTTTGGTGGGTGAATTGGGTAGAAGAGTGATGGTGTATATATGCTGTGAGGTGAGGGTGGGGTAGTGAGGTAGTGAGTGGGTTATTTTGATTGGGTAGGATAAGATGTAGGGGTTAGGATATGATAGAATTTGTTAGGGAGTTTGTTATTTTTTTTTATTTTTTTTTTGTATTTTGTGAGGGTATAATAACATGGATGAGGGTACACGGTAGGATAAAGTAAAAAAATGGATAAAAGTGGATAAAAATTGAACTTTAAAAGGACGAAATCACGTGTCTACAAACTTATGTTTCTATATTTTCTCAATGGACCCATTATATGGCTAACAACCTTTGCACTTCAAAGTCTCAACTTATTCAACCACATTATTTATGCAGTAATATTTTAAATAAATTTAAATTTATAATTTGAATCTCCTTTCATGAAATATTAAGTTGTTTATATAGAACTAAATATTATTTTGTATTCTTATGTAGTAAATGATGATTTTTTTCATATATTTATTTTATTATATTTTAAACTTTCTAAGTAAAAATTATGACTCCACCAAAATTTTCAATACTCTGAATTTCTATTATTTTAATTTTTAATCCAAAAAATACTATCACGCACAAATTTGATCAGTTAAAATTTAAGTTGTTAAACTATTTAAATAAATATATTTTTTGCCCATTATCAAATAATTTTATAAAAAATATCATTAAATCAGTTTATAAATGTTTTATTAGAATTGAAAAAAAATTACGTATGTGATATTCATATAAGGTTTCGAACACACAATTTTTATATTTACTTATAGGTTGTAGGTGTAATCACCATTAAGTGCATGTCAACTAACAAATCAAATTTAAAAGATAATTTTTTGAAAAGAAATTGAATTACATTCAATGGTCAGTGTAAAGAATTTGTACTATATAATACAAATATATTTATATGTAAGCTTTCATTAAAAAAAAGAGATTTTTAATCTTAAAAAAAAAAATACTCCATTCATTCCTTTTTATTTGCTTCATTTGGATTGTGCTTATATTCTTAAATATTTGCATCTTTAATCTTTCAAGAATAATTTAAATAAAATCTTTCTATTATGCCCTTATTCAATAAATGTAATCATCATTTATTTGGAAAGAGGTATAAAATTTAATTAGGGGTATATTAGTGAAATTACTTTTTATTTTATAGGAGTAAATAATTTATTAAGGTATGTGTCTAACCCAAATAAAGCAAATAAAAAGGAATAAACACAGTACGATGTAATAGATAAATTAACCTGCATGTAATATTTCTTTAAATTAACATTAAATAACAAATATTTTTGGAATTCCTTTAATAAATTTTTTTAACTTCACCAGCATTAATTTTATTTGTGCTCAATGTTTTAAAGATAATTTTCAGCTATCAATAATGGATCTTCAGTATTTTTATATTATTTCATTATGAAATAAATATATGATATATTTATATATATTAAAACAATCTTTTATCTCCTTAATATAAATACGTTATTTACTTTCTTTATATGGTATATGAGGTAGAATGATCATATTTTAAAAAAATATTGCTTGAAATATTTTATAGAAAATGTTAATGTACTGACACTAATAATTTTAATTTATCCTCTTGTCTGATTATCAAATAAAATGAAAAAATAAAAACACTAAAATTAGTTAATTAATTTTAAAAAATTGTGTTTAACATGATGTTAAAATAAGCATTGAAGTATATTATATTTTAATTTTAATTAGGACAATTTAAATAAGTTGTAAGCTTTTTTTACTTTTATAAAAATAAAAAAAATAGTATTTTTAAAGTGTGATCTCTATTATCATTTTCTATCATATTTATTTAAAAATAAAATTTAATTGTTTTGATAAACTAATTAAATATCAATAGATACATTTAAAATTATAATATTGAGCCCATAAAATGACATTTATGTACCTAATGAATGTAAATATACTTATACGTGTATAAATATTGCTTCTTTTATCTTAATATATTTCTCCTAAGCACATATAGATGACTATGAAACATTACTACATAACTTTTACACATCTATTTTCTCAGAGTATAATATTGAATTGTTCTTTCAGCGAGATTAAAAAAAAGAGGGAGAGAAAGATATAAAGCAGTGAAAATCTAGAAAGAGACTAACGCGGGGGGGGGGGGGGGGGCCCATACAGAAGGATAATTGTTGATTTTTAGAGCTTTCATAATTCAATATGAAAATAGTCAAGTATAGCTAGAGCAATCAAAAGATTCTGTAAGGTAGAATAGACATAAAATATTGTTCAAAAATTACATTCACTCCTGAGAAATTTGCATAGACTTCTTCACCAAGGAAGCCTGCCGAAGGTGAATGTCACACCCCGGGTTTTTCACCGCATCTGACCCCGCTAGGGAGTTAGTTTTAGAGAAAATGGGTTTTCCCAATTAAAGTGACGTTTTGAAAAGGGATTATTTTATTTACAGAGTCGCCACTTGGAATTGAGTTTGGGTGTTCCAAGTCACCTTATTGAATCCCTATTCAAAAGGAAATGACTCTTTAATTTTTTATTTTTTTGGTCTGCGAACTAGAAATCTGGATAAGGAATTTTGTTGACCGAGAGGAAGGCGTTAGGCACCCCTCGAGTCCCGTGGTTCTAGCACGGTCGCTTTAATGACTTACGTCTGGCTTAATTTTTTTTTGTTTTAGATTCACAATATTAATTAACCTAAAAGTTGTTTGCCTCCCGCTTTTAATTTATTTTAAAATTATTTATTATATTGATGTGTGGCTTACCGAAGTAGTACTTTCCGGCCTCACCACAAATTTTGGCACGTTTCTCGCGCCTTTATGGAATTTATGAGTCGCCCCATTTTCCTAATCCAAATAACCACCTAATGAGTTTAAAACCTACCCAACCCAATTCAATCGGCTTGAAACGATAGGTTAATTTATTATAACGAATGGTCGGTAGCAGCGCGACTAACTTCATCGTTAATTTTCACTTGTATGTTAAAAATTAATTTTTTCTAGAGGTTAAGGAACTAATTCATTCTTTTATAAAAGGGATATTACTCAAATTCTTTGATTTTCTAATAATAATACCACCCGGTCACTCAAGCCTTTATCATATATATATATATATATACACTCTGGGACCAAACCCCTTTACCTATATGCTCTTTATATTCTAGTTAATTTAGATGACCAATATACAACATATTAAGATAACTAAATAAAATCTTGAAATGAAAATAAAAAATAACAAAACATGAGATAAATAACTGCTGGCTACAATTTCATTCTCACCTAAAATATTTGATCTAGTACCCGAAGTAAAATTCATTATTCAAAAGAGATGCAAAGAAAGTAGCAGATTTATTTTCATTCTTGCAAACAATGTTATTAAGCATGTGAAAAAAGAAAAAAAAATTAACTTCATTCATTAGAACCTAATCTCTTTCAAGGCTCATCCTCTTACATAAGTGAACTCAAAAGAAGATTACGGGTTCTTAACAAGGATACAACCTCCTACCTCTTTTGTGGTTCACTTTCTTTCTCAACCCCACACTTCACTGGAAGAGTAAGTATACTACTACTATCACTTCTAGAGAAAAACATTAATAATGGAAGTTCAATTTATGATCACTAATAAAGGACTTTCGCATCTTCTTCTTTCTATATATTTTTTTTCTATCCCTTGTTTCTCCAATCTTCTTTTCTCTCCTGTTTTCGGTTGCTTCTCTACGGTTTTTTTTTTCATGTGTCCTCTTTTCTATTTTTTACGTGCATGCATGCATGCATGAATCCTATGTTCTTGTTCTAGTTTAAACACAATTACACTAATCACGCACTAATTAGATGTACCGCTATGTCTTATAACATTAACAACTCTAAACATTATCTTACGCAAAAATCGAAACCATTTTGGTTTCTCTAATCCTTCTTCTCTTTTTTTTTTGGTTTCTCCTATGTGTTCCTTTATGTGTGCATGTGTGTGGTTTTTTTTTTCTAGTGTTTTATGTGTGTGTTTATATAGGGAGTGTGTAAGTGTGGTGTGTATGGGTTATGTAGTTGGAAGTTGAGTGGAAATGGGTGGTGTCATGTAGTGGAGATAATGGGGAGGTTTAGTGGGAGCATGGGGAAAGTGGGGGTAATGGAAAGTAGGGTAGTTTTTTAGAGGTAATGGGAAAAGTTAGGGGAATGTTGGAGGTAATGGGAAGTAGGGTAGTTTTAAGAGGTAATGAAAAAAGTTAGGGGAATGTTGGAGGTAATGGGAAGTAGGGTAGTTTTTAGTTTTTTATTTTTATTTTTTTTTAATTATTATATTTTTTCAATATAAAAATAAAAAATAATAAAATCTATTTAAAATTAATAAAAAATATAAATAAGTTAAATGGCTAGTCTTAGAAAAATAATTAAGAAATATTAATATCACTAGATTCTTTATTAAAAGTTAAAAGAGGAAAATAACATAATTTAATTAGTTTTTATTTATTTATTTATTTTAAATAAATAAATAATAATAAAAAATATCTAAAATGTGATTCTATCTTTGTATTTTTTCAAAAATATTAAACCAAACTCAAAAATAAAATAAACTTACAATATCTAATTTAGAATTAAATAAAAAAACAAATTGAAACACTAAAATGGCGTAAAAACGCTAGGTTCCTATCTATTCTAGTTATCTTGATTCTCTTGCTTCAGATCTTCTTCTTGGATCTTCAGTTATTGCTTCACCTTCTTCTGGTGGGTACCTCGATCTCAAGATTTGATCTTGAAGTTAGGATTTAAGATTTGAACCTGCAACTTGGATTGAGTCATTGACACTCTGCCAAAGAACAGTTCATATAATACTTTGGATGCTTATTCTCCTTATCAGAAGCTAAAAAGATGTCTCTTGAAATGTTGGGACGCTACAGATACAGAGCTGACTCTAACTATCTTCAACCTGATCATTCTTCTATATTCTGACCGGAGATGAAATTCCATTCTTGGATAAACCTGTGCTTTGCAGAAAACCTGCAAGCCATCAAAGAAGACGAAACAAAACAAACAAAATTTTCTGCCCCAGTTTGCACTAGGAAAATTTGTGAGTTATTAGAAAAACTATAATCTAGTTTAAAAAAAAATAAATGAATGAATGGATAAAAATTTTAGGCTAGGAGCGCGATAAGATAAGGACCCTATTCTTAATGATGTAACCAAAGGAAGTTATCCTAATGAATGCATGAGAAAGAATTAGGATTTTTGCTTATAAAAATGTGATGAGGGATTGTCATGCCCTGTGAAGACATGAAGAAGAAAAATAGGAAGATTTATTTCCTAAAATGCCAACTAGGGGATGGCTCCCTATGAAGATTAATGAAATGTCAACTAGGAGATGGTGCCCTATGAAGACGAGATAAGATGTCAACTAGGCGAAGGCACCCTATGAAGACGAGATAGGATGTCAACTAGGGGATGGTGCCCTATGAAGATGAAAAAGGTGTCAACTAGAGGATGGTGCCCTATGAAGATGAAGAATATGTCAACTAGGGGATGTTTCCCTATGAAGACGAAAAAGATATCAACTAGGGGATGGTGCCCTATGAAGACGAAAAGGATGTCAACTACGGGATGGCGCCCTATGAAGATGAAGTAGATGTCAACTAGGGGATGGTGCCCTAAGAAGACGAATAAGATGTCACCTAGGGGATGGCGCCCTATGAAGACGAATAAGATGTAAACTAGGGGATGGTGCCCTATGAAGACGAAAAAAATGTCAACTAGGGGATGGTGCCCTATGAAGATGAAAAGGATGTCAACTAGGGGATGACGCCCTATGAAGACGAAAAGGATGTCAACTAGGGGATGACTCCCTATGAAGAAGACTAAGATGTCAACTAGGGGATGGTGCCCTATGAAGACGAAAAAGATGTCAACTAGGAGATGGTGCCCTATGAAGATGAAAAAGATGTCAACTTAGGGGATGGCGCCCTATGAAGACAAAAAGGATGTCAACTAGGGGATGACGCCCTATGAAGATGAGATAAGATGTCAACTAGGGGTTGACGCCCTATGAAGACGAGATAAGACGTCAACTAGGGGATGACGCCCTATTAAGACGAAAAGGATGTCAACTAGGGGATGGTGCCCTATGAAGACGAATGAGATGTCAACTAGGGGATGACTCCTTATGAAGATGACTAAGATGTCAACTAGGGGATGGTGCCCTATGAAGACGAGATAAGATGTCAACTAGGGGATGGTGCCCTATGAAGATGAGATAAGATGTCAACTAGGGGATGGCTCCCTATGAAGACGAAGTAGATGTCAACTAGGGGATGGCGCCCTATGAAGACGAAGTAGATGTCAACTATGGGATGGGGCCCTATGAGGACGAGATAAGATGTCAACTAGGGGATGGTGCCCTATGAAGACGAATAAAGATTATGATTTTTTTTTTGGTTAGAAAAGAAAAAAAATGCCCCAGCCTTGAATATGAGGGGTTTTATTATTATTATCATTTATATTGATATGAACTTAGAATTATAGGAGTATAATAAAAAAAAGAAAATTCAAGAAAACTTAGTTTTGCTATACTTGTTTTTTTTCTCACTAAACTTCACAAGATTGCTTTGCCCCTGTTCAAGCAAAGAAAGGAAAAAAAAATGTGAGTTTTAAACTTGGTAGTTGGTTTGTGTCCTTGAATCCCTTGGAGGTTTGCATTATCCTTTCCCCAACTTGATACAGTTGACTCAACTAATTGGTTGGTGAGCTTGGTTATTTGTCTTTCAAATTCTGTTGCATCTCTGTTTGTTTCTGTACGAGTCTGCTCTTTATTTTCAAATGCTTCACTCGTAACACTTATCTTAACTTGCTTCCTGTCCTAGTCAAGGTAGTGAACGCCGAATAATCTCTGCTCAATTTCACTGGGAGCCATGGTCAATTTTGCGCATTTTTCTTTATTTTGTATTTGGTACGAGACTTACCCATAAAAAAATGTGTAAAAAAATGAACTAAGGAAAAATCAAAAGAAGGAATAAAAGAACTATGTTTAAATAGAAAGTATTTCTACCAGTAAAGTAAAAAAAACTTATTTGGAGGTGTATATTGACTTCAATAGTCTAATCTCGAATTAGGCGGCACCTTTCAATCAAATCAAATCACCCTTCTTAATCTTTGTCCTGTCATGATAAACTTTGTTTGACTAAAGTCATTCCTTCTGGGATTTTCTCAATTGACCTCTCTAATTTGGTTTGTCTCGTTCATCATTATCTTATGGCGCCCCTGAGGGTTTTCACCAATAAGATTTTTTTTTTTGATATCTTGTGGTGCCTCCATGGGTTTTCACCTACAAGATTTTTTTTATATATATATATATACACATATATATATACAACACACAAGGCTTGGCATTCTCAAAAATTGATCGGAAGGTCTTTAATGGACAAAGGGAAAAGGATTTTTAAGGTAGATTACATCTTGAGAGCCGTATAAAAGTGACAATAGGATTTTATCTCATCTTTTTTTTTTCTTTTTTCTTTTATTTTTTTTTTTTAAAAAAAAAGTACCAAGATTTTTTTTGTTTTTCTTTTGTCGGACCGAACCCCAAGATAGGGCTGCCTACGTATCCATTTAGGAATCAAGTCGAATGTAGTTTAATGGCAACGCATTATCTTTTTTTTTTTGGCTCCAAAGAGGGCAAGCAAGGAAAGGTAAATAAGGCTCGAGGGACTGACAAGGGATTAATGACGTTTAGTTAAGTAGAATGATGACCTTTTGTCATCTCAACTTGAGAATGTTAAGCACAAGTGTGTCAAATATAATATCTTTTGACTGAATCGGCATTGATAGATTTTTCTGTCATTTTTCCGTCCAGATCCGCAAGTTGCAAAGCTCCATTTGATAGTACTTGTTTAACTATGTATGGACCTTTCCAGTTTGGAGCAAACTTTCCTTTAGCCTCTTCTTGGTGTGGAAGGATGTGTTTTAAAACAAGTTGGCCGACCTCGAATTTTCTAGGACGTACCTTCTTATTGTAAGCTCGCGCCATCCTCTGCTGGTATAATTGACCTAAGCAAACTGCCGTCAACCTTTTTCATCTATTAGTGATAATTTTTCTAGTCTAGACTTGACCCATTCAGTATCGTCAATTTCAGCTTCACTAATGATTCGAAGTGAGGGAATTTCGACTTCTGCGTGTATCACAGCTTTAGTCCCATAGACGAGTAAATAAGGAGTTGCGCCAGTCGATGTACGGATAGTTGTACGATATCCTAAAAGAGCAAACGGTAATTTCTCATGCCACTGTCGATATCCTTGGACTATTTTCCTAAGAATCTTCTTAATAATCTTGTTTGCTGCTTCAACGGCTCCATTTGCTTTAGGACGGTAAGGGGTAGAATGATGATGCACGATCTTGAATTGCTCACAAACCTCCTTCATTAGATGACTATTGAGATTGGTTGCATTGTCTGTGATAATGGACTTTGGTATACCAAAACTACATATGATGTTCGAATAAACAAATTCCACTACTATTTTCTTCGTGACTGATTTGAAAGTAGTAGCTTCTACCCATTTGGTGAAATAGTCAATAGCGACCAGTATGAATCGATGCCCATTAGAAGCTTTTGGTTCTATTGGACCGATTACATCCATGCCCCAAGCAACGAATGGCCAAGGAGCAGACATAGGATGCAGCTCTGAAGGTGGCAAGTGAATCAAATCACCATAAATTTGACACTGATGACACTTGCGAACAAAGCGAAAGCAATCTCGCTCCATAATTAACCAATAATATCCTGCCTACATAATCTTTTTTGCTAAAACATAGCCATTCATATGCGAACCACATACCCCCGAATGTACCTCATTCATGATTCTTTCAGCTTCCTGAATATTAACACATCTCAACAAGTTCAAGTTTGGGGTTCGTTTGTACAGAATCTCCCCACTTAAGAAGAAACCATTAGCAAGTCTCCTAATGGTCCTTTTTTGATCTGCATTGGTGTGTATTGGATATTTTTTTTACTTTAGGAAGCATTTGATATCATAGTACCAAGGTTCATTATCTAGTTCTGCATCAATTATATTGCAATAACCATGTTGATCTCGTATCTGTATCTCTAACGGATCGAGATACGTATTTCCTGGGTATGGGAGCATGGAAGCTAGGGTAGCCAAGGCATCAGCCAGCTCATTATGGGATCTAGAGATATGTCTAAACTCGATAGACTTGAATCTTTTGCTAAGGTCCTCTAAGAACTGTTTGTATGGAATGAGCTTGATATCTCTCGTTTCCCATTCGCCTTGAATTTGTCGAATGAGTAATTCAGAATCTCCCAACACCACTAGCTTGTGTACACCCAGATTTATTGCCATATTTAACCCCATGATGCATGCTTCATATTCTGCTGTGTTATTAGTACAAAAGAAATGGAGTCGTGCTGTGGCGGGATGATGATGCCCGGTCGGTGAGACAAGAACCGCCCCAATTCCTACTCCTTTGACATTGACTGCCCCGTCAAAATATAATTTCCATGCATACATATAATCTTGAACTTCTTCCTCAATTGAATTTATCTCTTCATTAGGAAAGTAAGTTCGCAAAGGCTCATACTCATTGTCAACCGGATTCTCTGCCAAATAATTGGCCAATGCTTGCGCTTTCATAGCGGTACGAGTAACATACATAATGTCGAATTCTGTAAGTAAAATCTGCCATTTTGTCAATCTGGCTGTGGGTATAGGTTTTTGAAAAATAAACTTTAAAGATTCCATTCGAGATATGAGGTAGGTTGTGTAGGACGAAAGATAGTGCTTCAACTTCTGAGAGATCCAAGTTAGGGCGCAACATGTCTTTTCTAGAAGAGTATATTTTACCTCGTAACTTGTGAACTTTTTCCTCAAATAATAGATTGCTTGTTCCTTCTTGCCTGTGATATCATGCTATCATAAAACACTATCAAAAGAATTGTCCATCACTGACAGATATAGGAATAAAGGCCTACCAGGTTCCGGTGGGACCAGTACTGGAGGATTTGCCAAATATTCTTTAATCTTATCAAATGATTCTTGACATTCGTCTGTCCATTGAATAGTAACATCCTTCTTTAGCAACTTAAATATCGGTTCACATGTAGTGTTGAGCTGAGCGATGAATCTGCGTATATAATTCAGCCTTCCAAGAAAACTCATGTCCTCAGTTTTATTCTTCGGAGGCGGCAATTCTCGAATGGATTTTACCTTGGAGGGGTCCAATTCAATGCCTCTGCGACTAATTATGAAACCCAAAAGTTTTCTGGATGGAACTCCAAATGCACACTTGGCTGGATTAAGCTTAAGATTATACTTTCGCAACCTTTCAAAGAATTTCCTCAAGTCATCTACGTGATCGACTCGTGTCTTGGACTTTATAATGACATCATCAACATATACTTCTACTTCCTTGTGCATCATGTCATGAAAACTAGTAGCCATAGCTCTCATGTACGTAGCTCCCACATTCTTTAAACTAAATGGCATGACCCTGTAGCAATAAGTACCCCACGGGGTGGTGAAAGCAGTCTTATCTGCATCTGTTTCATCCATCAAGATCTGGTGATATCCGGCATAGCAATCCACGAAAGATTGGATCTCATGTTTGGCACAATTATCAACAAGGATATGAATATTGGGCAGCAGAAAGTTATCTTTAGGGCTTGCTTTATTCAAATCCCTATAATCAACACAGACTCTGATTTTGCCATCTTTCTTCGGTACGGGCACCACATTAGCCAACCATGTGGTGTACTGAGCGACCCTGATCACGTTCGCACTCAATTGCTTCATGATTTTCTCTTTGATTTTATCACTCACGTCAGTTTTAATCTTTCTTTATTTTTGCTGGACCGGTGAAAAATCAGGGTATGTAGGTAGTTTGTGGACTACCAAATCCGTTCTTAGACCCAGCGTATTATCATAAGACCAAGCAAAGACATCCTTATACACGATCAAAATCTGAACAATATCATTTCTGATATTCTGATCTGCATGAATACTTATTTTTATTTCTCTAACCTCCTCACCCGTTTCCAAATTTATTATGTCAGTGTCATCTAAATTGGGTTTGGGCTTATCCTCAAATTGATCCAATCCTTTTTTGAATTCTTTATCAGCTTCACCTTCATCGTATTCATCTACCGTTTGGTTTGCTGATTCGAGATTAGACAACTTTTTAGGATCTAAATGTGAACTCCACATACATGCCATGTTATCGGAGCCAGTATTAATATAACTGAAATTAGATAAAAATAATAAAAATTAAAAGAGGGAAGAAAAGATAAATTTACTAGAAAACTTGAATTTCATTTCATTGAATAGGAAAGGATAGGAGGGTTAACATGAAAGCAGAACAACTAAACTATGTGGACTACAACCCTAAGAATAGTCCAAAATACAAAAGAAAGGAAAACGAAACAACAAAATAAACTACCAAGACTCCTTCCTTATGGGGAGAGGAGTGGCTTCCAAGTTAGTGAGCTTGATATTCGGCCCTACAAACTGCACATCTGCATGGCTAGGGCCTTCACCCATCTGAACCATGTTTACTTCATAAAACACTTCCTTGAGGCCTTGACATATTTCATCCACATCCTTGTTAGCATATAGGTATTGATTTTCTTCCTTTTGAGCTTCGTGAAAG
Organism: Capsicum baccatum var. pendulum; assembly: GCA_030864225.1. Classification (NCBI taxonomy): domain Eukaryota; kingdom Viridiplantae; phylum Streptophyta; class Magnoliopsida; order Solanales; family Solanaceae; genus Capsicum; species Capsicum baccatum. The sequence continues at coordinate 10,353,000 of CM061557.1, forward strand.
ATTGGCTAATGTGTGGAACTGGACTTGTCAATTTCCAAGCCTTCCTCTTATGCACCTTTGCCCATTTTCTATCTGTTGTGGTAGGCTTAAAGCCTAAGCCAAAGGAGTTGTGGCTACCACACGGATCTACAGTGTTTATAATTCCTTGTAGCAAAACCCCTAATCCTTTTCCCGGTTCATAACCATTTTGTAGCATTTGGCTAGCCACCATGATTGAAGTAGAAGAGAGATGAGGCCCTGGAATCGGCGTACCTTCCATGACTTGATCAGCTATCATGATTTCAAAGGCTTGATAAATGGGAGATTCACAACCCCCTTTTGTTTTGATACAGGGTACAGAAGGATCTCGATGTATAGGAAGGTCATCCTCTCCATGTACAATGATTTCCTGATTGTCGTGTTCAAACTTAACTACTTGATGCAAAGTAGAAGGTATGGCTCTGGCCATGTGGATCCATGGTCTTCCTAAAAGTAGGTTGTAGGAAGTATCCATATCTATTACTTGAAAGGTGATCGTAAACTCTACTGGTCCAATAACCAAAGCAAGATCTACTTCACCAATTGTGTCTCGTTTTGCATCGTCAAAAGCCCGAACATATACATTATTGGACTGAATTCTATCTGGGCTGATTTTCAACTTTTGCAAAGTAGAGAGAGGACAGATATCTACTCCTGAACCTCCATCAATCATTACCCTTTTTTTTTAGATCAATTAATTTACTTAAAAGCCGGTCAACATTCGATATGGCATTTCCTATAATGCAACAAGTAGCACATAAAATGAACATGATGGTCTCAAAAGGCGACACCTGACCTAGACGAACCCGACCCCAGGGTCGAGCCCCACTAAGTCAAAAAATACACGTGATATAAGTAAAACACAGTCTATTAGGGATAGCTATGTCTAAGCTCCGGTGATCCTAGGTTCAACCTGGTGGAGTTAGGTATCTAGACTGTCAATGAAACGAGCGGACAACTCGAGTTGGCAAGGGACAGCTTTACCGGTAGCAGGGCTTTCCAGCCTCACTGTTGGTCCCTTTCCATCCTAAATCATGGGTGACTACAGAATCCTTCCCAGGAGCGTTGCCGCATCTCTGGTATCTCAAGCTCGGGAGTGTATACCGTGTCTCCAAATATACAGTATCTCAGAAGACTCAGATGGGTGTACGAGAGAAGACAGTTTATATTGCAATTCAAATAATATCAAAGCGATAAACATGTAGGCAAAGAACACATTTAGGCCAACAATATACAATATCAAAATTAAATAAAGCCAAATAAGTCAACATGAAAGCTCGAATTCTGGTTACATCCCCAACAGAGTCGCCATCTGTCACACCCCCAGTTTTTCACCGCATCCAACCCCGCTAGGGAGTTGGTTTTAGAGAAAATAGGTTTTCCCAATTAAAGTGACGTTTTGAAAAGGGATTATTTTCTTTACAGAGTCGCCACTTGGAATTGAGTTTGGGTGTTCCAAGTCACCTTATTGAATCCCTATTCAAAAGGAAATGACTCTTTAATTTTTTATTTTTATGGTCTGCGAACTAGAAATCTGGATAAGGAATTCTGTTGACCGAGAGGAAGGTGTTAGGCACCCCTCGCGTCCCGTGGTTCTAGCACGGTCGCTTTAATGACTTACGTCTAGCTTAATTTAATTTTTGTTTTGTTTTAGATTCACAATATTCATTAACCTAAAAGTTGTTTGCCTCCCGCTTTTAATTTATTTTGAAATTATTTATTATATTGACGTGTGGCTTACCGAAGTAGTACTTTTCGGCCTCACCACAAATTTTGGCACGTTTCTCGCGCCTTTATGGAATTTATGAGTCTCCCCATTTTCCTAATCCAAATAAGCACCTAATGAGTTTAAAACCTACCCAATCCAATTCAATCGGCTTCAAACGATAGGTTAATTTATTATAACGAATGGTCGGTAGCAGCGCGACTAACTTCATCGTTAATTTTCACTTGTATGTTAAAAATTAATTTTTTCTAGAGGTTAAGGAACTAATTCATTCTTTTATAAAGGGGATATTACTCAAATTCTTTGATTTTCTAATAATAATACCACCCGGTCACTCAAGCCTTTATCATATGTATGTATATATATATATATATATATATATATATATATATATACACACACTCTGGGACCAAACCCCTTTACCTATATGCTCTTTATATTCTAGTTAATTTAGATGACCAAAATACAACATATTAAGATAACTAAATAAAATCTTGAATTGAAAATAAAAAATAACAAAACATGAGATAAATAACTGCTGGCTACAATTTCATTCTCACCTAAAATATTTGATCTAGTACCCGAAGTAAAATTCATTATTCAAAAGAGATGCAAAGAAAGTAGCAGATTTATTTTCATTCTTGTAAACAATGTTATTAAGCATGTGAAAAAAGAAAAAAAAATTAACTTCATTCATTAGAACCTAATATCTTTCAAGGCTCATCCTCTTACATAAGTGAACTCAAAAGAAGATTACAGGTTCTTAACAAGGATACAACCTCCTACCTCTTTTGTGGTTCACTTTCTTTCTCAACCCCACACTTCACTTGAAGAGTAAGTGTACTACTACTATCACTTCTAGAGAAAAACATTAATAATGGAAGTTCAATTTATGATCACTAATAAAGGACTTTTGCATCTTCTTCTTTCTATATATTTTTTTTTCTATCCCTTGTTTCTCCAATCTTCTTTTCTCTCCTGTTTTCGATTGCTTCTCTATGGTTTTTTTTTCATGTGTCCTCTTTTCTATTTTTTACGTGCATGCATGCATGCATGAATCCTATGTTCTTGTTCTAGTTTAAACACAATTACACTAATCGCGCACTAATTAGATGTACCGCTATATCTTATAACATTAACAACTCTAAACATTATCTTACACAAAAATCGAAACCATTTTTATGAATATTAGTTCAAACCAACAAACGAATTGTATTTTTTAAAATGTAGAGCACAAACTACGTAAAATTAATGAAATATACACACTAGATAACATAAGAAATCATTGAAAATAACCTTATTCATACTTTTACTCTCAACGAAAATTATAAAATAAATAGTGTAGGATGAGGAAAAAACTGAATAATGAATTAACTAAAAGAAAATCCCGATGAACGTCACCGAAAAACTCAACCGGAACTTCAAACTCAAACTCTCTTTCTTCTTGTTTTTCTTCTTGATCCGTCCCTCTAATGCTTCTTCTCTTTTTTTTTTTGGTTTCTCCTATGTGTTCCTTTATGTGTGCATGTGTGTGGTTTTTTTTTCTAGTGTTTTATGTGTGTGTTTATATAGGGAGTGTGTAAGTGTGGTGTGTATGGGTTATGTAGTTGGAAGTTGAGTGGAAATGGGTGGTGTCATGTAGTGGAGATAATGGGGAGGTTTAGTGGGAGCATGGGGAAAGTGGAGGTAATGGAAAGTAGGGTAGTTTTTTAGAGTTATGGGAAAAGTTAGGGGAATGTTGGAGGTAATGGGAAGTAGGGTAGTTTTTAGAGGTAATGGAAAAAGTTAGGGGAATGTTGGAGGTAATGGGAAGTAGGGTAGTTTTTGGAGGTAATGGAAAAAGTTAGGGGAATGTTGGAGGTAATGGGAAGTAGGGTAGTTTTTAGTTTTTTTTTTTATTTTATTTTTTTTAATTATTATATTTTTTCAATATAAAAAAAATAAATAATAAAATCTATTTAAAATTAATAAAAAATATAAATAAGTTAAATGGCTAGTCTTAGAAATATAATTAAGAAATATTAATATCACTAGATTCTTTATTAAAAGTTAAAAGAGGAAAATAACATAATTTAATTAATTTTTATTTATTTATTTATTTATTTATTTATTTTAAATAAATAAATAAATAATAATAAAAAATATCTAAAATGTGATTCTATCTTTGTATTTTTTCAAAAATAGTAAACCAAACTCAAAAATAAAATAAACTTACAATATCTAATTTAGAATTAAACAAAAAAATAAATTGAAACACTAAAATGGCGTAAAAATGCTAGGTTTGGTGCAAAATTTGGTGTTTACAGAATGTCCCTCTTTGCTTGGAAATATGGAGAATTTTCAAGCAAAGAAGTAAACATGACTAATTTTGGTTCAACCATTTATTCAAAGCGGTGTGACCGAGCCTTGGTTTTAGACATCCTACACATCTCGGGTTATATGAGAATCAGGTCACATGTAGTTCAAGTGGGTGTAAGAGTTAGTGGATGGATTGGAGAGTCGAGTTGAGGTCCCATCGAGTTTTTGGTTCGTGGCTCTTTTTATTACATCAGAAAAAAAAGAAAAATGAAACTAAAAATGAAAGATACAAAATCCTATCTATTCTAGTTATCTTGATTCTCTTGCTTCAGATCTTCTTCTTGGATCTTAAGTTATTGCCTCACCTTCTTCTGGTGGGTACCTCGATCTCAAGATTTGATCTTGAAGTTAGGATTTGAGATTTGAACCTGCAACTTGGATTGAGTCATTGACACTCTGCCAAAGAACAGTTCATAGAATACTTTGGATGCTTATTCTCCTTATCAGAAGCTAAAAAGATGTCTCTTGAAATGTTGGGACGCTACAGATACAGAGCTGACTCTAACTATCTTCAACCTGATCATTCTTCTATATTCTGACCGGAGATGAAATTCCATTCTTGGATAAACCTGTGCTTCGCAGAAAACCTGCAAGCCATCAAAGAAGACAAAACAAAACAAATAAAATTTTCTGCCCCAGTTTGCACTAGGAAAATTTGTGAGTTATTAGAAAAACTATAATCTAGTTTAAAAATAAATAAATGAATGAATGGATAAAAATTTTAGGCTAGGAGCGCGATAAGATAAGGACCCTATTCTTAATGATGTAACCAAAGGAAGTTATCCTAATGAATGCATGGGAAAGAATTAGGATTTTTGCTTATAAAAATGTGATGAGGGATTGTCATGCCCTGTGAAGACATGAAGAAGAAAAATAGGAAGATTTATTTCCTAAAATGCCAACTAGGGGATGGCGCCCTATGAAGATAAATGAAATGTCAACTAGGAGATGGTGCCCTATGAAGACGAGATAAGATGTCAACTAGGCAAAGGCACCCTATGAAGACGAGATAGGATGTCAACTAGGGGATGGTACCCTATGAAGACGAAAAAGGTGTCAACTAGGGGATGGTGCCCTATGAAGATGAAAAATATGTCAACTAGGGGATGTTTCCCTATGAAGACGAAAAAGATATCAACTAGGGGATGGTGCCCTATGAAGATGAGATAAGATGTCAACTAGGGGATGGCGCCCTATGAAGATGAAGTAGATGTCAACTAGCGGATGGTTCCCTATGAAGACGAATAAGATGTCAGCTAGGGGATGGCGCCCTATGAAGACGAATAAGATGTAAACTAGAGGATGGTGCCCTATGAAGACGAAAAAGATGTCAACTAGGGGATGGTGCCCTATGAAGACGAAAAGAATGTCAACTAGGGGATGACGTTCTATGAAGACGAAAAGGATGTCAACTAGGGGATGGTTCCCTATGAAGACAAATGAGATGTCAACTAGCGAATGACTCCCTATGAAGACGACTAAGATGTAAACTAGGGGATGATGCCCTATGAAGACGAAAAAGATGTCAACTAGGAGATGGTGCCCTATGAAGACGAAAAAGATGTCAACTTAGGGGATGGCACCCTATGAAGACAAAAAGGATGTCAACTAGGGGATGACTTCCTATGAAGATGAGATAAGATGTCAACTAGGGGTTGACGCCCTATGAAGACGAGATAAGATGTCAACTAGGGGATGACGCCCTATGAAGACGAAAAGGATGTCAACTAGGGGATGGTGCCCTATGAAGACGAATGAGATGTCAACTAGGGGATGACTCCCTATGAAGATGACTAAGATGTAAAGTAGGGGATGGTGCCCTATGAAGACGAGATAAGATGTCAACTAGGGGATGGTGCCCTATGAAGATGAGATAAGATGTCAACTAGGGGATGACGCCCTATGAAGACGAAGTAGATGTCAACTAGGGGATGGCGCCCTATGAAGATGAATAAGATATCAACTAGGGGATGGTGCCCTATGGGACGAGATAAGATGTCAACTAGGGGATGGTGCCCTATGAAGACGAATAAAGATTATGATTTTTTTATTGGTTAGAAAAGAAAAAAAATGCCCCAGCCTTGAATATGAGGGGTTTTATTATTATTATCATTTATATTGATATGAACTTAGAATTATAGGAGTATAATAAAAAAAAGAAAATTCAAGAAAACTTAGTTTTGCTATACTTGTTTTTTTTCTCACTAAACTTCACAAGATTGATTTGCCCCTGTTCAAGCAAAGAAAGGAAAAAAAATGTGAGTTTTAAACTTGGTAGTTGGTTTATGGCCTTGAATCCCTTGGAGGTTTGCCTTATCCTTTCCCCAACTTGATACAGTTGACTCAACTAATTGGTTGGTGAGCTTGGTGATTTGTCTTTCAAATTCTGTTGCATCTCTGTTTGTTTCTGTACGAGTCTGCTCTTCATTTTCAAATGCTTCACTCGTAACACTTATCTTAACTGGCTCCCTGTCCTAGTCAAGGTAGTGAACGCCGAATAATCTCTGCTCAATTTCACTGGGAGCCATGGTCAATTTTGCGCGTTTTCCTTTATTTTGTATTTGGTACGAGACTTACCCATAAAAAAAAATGTGTAAAAAAATGAACTAAGGAAAAATCAAAAGAAGGAATAAAAGAACTATGTTTAAATAGAAAGTATTTCTACCAGTAAAGTAAAAAAAACTTATTTGGAGGTGTATATTGACTTCAATAGTCTAATCTCGAACTAGGCGGCACCTTTCAATCAAATCAAATCACCCTTCTTAATCTTTGTCCTGTCATGATAAACTTTGTTTGACTAAAGTCATTCCTTCTGGGATTTTCTCAATTGACCTCTCTAATTTGGTTTGTCTCGTTCATCATTATCTTATGGTGCCCCTGAGGGTTTTCACCAATAAGATTTTTTTTTTGATATCTTGTGGTGCCTCCATGGGTTTTCACCTACAAGATTTTTTTTTTTATATATATATATATACACATATATATATACAACACACAAGGCTTGACATTCTCAAAAATTGATCGGAAGGTCTTTAATGGACAAAGGGAAAAGGATTTTTAAGGTAGATTACATCTTGAGAGTCGTATAAAAATGACAATAGGATTTTATCTCATCTTTTTTTTTCTTTTTTTTCTTTTATCTTTTTTTTTAAAAAAAAAATAAAAAAATACCAAGATTTTTTTTGTTTTTCTTTTGTCGGACCGAACCCCAAGATGGGCTGCCTACGTATCCATTTAGGAATCAGGTTGAATGTAGTTCAATGGAAACGCATTATCTTTTTTTTTTGGCTCCAAAGAGGGCAAGCAAGGAAAGGTAAATAAGGCCCGAGGGACTGACAAGGAATTAATGACGTTTAGTTAACTAGAATGATGGCGTTTCGTCATCTCAACTTGAGAATGTTAAGCACAAGTGTGTCAAATATAATATCTTTTGACTGAATCTGCATTGATAGATTTTTCTGTCATTTTTCCGTCCAGATCCGCAAGTTGCAAAGCTCCATTTGATAGTACTTGTTTAACAATGTATGGACCTTGCCAGTTTGGAGCAAACTTTCCTTTAGCCTCTTCTTGGTGTGGAAGGATGTGTTTTAAAACAAGTTGGCCGACCTCGAATTTTCTAGGACGTACCTTCTTATTGTAAGCTCGCGCCATCCTCTGCTGGTATAATTGACCTAAGCAAACTGTCGTCAACCTTTTTCATCTATTAGCGATAATTGTTCTAGTCTAGACTTGACCCATTCAGTATCGTCAATTTCAGCTTCACTAATGATTCGAAGCGAGGGAATTTCGACTTCTACGTGTATCACAGCTTCAGTCCCATAGACGAGTAAATAAGGAGTTGCGCCAGTCGATGTACGGATAGTTGTACGATATCCTAAAAGAGCAAACGGTAATTTCTCATGCCACAGTCGAGATCCTTGGACTATTTTCCTAAGAATCTTCTTAATAATCTTGTTTGCTGCTTCAACGGCTCCATTTGCTTTAGGACGGTAAGGGGTAGAATGATGATGCACGATCTTGAATTGCTCACAAACCTCCTTCATTAGATGACTATTGAGATTGGTTGCATTGTCTGTGATAATGGACTTTGGTATACCAAAACGACATATGATGTTCGAATGAACAAAATCCACTACTATTTTCTTCGTGACTGATTTGAAAGTAGTAGCTTCTACCCATTTGGTGAAATAGTCAATAGCGACCAGTATGAATCGATGCCCATTAGAAGCTTTTGGTTCTATTGGACCGATTACATCCATGCCCCAAGCAACGAATGGCCAAGGAGCAGACATAGGATGCAGCTCTGAAGGTGGCGAGTGAATCAAATCACCATAAATTTGACACTGATGACACTTGCGAACAAAGCGAAAGCAATCTCGCTCCATAATTAACCAATAATATCCTGCCTACATAATCTTTTTTGCTAAAACATAGTCATTCATATGCGAACCACATACCCCCGAATGTGCCTCATTCATGATTCTTTCAGCTTCCTGAATATTAACACATCTCAACAAGTTCAAGTCTGGGGTTCGTTTGTACAGAATCTCCCCACTTAAGAAGAAACCATTAGCAAGTCTCCTAATGGTCCTTTTTTGATCTGCATTGGTGTGTATTGGATATTCTTTTGACTTTAGGAAGCATTTGATATCATAGTACCAAGGTTCATTATCTGGTTCTGCATCAATTATATTGCAATAACCATGTTGATCTCGTATCTGTATCTCTAACGGATCGAGATACGTATTTCCTGGGTATGGGAGCATGGAAGCTAGGGTAGCCAAGGCATCAGCCAGCTCATTATGGGATCTAGAAATATGTCTAAACTCGATAGACTTGAATCTTTTGCTAAGGTCCTCTAAGAACTGTTTGTATGGAATGAGCTTGATATCTCTCGTTTCCCATTCGCCTTGAATTTGTCGAATGAGTAATTCAGAATCTCCCAACACCACTAGCTTGTGTACACCCAGATTTATTGTCATATTTAACACCATGATGCAAGCTTCATATTCTGTTGTGTTATTATTACAAAAAAAATGGAGTCGTGCTGTGGCGGGATGATGATGCCCGGTCGGTGAGACAAGAACCGCCCCAATTCCTACTCCTTTGACATTGACTGCCCCGTCAAAATATAATTTCCATGCATACATATCATCTTGAAATTCTTCCTCAATTGAATTTATCTCTTCATTAGGAAAGTAAGTTCGCAAAGGCTCATACTCATTGTCAACCGAATTCTCTGCCAAATAATCGGCCAACGCTTGCGCTTTCATAGCGGTACGAGTAACATACACAATGTCGAATTCTGTAAGTAAAATCTGCCATTTTGCCAATCTGGCTGTGGGTATAGGTTTTTGAAAAATAAACTTTAAAGATTCCATTCGAGATATGAGGTAGGTTGTGTAGGACGAAAGATAGTGCTTCAACTTCTGAGAGATCCAAGTTAGGGCGCAACATGTCTTTTCTAGAAGAGTATATTTTACCTCGTAACTTATGAACTTTTTCCTCAAATAATAGATTGCTTGTTCCTTCTTGACTGTGATATCATGCTATCCTAAAACACTATCAAAAGAATTATCCATCACTGACAGATATAGGAATAAAGGCCTACCAGGTTCCGGTGGGACCAGTACTGGAGGATTTGCCAAATATTCTTTAATCTTATCAAATGATTCTTGACATTCGTCTGTCCACTGAATAGTAACATCCTTCTTTAGCAACTTAAATATCAGTTCACATGTAGTGTTGAGCTGAGCGATGAATCTGCTTATATAATTCAGCCTTCCAAGAAAACTCATGACCTCAGTTTTATTCTTCGGAGGCGGAAATTCTCGAATGGATTTTACCTTGGCGGGGTCCAATTCAATGCCTCTGCGACTAATTATGAAACCCAAAAGTTTTCTGGATGGAACTCAAAATACACACTTGGCTGGATTAAGCTTAAGATTATACTTTCGCAACCTTTCAAAGAATTTCCTCAAGTCATCTACGTGATCGACTCGTGTCTTGGACTTTATAATGACATCATCAACATACACTTCTACTTCCTTGTGCATCATGTCATGAAAAATAGTAGTCATAGCTCTCATGTACGTAGCTCCCGCATTCTTTAAACTAAATGGCATGACCCTGTAGCAATAAGTACCCCACGGGGTGGTGAAAGCAGTCTTATCTGAATCTGTTTCATCCATCAAGATCTGGTGATATCCGGCATAGCAATCCACGAAAGATTGGATCTCATGTTTGGCACAATTATCAACAAGGATATGAATATTGGGCAGCGGAAAGTTATCTTTAGGGCTTGCTTTATTTAAATCCCTATAATCAACACAGACTCTGATTTTGCCATCTTTCTTCGATACGGGCACCACATTAGCCAACCATGTGGTGTACTGAGCGACCCTGATCATGTTCGCACTCAATTGCTTCATGATTTTCTCTTTGATTTTATCACTCACGTCAGTTTTAATCTTTCTTTATTTTTGTTGGACCGGTGAAAAATCAGGGTATGTAGGTAGTTTGTGGACTACCAAATCCGTGCTTAGACCCAGCGTATTATCATAAGACCAAGCAAAGACATCCTTATACATGATCAAAATCTGAACAATATCATTCCTGATATTTTGATCTGCATGAATACTTATTTTTATTTCTCTAACCTCCTCACCCATTTCCAAATTTATTATGTCAGTGTCATCTAAATTGGGTTTGGGCTTATCCTCAAATTGATCCAATCCTTTTTTGAATTCTTTATCAGCTTCACCTTCATCGTATTCATCTACCGTTTGGTTTGCTGATTCGAGATTAGACAACTTTTTAGGATCTAAATATGAACTCCACATACATGACATGTTATCGGAGCCAGTATTAACATAACTGAAATAAGATAAAAATAATAAAAATTAAAAGAGGGAAGAAAAGATAAATTTACTAGAAAACTTGAATTTCATTTCATTGAATAGGAAAGGATAGGAGGGTTAACATGAAAGCAGAACAACTAAACTATGTGGACTACAACCCTGAGAATAGTCCAAAATACAAAAGAAAGGAAAACGAAACAACAAAATAAACTACCAAGACTCCTTCCTTGTGGGGAGAGGAGTGGCTTCCTAGTTAGTGAACTTGATATTCGGCCCTACGAACTGCACATCTGCATGGCTAGGGCCTTCACCCATCTGAACCATGTTTACTTCATAAAACACTTCCTTGAGGCCTTGACATATTTCATCCATATCCTTGTTAGCATATAGGTATTGATTTTCTTCCTTTTGAGCTTCGTGAAAGATTGGCTAATATGTGGAACTGGACTTGTCAATTTCCAAGCCTTCCTCTTATGCTCTTTTGCCCATTTTCTATCTGCTGCGGTAGGCTTAAAGCCTAAGCCAAAGGAGTTGTGGCTACCACACGGATCTACAGTGTTTATAATTCCTTGTAGCAAAACCCCTAATCCTTTTCCCGGTTCATAACTATTTTGTAGCATTTGGCTAGCCACCATGATTGAAGTAGAAGAGAGATGAGGCCCTGGAATCGGCGTACCTTCCATGACTTGATCAGCTATCACGATTTCAAAGGCTTGATAAATGGGAGATTCACAACCCCCTTTTGTTTTGATACAGGGTACAGAAGGATCTCGTTGTATAGGAAGGTCATCCTCTCCATGTACAATGATTTCCTGATTGTCGTGTTCAAATTTAACTACTTGATGCAAAGTAGAAGGTATGGCTCTGGCCATGTGGATCCATGGTCTTCCTAAAAGTAGGTTGTAGGAAGTATCATATCTATTACTTGAAAGGTGATCGTAAACTCTACTGGTCCAATAACCAAAGCAAGATATACTTCACCAATTGTGTCTCGTTTTGCATCGTCAAAAGCCCGAATACATACATTATTGGACCGAATTCTATCTGAGCTGATTTTCAACTTTTGCAAAGTAGAGAGAGGACAGATATCTACTCCTGAACCTCCATCAATCATTACCTTTTTTTTTAGATCAATTAATTTACTTAAAAGCCGGTCAACATTCGATATGGCATTTCCTATAATGCAACAAGTAGCACATAAAATGAACATGATGGTCTCAAAAGGCGACACCTGACCTAGACGAATCCGACCCCAGGGTCGAGCCCCACTAAGTCAAAAAATACACGTGATATAAGTAAAACACAGTCTATTAGGGATAGCCATGTCTAAGCTCCGGTTATCCTAGGTTCAACCTGGTGGAGTTAGGTATCTAGACTGTCAATGAAACGAGCGGACAACTCGAGTTGGCAGGGACAGCTTTACCGGTAGCAGGGCTTTCCAGCCTCACTGTTGGTCCCTTTCCATCCTAAATCATGGGTAACTACAGAATCCTTCCCAGGAGCGTTGCCGCATCTCTGGTATCTCAAGCTCGGGAGCGTATACCGCATCTCCGAATATACAGTATCTCAGAAGACTCAGATGGGTGTACGAGAGAAGACAGTTTATATTGCAATTCAAATAATATCAAAGCGATAAACATGTAGGCAAAGAACACATTTAGGCCAACAATATACAATATCAAAATTAAATAAAGCCAAATAAGTCAACATGAAAGCTCGAATTCTGGTTACATCCCCAGCAGAGTCGCCATCTGTCACACCCCCAGTTTTTCACCGCATCCGACCCCGCTAGGGAGTTGGTTTTAGAGAAAATGGGTTTTCCCAATTAAAGTGACGTTTTGAAAAGGGATTATTTTATTTACAGAGTCGCCACTTGGAATTGAGTTTGGGTGTTCCAAGTCACCTTATTGAATCCCTATTCAAAAGGAAATGACTCTTTAATTTTTTATTTTTTTGGTCTGCGAACTAGAAATCTGGATAAGGAATTCTGTTGACCGAGAGGAAGATGTTAGGCACCCCTCGCGTCCCGTGGTTCTAGCACGGTCGCTTTAATGACTTACGTCTGGCTTAATTTAAGTTTTTTTTATTTTAGATTCACAATATTCATTAACCTAAAAGTTGTTTGCCTCCCACTTTTAATTTATTTTGAAATTATTTATTATATTGACGTGTGGCTTACCGAAGTAGTACTTTTCGGCCTCACCACAAATTTTGGCACGTTTCTCGCGCCTTTATGGAATTTATGAGTCGCCCCATTTTCCTAATCCAAATAAGCACCTAATGAGTTTAAAACCTACCCAATCCAATTCAATCGACTTCAAACGATAGGTTAATTTATTATAACGAATGGTCGGTAGCAGTGCGACTAACTTCATCGTTAATTTTCACTTGTATGTTAAAAATTATTTTTTTCTAGAGGTTAAGGAACTAATTCATTCTTTTATAAAGGGGATATTACTCAAATTCTTTGATTTTCTAATAATAATACCACCCGGTCACTCAAGCCTTTATCATATGTATATATATATATATATATACACTCTGGGACCAAACCCCTTTACCTATATGCTCTTTATATTCTAGTTAATTTAGATGACCAAAATACAACATATTAAGATAACTAAATAAAATCTTGAATTGAAAATAAAAAATAACAAAACATGAGATAAATAACTGTTGGCTACAATTTCATTCTCACCTAAAATATTTGATCTAGTACCCGAAGTAAAATTCATTATTCAAAAGAGATGCAAAGAAAGTAGCAGATTTATTTTCATTCTTGTAAACAATGTTATTAAGCATGTGAAAAAAGAAAAAAAAAATAACTTCATTCATTAGAACCTAATCTCTTTCAAGGCTCATCCTCTTACATAAGTGAACTCAAAAGAAGATTACAGGTTCTTAACAAGGATACAACCTCCTACCTCTTTTGTGGTTCACTTTCTTTCTCAACCCCACACTTCACTGGAAGAGTAAGTGTACTACTACTATCACTTCTATAGAAAAACATTAATAATGGAAGTTCAATTTATGATCACTAATAAAGGACTTTCGCATCTTCTTCTTTCTATATATTTTTTTTTCTATCCCTTGTTTCTCCAATCTTCTTTTCTCTCCTGTTTTCGATTGCTTCTCTATGGTGTTTTTTTTCATGTGTCCTCTTTTCTATTTTTTACGTACATGCATGCATGCATGAATCCTATGTTCTTGTTCTAGTTTAAACACAATTACACTAATCGCGCACTAATTAGATGTACCGCTATGTCTTATAACATTAACAACTCTAAACATTATCTTACGCAAAAATCGAAACCATTTTTATGAATATTAGTTCAAACCAACAAACGAATTGTATTTTTTAAAATGTAGAGCACAAACTACGTAAAAGTAATGAAATATACACACTAGATAACATAAGAAATCATTGAAAATAACTTTATTCATACTTTTACTCTCAACGAAAATTATAAAATAAGTAGTGTAGGATGAGGAAAAACCTGAATAATAAATTAACTAAAAGAAAAGCCCGATGGACGTCACCGAAAAACTCAACCGGAACTTCAAACTCAAACTCTCCTTCTTCTTGTTTTTCTTCTTGATCCGTCCCTTTAATCCTTCTTCTCTTTTTTTTTTTTTTGGATTTCTCCTATGTGTTCCTTTATGTGTGCATCTGTGTGGTTTTTTTTTCTAGTGTTTTATGTGTGTGTTTATATAGGGAGTGTGTAAGTGTGGTGTGTATGAGTTATGTAGTTGGAAGTTGAGTGGAAATGGGTGGTGTCATGTAGTGGAGGTAATGGGGAGGTTTAGTGGGAGCATGGGGAAAGTGGGGGTAATGGGAAGTAGGGTAGTTTTTTAGAAGTAATGAAAAAAGTTAGGGGAATGTTGGAGGTAATGGGAAGTAGGGTAGTTTTTAGAGGTAATGGGAAAAGTTAGGGGAATGTTGGAGGTAATGGGAAGTAGGGTAGTTTTTAGTTTTTTTTTTTTTTAGTTTTTTTTTAATTATTATATTTTTTTAATATAAAAATAAAAATAATAAAATCTATTTAAAATTAATAAAAAATATAAATAAGTTAAATCGCTAGTCTTAGAAATATAATTAAGAAATATTAATATCACTAGATTCTTTATTAAAAGTTAAAAGAGGAAAATAACATAATTTAATTAGTTTTTATTTATTTATTTATTTATTTTAAATAAATAAATAATAATAAAAAATATCTAAAATGTGATTCTATCTTTGTATTTTTTCAAAAATATTAAACCAAACTCAAAAATAAAATAAACTTACAATATCTAATTTAGAATTAAATAAACAAACAAATTGAAACACTAAAATGGCATAAAAACGCTAGGTTTGGTGCAAAATTAGGTGTTTACAGTGAACAATCTTTTGTGTACCTTTGCAATGAAATCAAAGTGTAAAGCTGCAACATTAAACAAAAAATTCAAAATTGCATTAACAAAAAAGATAATGCGCAAAAACTATAAACTTTTATTTAGCACTTTTGCCTTAATTTTTTTTAACTAGAAAGGATTGAAGCAGTTGAAGAAAAATGTGAATCTTTTATCTATTGAGCATTTAAAAAAAAAAAATTACAAGAATATAATCAATACAAGAAAAATAATTAAATACAATAAAAGAAAATTGCATACATAGAAAGAGTGGGGAGATAATATTTTAAACTAATTTTAAAAATATTAATGAAGTAATTAGATAACACTCATATTACTATTTATAAATTTTAAAAGGAAGAAATAGGGGATAGTAGAATAAAAATTTAAATTGTTTTTGACTATATGAAATCTTTAAATTGTAAATAATATTATAAAGAAAGATATAAAACGTAAAATCTCTTTTGCAATTACCATTGTTTTTATTCATATAAACTTTGTTAAAGGTGGGAGATGAGATGTGGTGAAAATATTAACATAATATCTTTAAATTTTGAATACTATAATTACAAAAGTTAGAGACATAAATTTTTTTTTACAATTATATGATTGTTTTTTCATATAGATTTGGTTAACAATGGGGTAATTGGGGTTGGGGAGGGGCGAAGGGGGGGGGGGGGGGTCGAGGGAGAGGGGGGTTCTGCGAATAGATCTTTTTCTAGTTTTTATTTTTAAAATTGAAGTGTAGGGTTGGGGAAGGGGTAGGAAAACATGAAATCTTTTTCAAACTTTTAGACACCAAAAAAGATTATTTTTTGTGAAATTATTAAATGACTGTGATTTTTCAAAATGAATGTGAATAAAAGTATATGAAATTAAAAGAATAATTGACTAGAATATTAAATCAAGTGATAATCTCATAAAGAATTATTTCATTAGATTAAATACTCAAAGAAAACATCAATTTAAATTTTATTAAAATTAATATGTTCAGACATGCGTGAGTTTTTCATCTAATACTAGTCTTAGTATATGCATTTCATGTGTGTACTTTACCTCAAATCACATCAAATTTATCTTTTTAATCATAAATGCTATCAAGATTTCAATGGGTAGAAAAATTCTATACATAAACTTGTTTTTTTTATACGGATGATAGTTTTGAAATAAGTTTTAGAATCTGTAAAAATAAAGACAAAAATAAAAGTAAGTGACTTGAAAATTTCATAACACAAAGATGCTTATAAAAAGCTTCGACAATGAAAAAAAAATTCAAGTAGTTACCAAGTCAAAAAATTATTAACTATACGAAATTAAAAAAAAAAAAAAAGGAAAGAATAATGTTAATGAATCCAAGAATACAATTTGAATCAAAATCCAAACAAGAAGAAAACTCAAAGTAGAAGAAGTCGAATACTTATGTTTCTTGTAAAGTTTGATTAAATATATTACTTATAAAATTGTAAACATTCTTTTTATATATCAGGTAGAATTTTAATTGATTTAGAATTGTTAAATATATAATTTCTTACATAGATGAAATAAGAACTTTTTAATTAATTTAAATCTAAATCATCTATAGTATTGACTTAATTTTTTTTAAGAAAATCCTAAACCAACTTGAATTTAAAAGGAAATCCAAACAGAAGTCATTAAAAATAGTTTTGAAGAAAAAAAAGTCATCATTATACGTATTATACCCTACTATAGGAAAAAGGATACCATGTAGCTCTTTTGAAAAATAATGGACAATAATGACCCACGTTTCACTTTTTGGACAAAACAAACACCTCGGTTGTTTTAAATGTCATTTATTAGCTCTTTATCTTATTAAGGAAAAGAGGGCCTAAAAGGAAAAGGGAGCCACACGCTAAAGGAATATGGTTTTGTGACTTTCATTCTTTCCATAATCATTCTTCTTTATTCTTTCCATAACCATTCTTCTTTCTTCTTTCTGGTCTTTCTCCAATCTGTGATAATTAAGAATCCAACAAAACTCATATCTCTTTTCTTCTAGTTCTTAATTTTTTCTATTAAGAACCCAACAAAACTCATATTTTTTTTCTTCTATTTCTTAATTTTTCCTATTTAGGTTATCTAAATTGAATTGAGTTTGTGAATTATGTGGGTGGATAAAAACTGAGATAGAGGAATGAAAAAAGAAAAAATATGCAAAAAATCTAGAGGTTGATCGGGATGGAAGAAAAGGGTTATTGTGTTGAAGCTAAAGTAATAGTGGATAGGTATGCGACGAAAAAATTTGAAGGAAATGGATTGTTTATGAAAAAATATGTGTTTTATAAGTCGAGATTGCATATGATTGATTATCTATGGAGATTTCAGAGAAATGAAGGTTTGTATATGATGTGTATAAAAACTGTATATTTAAGATTTGTATATGATGTGTATAAAAATTATATATTTAAGGTTTGTATATGATGTGTATAAAAACTGTATAAGAACTATATATTTAAGGTTTGTATATGATGTGTATAAAAACTGTATTATATAGAATATATTTTCTATATATGATCTGTATAGAATTTATATCATTATTGTATAGAATATATATATCTATAAGATGTATATAAACTGCATAAATATTGTATAGAGTTTGTATCTAAAAAATTATTTTACCTTAATATTGTACAGAATGTGTATAGCCTCTTGACAAAAATAAAAGACATGAAAATAATTTTAAAACATGAATGAGTCATTAAAATATGCTATTTTAAAAAAATTGTATTTCAAAAAAATGCAAAATTTTATTTGGTTACGACATTATAAATTAGTATTTGAGTGTTTTTAAAGAGAACTACAAAATTTTATTTGATTGTTTTATTTATTGATAGAATTAAAAAATATATAGAAACATCAGTTTTTTTTTTAAATGAGCACAATCAAAATAAAAGGGAAAAGGAAGAAAACGCAACTACCAGGAAAAAGCAACAAAAAACAAATGCAATTTTTACACTTTATATAATAATAATAATAATAATAATAATAATAATAATAATAATAATAATAATAATAATAATAATAATAATAATAATAATAATAAAAGAAGCAAAAGGAGCAACAACAAAAGTAAAACAAAAAAGATAAAATCAAAATTTTTTAAGACAAAATCAGCATTTTTTTTTAAAGTCAAAGAAATCGGCTTAGCTAGCGAAATGGTCAAAAAGTGATATTTTGAAACATGCGCTACTTTCATGTCTTTTATTTTTGTCAAGAGACTATTTTTGTCCTTCTCCCTATACTATATTCGGACAACTTATTAAAAATCAAATTTTACTTTATTTGAGTCAAATTTTAGTTTTAGTTGGTTTTGGTTGTGTGTACGAATAGAATTAATAATTAAGGAGTTTAAAAATATATGGTAAAGATTCTAATTCCAGCAAAATTTGCATAACAAAAACAAATTTCATGAATTTTACAAATTTATAATTTTTTATATATTAATAATAATTTAAGATAAAAGTGAAAAAGATAATTTTATCTATTACAGAGATTTTTAATGAAGACAAAAAATTCAAATCACTTTTCTAAAGATCTTCACATTTTTAATATATTATCTAATATATATAACCACTAAAATCACACTATTAGAAAATATACTTTTTAAGTAAATATCTAGCTCGTCAGTAAGTTTTAGGAGTTTAAATATTAGGGCAATAATTTAACAATAATTATTTGAGGAAAAGGGATGAAAACACGATTTTTCCAATTTTGGAGTCTTTTAATGAGAACAAAATATTCGAATCACTTTTTATGAATCTTTACACTTTTAATATAGTATACATATACATATAGAAGATAGATATTGATCTTAATACATCAATTACACATACAAGAAAAACCTGTCTAGAGTATCACCTAAACAATTAAGAGCCCAATTGGATAAGACTAAAAAAAATATTTTTTAGCTTAAGTGATTAAAAACTTAAAATAAGTGCTTTTAAATTAAGTAAATAAGTGTTTGGATAGAAGTGGTGAAACTGAACAAAATCTATTGATGTGTTTGGTAAATAAGTGTTGTCAATCACTTTTTTGTTGTCAAAATGACTTAAATATCCTTAAAACTGTTAACACATAATAACGTGAGTTATTTATAATTTTTATGAAAGAGTTAATATGGAAGTAGCTAGGTCGAAAAGAATAGGACGAGTTGGAGGAAAATAAAGCAACACAAGAAATCATGACAAAAACAAATATTAAAATTCTAGACTAAGTAATTAAGAGTAGCCATAACTATTATTTATTTCGACGGCAATCACACAAGCAATTTTGGAGATCAGATCAAACTCTCCGTATAAATAAATCCATCGTGTATAATGGTAGCTGGATCAATATCATCACAATTGAAAGGCCATATTTGATCGGTTAACCATCAGATGTTCTATAAATAGTACGTTTAATAAAATCAACCTCATACCAAAGTAGCACTTCTCCGTTGGAAAATCTATATTTCGGTAGGATAAAAAAAGCCCCATTACTTGATATAGTGAGCAACTTTGTCCAAGATTTTTGAACACCATATTCTTTCATTATCCATAAATTGAAAACATACATATTCTTTCTCCAGGAATAATCGCACAAATAAATTGAATAAACACCTTTTATCCATAAATTGAAAACATACATATTCATTATCCACATTGAAATCATTTTTTGTATATAATATTGTATAATCGCACAAATAAATGAATAAACACCTTTTATAATTTTGTATATGTTATATTAGGTGTATAATATTCTATATTGAATTTTTGAACATATTGTTGTTAAAAATAAAGCTTATATAATAATGTATGTACTTGATTTTTTGTAAACACTTTTATACAAAGAAATAGTGGGATATGTAGATGAGAACTTAAAATTTTGGCTATTTGAGTGTAATGTAATATTGTGAAATGTACTTTGTATCCTTTAAAATAAGTATGTAATTGTATTTAATTAAATTTGAATATATGATTATAGTAGAATTAAATAATTATGTGCTTGTATTTATATTGATCACTAATTATAACTGGAAAAATTAATTTTACAGAAAATCAGATCGTTATAGTGGAAAATCGATATAATGAAGTTTGACGGTATAAAACTTGTTGATGTACTAGTCTAATACTATTTTAGTAATTTCATATTATGGAGAAAAAAAATATTATCATAAATATAATAAAATAATAGTTAATATTTCCCTATTTCACTTGATGTAAATTACATATTTAATCTCTTTATTTTTTCATTAGTATAGTTCATACTAGATATCCAGGCTACCACAGGCTCAATATATGTTATTTTTTTGTCTCAATTTATGTGACACAAATAAAATTTAGATAATTAATTATATTTTTAATATGATTTTAGATATTTTAAGCTATTAGCTTGTAATTTTTAATATTTTTTTGGCATTGTAATTTTCTATTTTAAAACTGTTAGACATTGTAATTTATAATACTCTACTTGTCCAAACTTTTGTGGCAATGATAGTCAATTATATTTTTAACATAATTTAAATTTTTAATTATTGTGATTTATAGTATTTTTTCTTCTATTCCAATTTAAGTGACACTGTATAATTTTGAGAGTCAATCAAATATCATGATTGAAGTAGTGAAGCAGACATGTCTTAAATGACTCATAATAATGAATTAGAAGTGATATAACAAAATTGACATAAAAAAATGCTTGTGAAATTTTTTTTAAGTGAGTCTCATACAAGATGTCAAGTTAATTTACATTAAGAGTTAATTTATTATTTTATTTCTATTTTTTAATTAAATATTACTAATTTATTAATACTTAGATCAATAATTAATTAAGGGTGATATAATAAAATTATAATTGAAACAGCTAAAGTAGACATGTCATAAATGTCTATTTTACTTTTTTTATTCATTAAACATGATTAATTTCTAATATGTAAGAGTCAACCAAATTTCACGATTAAAGTAGCGAAATAGACGTGTTAAATGACTCATAATAATTAATTAAAAGTGATATAATAAAATTGCTATA
The DNA here is from genome assembly GCA_030864225.1 of Capsicum baccatum var. pendulum. Lineage (NCBI taxonomy): Eukaryota > Viridiplantae > Streptophyta > Magnoliopsida > Solanales > Solanaceae > Capsicum > Capsicum baccatum. The sequence continues at coordinate 10,374,375 of CM061557.1, forward strand.
AAAAATATTTGTGAAAAAAAAATTAAGTGGGTCTCATATAAGATGTCAAATTAATTTAAAATATCAAGAATTAATTTATTATTTTATTTTTATTTTACTTTTTTATTAAATATTATTAATTTTTTAATACTTAAATGATTTATACTAATTAATTATGAGAGATATAGTACTGCGTACATCTTACCCCCAGACCCCACCAGGTGGGAATACACTGGGTTTGTTGTTGTTGTATAGTAAAATTATGAAGCAAGCATACCGAGAAAGAGGTGTCGACTTTACCGCACTTTTATATATAATTCATATATTTTACTATTTTAACTCATTACATTTATAATCTTTATTTTATTCAAAATAATATTAGGAACCATAATGTTACTTGTAGTAAGAAGTTAAAGAAAGTATAAGGAAATGAAAAGTAATGGTGATGGCCCATATCAAAACCTAAATCCTATATAATCTTTATTTCCTTCTCCTTAGCCGCCACACCCCTTCACGGCTTCACCCCTCTTTCACATTTCTTTTTTACTTATGATAAATTTGTCTTTCTCCTTCAAGGTATATTTATGTTTTTGTGTTTCTGAATTTATTCATACACATTTAGCTTAGATATTAAGGTTCAATTTTGCAGGTTATTATAATAAGCTTATAAATATAATTTTGTTCATCAATATGTCGTTGATGTTTTATTAATATTTTATAAATTAAACTTACATTTTTTTATTAAAGTTTCTCTTAAATATATTCATGATCTTTACATTAATTATTATTGCTTTTGAATCTATAGAATGCATTTTAATTTTTGGATAAAAGAAGATCATGGATTCAACGCAAACAGTGAAACTACTTCGACGTTCTCAAATGCAATATGATCAACATCTTCAACTCTCAAATCAAATACTTAGAACTTTTTATAGTTTGTTGTGAATCAAAATTTTATAGATTGAAGTGAAATTAGCTAATGTATTGTAAATAGTTTTTATTATATTAATTTGGTAAGAATTGGAATTCTCATTTATTTTTTAACCTCTCATTAGTTAATTTGTGTTTTACAAAATCCCCAATGTCTCATGCAGAATAGTTGTATGAAATAAGCGTATGTTTCTCCTAGTTTTCATAAAATATGAATGAACATGGCATATTTGAATTTAAAAAAAAATAATGAAAAAAGATAGTATATTGTATTACTAAATTTTTTATATATTTTCGTGGCAATTTTATTTTTCAATATTTAGCCACATTGCAGAAATTTTTGTAGCAATAGGTACTAGGTCTTAGCCACGAAACGCTAAAATTTGTAGCTGAATTTTAGTTACGCCACTTCTAGCTACGCATGTTATGAAATAAAATATGATGGCTAAAATGTTTAGCCACAAAAATTTTCGTATTTATCTACAACATATTTTATAGCTATATATGCATAATGTTGTAGTGCAGCTGAAGCAAACATGTCATAATTTTTTTTTATTAAATATTATAATTTATTAATATATAAATGACTTATAATAATTAAATAAGGGCGATATAGTAAAATTACAGTTGAAGCAACTGCTTCTAAGAATAGGTTTTAATTTTATGGGTACTACAAACTGGACGAATTGTTACCATTCTTCAAAAATATTGGAGACAAAAGTAAGTCTATAGTATTTAATTACGGTTGAAGCAGCTGAAACAATCATAAATATTTATTTTATCTTTTTTTTCTAATTAAATATTATTAATTTTATAATTCATAAATCACTTATAGTATTTAATTAGGGGTACAATAATTAATTAGAAGTGATATAGTAAAATTACGGTTGAAGCAGCTGAAGCAAATATGTCATAAATATTTTTTTCTTATTAAATATTATTATTTATTAACACATAAATGACTTATAATAATTAAATAGGGGTGATATAGTAAAATTACAGTTGAAGCAGTTGCTTCTAAAAATTTCTTTTATCCAAATAATGGTTAAATCCACCTTTAACGAAGGAATAAACTATCTCATAGTAATTAATCTTTCGGACGAAAAATTTATTAATATCAGAAAATAAAATCTAGGTATTTTTGGAGGAAATTTGGCTTATACCAAATTACTATTCACCTACTACCCCAGGTACTATATATCATTAAAAGATGCAAATTTTGCCTCATGTTATGCTAAATAGGTTTTCATAGCTGGGAAGAGATACACTGCGATGTTGATACAACCATCATAAAAAGAAAATCAAAAGGTATAAACATAAACTCTTTCGTTCGTGAACATATTAACATAAGAAAAATTTATTTTCATATTTACTTTACACACTCATACATATTATAGGTTGCTAATTACCTATAGAAAATATTAAATTATGGATTCTTTATACTTATTATCATGAGAATGATACAACCACAATTAAAGAAACTTTATATATATATATATATATATATATATATATATATATATATATATATATATATATATATATATATATATATATATAAAGTTATTAACATAGACTAAGTGGGTAAATTTTGCTTGCTTCATGAGAAAGGAAAACCTTTGCTGGATGATGATGAAGATTTAAAGGTGAATATCAATCTTTCAGGTGTTGTGGACTTTTTTTACTGTGTCTAAATTGTGTGAGGTTGTCTCTATTAATATTGTATATTTTATTTTATATGGTGGATTGTTCATATCCTTTAGTGATTCTAGGTTAATTGCTCAAATCACTTTAAATTATTGTCTCTTTTAATGTATTTCTTGTGTGTCTTCTTATTTGACTCTTTTTGAGGTTTGATTTGTTAGCTTCCACACGACACCTTATTTCATAACAACAAGAACATATTTGAGATGTAATATTTATTTATATTATTACAATAGGTATAATATTTACTTTAATGTCAATTGATACTTTATGATTATTTTTATTTTTATCATTAGAATAAGAACAATATTTAAGAAGTACACAATTTTTAAAAGTTTTAAGTACGTAAAAAGAATCTAATCAATGATTTTGTAAAGATTTGACTTTAAACACAAGGAAAGTTTTAAATATAGAAAGAAAAAGAAAAAGAACTGTACCATGGATATAATTTAAATTGACACGTTTCTCTTAACCTCTAATAGCAAGACAAAAAATCTTTATGACAAATGCAAAAAAAAAGGATGTAAAATATATATGTGCTTACACTAAAATATATGTTTATGTTTATATTATTATATTAAAGTGTGAAAAATCTTTGAAATGTGATTTAAACTTTTACACTTCATTAAAAATCTCTGTAATAGATAAAATCATTTAATTTTAAATAATCAAAAGTTACACGTGTGAGGCACGTGCAGTTAGACTAGTATATTATATATACTTTAATGTCAATTGATACTTTATGATTATTTTTATTTTTATCATTAGAATAAGAACAATATTTAAGACGTACAAAATTTTTAAAAGTTTTAAGTACGTAATAAGAATCTAATCAATGATTTTGTAAAGATTTGACTTTAAACACAAGGAAAGTTTTAAATATAGAAAGAAAAAGAAAAAGAACTGTACCACTGATATGATTTAAATTGATACGTTTCTCTTAACCTCTGACAGCAAGACAAAAAATCTTTATGACAAATGCAAAAAAAAATGATGTAAAATACATATGTGCTTACACTAAAATATATGTTTATATTTATATTATTATATTAAAGTGTGAAAAATCTTTGAAATGTGATTTAAACTTTTACACTTCATTAAAAATCTCTGTAATAGATAAAATTATTTAATTTTAAATAATCAAAAGTTACACGTGTGAGGCACGTGCAATTAGACTAGTATATTATATATATATATATATATATATATATATATATATATATATATATATATATATATATATATATATATATATTACAATGTCTTATGTATTTGTTCTCATTTTAAAATGTGACACCACGAGCAAAAGTCTTTTTTCCTTTTTGGTAATTTCATGCGTTATCATGTGATTTTTGTTTTGCTAATATGAGTTGTAACTTTTTTGTGAGATAAAGATTTGTTCTTTTACATTAAAGATTCCCCTTTTTATTGAGCTTGAAGGATTCCTAATTAAGCATAGATGTATCAAACTTTAACTTAGAAACCATACAATTAACACTTGAATTTTTAGAAAAGCAAGAGGGAACACATGTCTTAATCTTAACTACAAAAATGAGGTTCATTGTTTGTAATACTTCTGGACCTTTCTCTATAACAAGACTAAAGATTTGAATCAGACCATGATTTTAAATGCTTCTTTATTTTGCTCGAACTCTTCAAACAAAGTTGCCAGACCTACGTCGAATCCTCCAAAATGCATTCATATACTAGCTCATAGTAATAAATTTTTTCCTTCTTTATCGTTTACTAGAGTTGATATTCTCCGAACCTGGCATTACTTTTCGCTTTGATACCTTATAAAGAGCTTCTTAGGTTGCTGGAATTGTGAATAAATCAAGATTTCAAAGAAGGCAAGAAAGGATGTAGATCTGTTTAACCTAAGTTGCTCTACATAAATATGAAAAAGTGAGAGATTTAGTATATTTATTAGTACTTATTGTTTGAAATATATTTCTAGATCTCATCATGGATTCGAATTCATCCTTTGCACTCCGGCAGTATCCATAAGAAGCAAGTCGAATATCTTCTCAACGAAAATAAATCGTTAGAAAGTGGGATAAAAAAGGTGTTTTTACCTACAAATGCTACTAATGCACCATGTCACTCCATCATTTTGCCAAGAAATTTTGAACTGAATTCCTTAGATATTGATGATTATCTTGACCTGAATAGGTAATATTTAATACTAGTACTTTTTTTTTTTTAGTTTAGTCGTCTAAAATCTGCAAGAAGTCACACTCACAGTTTGATTTCAGGTTGGAGGATCCTCATCTGAAAAGTCGAGAAGAAATAACTCTTGAAAAAGGTATGTATTTTATTTGTTACTTTATTTCCTGTTTCAGTTTAATAATGATATTCTAAATAATAAACTTTTTGTCAGATAATTGTGATACAATTTAAGAATTAGAGTACTTAAATTATTTTAGTATCATATCAACCTAATTCATTTTTCGCACCATCGTTAATTTCAACATCAATAATAAGAAGAATAAGAAAAACATAAGTATGAAATTGGGATGTAGAAATGTAAAAAAGGCAGTCCACATAGGGACAACAAAAGTAAGTTGTCAATTAAGAGAATATCTTTTATACGTATATATGTATGTATGAGAGGAGCGGTTACGCAAAAATCTGAAAATACAACAAAAATTTATTCGACAAATTAGAATTTTTTTTGACAAATTAGAGAAAATTCAAAGAGATTGTAAGGTAGATGAGAGCATTTGACGGACGTTTAATGTGTAGAAGGAGTGGATTTAATTATATGTGATGTGGCAATAAAACAAGTGATATGACAAATATAATTTTTTGAGGAAAAAAACAGAAAAATGGGGTTGGAAAATTTCAACAAAGCAATTACCAGCGACAGAGGTATATATGACCTAAAACTTGGCAACAGAGTATATATGACCCAAAACTTGACAACAAGAGTATGTATAGACCAAAACTTGGATGCGGGAACATTAATGAGCTAGCTTTCATAAAAATTGAGATTTGTAACCTTAAAAATAAGATATATAATACTCCATTCATTTCTTTTTGTTTTCTCCATCTGGGTTTTGTTTATATTTCTAAATATTTGCACCTTTAATCTTTCAAGAATAGTTTGAACAAAAAATTTCTTTTAAGCCATTGTTCAGTAAATGTAATCATTATTGATTTGTAAAGAGATAAAAATTTAATTAGGGGTATATTAGTGAAATTTCTTATAATTTTATAGGAGCAAAAGATTTATTATGGTACCTGTCTGACCCAAATAGAGCAAATAAAAAGAAATGAATGAAAAGAGTATGATATAATAAATAAATTCACCTACATGTAATAATTAGTAAATTCCTTTAATAAAAATCTTAACTCCACCAGTATTAGTTTAATTTGTGCTCTATTTTTTTTATAGATAGATAATTTTCAACTATTAATAATGTATCTTTAGTATTTTTGTATTATTTCATTATAAAAATAAATATATGATATATTTATATGGATAAAACAATATCTCAAGGACATAAATGTCATTTCACATCAAATGATACAATTATAAATCAATAGTCAATATCAAGAAAGAATTTCATTAGCCTTTTTTTTTTTTTTAACTTATATGTCTATATTTTCTCAGTGGACCCATTATATGGCTAACAACCTTTTCACTTTAAAGTCTCAACTTATTCAACCACATTATTTATGAAGTAATATTTTAAATAAATTTAAATTTATAATTTGATTCTCCTTTCATGAAATATTAAGTTGTTTATATAGAACTAAAAATTATTTTGTATTCTTATGTAGTAAATGTTGATTTTTTTCATATATTTATTTTATTATATTCTAAATTTTCTAAGTAAAAATTCTGACTCCACCGAAATTTTCAATACTCTGAATTTCTATTATTTTAATTTTTAATCCAAAAAATACTATCACACAAAAATTTGATCGGTTAAAATTTAAGTCGTTAAACTATTTAAATAAACATATTTTTTGCCCATTATCAAATAATTTTACAAAAAATATCATTAAATCAGTTTATAAATGTTTTACTAGAAATTAAAAAAAATTACGTAAGTGATATTTACATAAGGTTTCGAACACACAATTTTTATATTTATTTATAGGTTGTAGGTGTAATCATCATTAAGTGCATGTCAACTCACAAAACAAATTTAAAAGATAATATTTTGAAAAGAAATTGAATTACATTCAATAGTCAGTGTAAAGAACTTTTACTATATAATTCAAATATATTTATATGTAAGCTTTCATAAAAAAAAGAGATTTGTAATCTTAAAAAAAAAAAAAATACTCCATTCATTCCTTTTTATTTGCTTCATTTGGGTTGTGCTTATATTTTTAAATATTTGCATCTTTAATCTTTCAAGAATAATTTAAATAAAATCTTTCTATTATGCCCTTGTTCAATAAATGTAATCATCATTGATTTGGAAAGAGGTATAAAATTTAATTAGGGGTGTATTAGTGAAATTAATTTTTATTTTATAGGAGTAAATAATTTATTAAGGTATGTGTCTAACCCAAATAAAGCAAATAAAAAGGAATAAACACAGTACGATGTAATAGATAAATTAACCTGCATGTAATATTTCTTTAAACTAACATTAAATAAAAAATATTTTTGGAATCCCTTTAATAAAAATTTTTAACTCCACCAGTATTAATTTTATTTGTGCTCAATGTTTTAAAGATAATTTTCAGCTATCAATAATGAATCTTTAGTATTTTTATATTATTTCATTATGAAATAAATGTATGATATATTTATATGGATTAAAACAATCTGTTATCTCCTTAATATAAATACGTTATTTACTTTCTTTATATGGCATATGAGGTAGAATGATCATATTTTTAAAAAATATTGCTTGAAATATTTTATAGAAAATGTTAATGTATTGACACTAATAATTTTAATTTATCCTTTTGTATGATTTTCAAATAAAATGAAAAAAATAAAAACACTAAAATTAGTTAATTAATTTTAAAAAATTATATTTAACATGATGTTAAAATAAGCATTGAAGTATATTATATTTTAATTTTAATTAGGACAATTTAAATAAGTTGTAAGCTTTTTTTGCTTTTATAAAAATAAAAAACATAGTATTTTTAAAGTGTGATCTCTATTATCATTTTCTTTCATATTTATTTAAAAATATAATTTAATTTTATTGATAAACTAATTAAACATCAATAAATACATTTAAAATTATAATATTGGGCCCATAAAATGACATTTATATACCTAATGAATGAAAATATACGTATACGTGTATAAATATTGCATCTTTTATCTTAATATATTTCTCCTAAGCACATATAGATGACTATGAAACATTACTACATAACTTTTACATATCTATTTTCTCAGAGTATAATATTGAATTGTTCTTTGAGCGAGATTAAAAAAAAAGAGGGAGAGAAAGATATAAAGCAGTGAAAATCTAGAAAGAGACTAACACGGGGGAGGGGGATAGAGAAGGATAATTGTTGATTTTTAGGCATTTCATAATTCGATATGAAAATAGTCAAGTATAGCTAGAGCAATCAAAAGATTCTGCAAGGTAGAATAGACATACGATATTGCTAAAAAATTACATTCACTCCTGAGAAATTTGCATAGACTTCTTCACCAAGAAAGCCTGCCGAAGGTGAACAATCTTTTGTGTACCTTTGAATGAAATCAAAGTGTAAAGCTGCAACATTAAACAAAAAAATGCAAAATTGCATTAACAAAAAAGATAATGCACAAAAACTATAAACTTTTATTTAGTACTTTCGCCTTAATCTTTTTTTAACTGGAAAGGATTGAAGCAGTTGAAGAAAAATGTGAATCTTTTATCTATTGAGCATTTTAAAAAAAATGATTTTACAAGAATATAATCATTACAAGAAAAATAATTAAATACAATAAAAAAAATTGTATACATAGAAAGAGTGGCGAGATAATATTTTAAAATAATTTTAAAAATATTAATGAAGTAATTAGATAACACTCATATTACTATTTATAATTTTTAAAAGGAAAAAATAGCGGATAGTAGAATAAAAAATTAAATTGTATTTGACTATATGAAATCTTTAAATTGTAAATAATATTATAAAGAAAAATATAAAACGTAAAATCTCTTTTGCAATTACCATTGTTTTTATTCATATAAATTTTGTTAAAGGTGGGAGATGAGATGTGGTGAAAATATTAACATAATATCTTTAAATTTTGAATACTATAAATTCTGTTATGCCATTGTTCAGTAAATGTAATCATTATTGATTTGAAAAGAGATAAAATTTAATTAGGGGTATATTAGTGATATTTCTTTTAATTTTATAGGAGTAAAAGATTTATTATGGTACCTTTCTAACCCAAATAGAGCAAATAAAAAGAAATGAATGAAGAGAGTATGATATAATAAATAAATTAACTTACATGTAATATTTAGTAAATCCCTTTAACAAAAATCTTAACTCCACCAGTATTAGTTTAATTTGTGCTCTATTTTTTTTATAGATAGATAATTTTCAACTATTAATGATGTATCTTTCAGTATTTTTATATTATTTCATTATAAAAATAAATATATGATATATTTATATGGATAAAACAATATCTCAAGGACATAAATGTCATTTCACATCAAATGACACAATTATAAATCAATAGTCAATATCAAGAAAGAATTTCATTAGCCTTTTTTTTTTTAACTTATATGTCTATATTTTCTCAGTGGACCCATTATATGGCTAACAACATTTTCACTTCAAAGTCTCAACTTATTCAACCACATTATTTATGAATTAATATTTTAAATAAATTTAAATTTATATTTTGAATCTCCTTTCATGAAATATTAAGTTTTTTATATAGAACTAAAAATTATTTTGTATTCTTATGTAGTAAATGTTGATTTTTTTCATATATTTATTTTATTATATTTTAAACTTTCTAAGTAAAAATTCTGACTCCACCGAAATTTTCAACTCTCAATTTATAATATTTTAATTTTTAATCCAAAAAATACTATCACGCACAAATTTGATCGGTTAAAATTTAAGTTGTTAACCTATTTAAATAAATATATTTTTTGCCCATTATCAAATAATTTTATAAAAAATATCATTAAATTAGTTTATAGATGTTTTACTAGAAATGAAAAAAAACTACGTATGTGATATTCATATAAGGTTTCAAACACACAATTTTTATATTTACTTATAGGTTGTAGGTGTAATCACCATTAAGTGCATGTCAATTCACAAAACAAATTTAAAATATAATATTTTGAAAAGAAATTTAATTACGTTAAATGGTCAGTATAAAGAACTTTTACTATATAATACAAATATATTTATATGTAAGCTTTCATAAAAAAAAGAGATTTGTAATCTTAAAAAAAAAAAAATACTCCATTCATTCCTTTTTATTTGCTTCATTTGGGTTGTGCTTATATTCTTAAATATTTGCATTTTTAATTTTTCAAGAATAATTTAAATAAAATCTTTCTACTATGCGCTTGTTCAATAAATGTAATAATCATTGATTTGAAAAGAGGTATAAAATTTAATTAGTGGTATATTAGTGAAATTACTTTTTATTTTATAGGAGTAAAAACTTTATTAAGGTATGTGTCTAACCCAAATAAAGCAAATAGAAAGGAATAAACACAGTACGATGTAATAGATAAATTAACCTGCATGTAATATTTCTTTAAACTAACATTAAATAACAAATATTTTCTGAATCCCTTTAATAAAATTTTAACTCCACCAGTATTAATTTTATTTGTGCTCAATGTTTTAAAGATAATTTTCAGCTATCAATAATGGATCTTTAGTATTTTTATATTATTTCATTATGAAAATAAATATATGATATATTTATATGGATTAAAATAATCTTTTATCTCCTCAATATAAATACGTTATTTACTTTCTTTATATGGTATATGAGGTTGAATGATCATATTTAAGAAAATATTGCTTGAAATATTTTATAGAAAATGTTAATGTACTGACACTAATAATATTAATTTATCCTCTTGTATGATTTTCAAATAAAATGAAAAAATAAAAACACTAAAATTAGTTAATTAATTATAAAAAATTGGGTTTAACATGATGTTAAAATAAGCTCTGAAGTATATTATATTTTAATTTTAGTTAGGACAATTTAAATAAGTTGTAAGCTTTTTTTGCTTTTATAAAAATAAAAAAAATAATATTTTTAAAGTGTGATCTCTATTATCATTTTCTATCATATTTATTTTAAAATACAATTTAATTTTTTTGATAAACTAATTAAATATCAATAGATACATTTAAAATTATAATATTGGGCCCATAAAATGACATTTATATACCTAATGAATGTAAATATACTTATAGGAACTGACTATGGAAGTGACCATGCTAGGAAAATCAATCCTTGTATCAATTATCAGAACCTTGATACTCATATTTTTGTACCTGACTAAGTAGGCAACAGTCTGTACTAAACTTTATTTATTTAATCTATCCACCTTATCAAAAAAAAAAATATACTTATACATGTATAATTATTTCTTCTTTTATCTTAATGTATTTCTCCTAGGCACGTATAGATGACTATGAAACATTACTACATAACTTTTACATATCTATTTTCTTAGAGTATAATATTGAATTGTTCTTTCGGCGTGGTAAAAAAAAAGAGAGGGTGAGAAAGATATAAAGTAGTGAAATCTAGAAAGAGACTAACGCTGGGAGGGGGCTAGGGCAGGATAATTGTTGATTTTTAGAGCTTTCATAATTCAATATGAAAATAATCAAGTATAGCTAGAGCAATCAAAAGATTCTATAAGGTAGAATAGACATAAGATATTGCTAAAAAATTACATTCACTCCTGAGAGATTTGCGTAGACTTCTTCACCAAGGAAGCCTGCCGAAGGTGAACAAAGCTTTTGTGTACCTTTGCAATGAAATCAAAGTATAAAGCTGCAACATTAAACAAAAAATTCAAAATTGCATTAACAAAAAAGATAATACACAAAAACTATAAACTTTTATTTAGTACTTTCGCCTTAATCTTTTTTTTAACTGGAAAGGATTGAAGCAGTTGAAGAAAATTGTGAATCTTTTATCTATTGAGCATTTAAAAAAATTTGATTTTACAAGAATATAATCAATACAAGAAAAATAATTAAATACAATAAAAGAAAATGGCATACATCGAAAGAGTGGAGAGATAATCTTTTAAACTAATTTTAAAAATATTAATGAAGTAATTAGATAACACTCATATTACTATTTATAAATTTTAAAAGGAAGAAATAGGGAATAGCAGCATAAAAATTTAAATTGTTTTTGATTATATGAAATCTTTAGATGGTAAATAATATTATAAAGAAAAATATAAAACGTAAAATCTCTTTTGCAATTACCATTGTTTTTATTCATATAAATTTTGTTAAAGGTGGGAGATGAGATGTGGTGAAAATATTAACATAATATCTTTAAATTTTGAATACTATAATAGAAAAAGTTAGAGACATAAATTTCTTGTTGCAATTATATGATTGTTTTTTCGTATAGATTTGATTAACAGTGGCATAATTAGGGCTGGGAAAGGGTGAAGGGTGTGTGTGTGTGTCGGGGGGAGGGGTTTTGCGAATAGATCTTTTTCTGGTTTTATTTTTAAAATTGAAGTGTAGGGTTGGGGAAGGGGGTAGGAAAACATGAAATCTTTTTCAAACTTTTAGACACCAAAAATGATTGTTTTTTGTGAAATTATTAAATGACTGTGATTTTTCAAAATGAATGTGAATAAAAGTATAAAAAAGTAAAAGAATAACTGACTAGAATATTAAATCAAGTGATAATCTCATAAAGAATTATTTTATTAGATTAAATACTGATAGAAAACGTCAATTTAAATTTTATTAAAATTACATTAATCTAATATGTTCAGACATGCGTGAGTTTTTCATCTAATACTAGCCTTAGTATACGCGTTCCAAGCGTGTACTTTACCTCAAATCACATCAAATTTATCCTTTTAATCATAAATACTATCAACATTTCAATGGGTAGAAAAATTCTATACATAAATGTAACGCCCCGAAATCCCACCCGAGACGTCACACGGTGCTTAAGACTACAAGTAGCCCCAAGCTAATCCTTTGAGCCTTCTATTGCATTCAATACTCATTTAGGAATTTAAAGTCAGATATTTAGGAATAAATCTCATCAATCCACACTGCAAATAAAGTGTCCAAATCATAAGATACTGAATAGTCCAACGACACAACTGACAGTCTAGTCTGACAAAGCCTCTACAACTCAAAGAATAGGAAGTCATTGGGCCAGATCCCCAACTGACTTATACTCGAATGAAAGAAGATAAATACAACAGCTGATATTACAGAACATCTGGAAATCTGGTCCTCGAACCATGAGGACTCACCACTGCAGGAATGTAGATAAAAACGGTCAAAATTACTGAAGCTGCTGGGACTGAGCACCTGAACCTACATCATATGAAAATGTAGCCCACATACAGATATGTGGGTCAGCACTTTGGGAATGTACTGAGTATATGTGGGTTTATGCAATTAAGTAACCAAAATCATTATTTTTTATATAATCATGCATATGGATTATAATGACTCATATAGCTGGAATAAAGTTGAATATAAGAATTATAAATCATGAGTAATGAACGTATATCATAAATCTCGTGAGTCATCATACTTAGCTCAAAACCTGAATTTCTTCTTTTATTCTCAAAACTCGAAGGCTAAAGAAATCTGTAAACAATATTTTCAAAACTCATACTTTCAACTTGATTCAGAGTAAGGGACAACTTTGGGAGTTTCTTTTAACCGACATAAACCATGTGAGCTACATGGAGTCCAACGTCCAACCCACGTTGGGGAGAGCTGTCCTATCCTTGCCATCGAAGTAGGACCTTAATGTTTAATTCAAATTCATTAGTGATCACTATATCAGCCTCAGGCTCACATCCTATAGGGGCACGTAGTTCTAGGGAAGTATCACACTTCCCGCTTGGTGCTAAATACTACTCCCGGACTTAGCTCAGAACTTTAATCAGTCTCAGGCTCACATCATAAATAATTTCAATACTTTGCATTCGGGAGCCAATATGCTACCCCTTTTTTCATAAATCGATCAAATGCGAATTTCTTGTCTTAATTCAATATCAAACAACAATCTTTGCTTTTGGAAATACTTATAAAATCATGTCCACGACTCGAGATCAAAATCTCCTTATAATTTCATCACATATAGTTAGAACCCAAAATATAAAGATTTAATACATCAAAATCATATCTAAATTTCATACTCAACAATCACTCGAAAATCTTCACTTATCTCAATTAAAATATTGGAAATAAATTCATGACATAAATATCATAATTTTAACAACTCAAAATTCATATCACAAATTCCGTAAATTCATTCTCAATACTCATGTCAAATAAATTAAACAACATCAATTCTTAATAGGAAAAATATAACTCAAAATATGTATATCTCAACTCAAATCATATCAAGATAAAATATCATGCCTTCAAATACTCAATTCATTGACAATTCCTTAAACTCAATATAAGAATAAGTTGATATAAACTTTAACATAATAATTCATATAATCTTTATAAAAATCAAGTTTTGGGCACAAGAACGGAAGGATTATTCTTGTTCAAACCCCACATACCTCAAATTTTTGATTTTTGGATGAACTTGTGATTCCGGACTCTACTCGTGAAAATAAGATATGCTCCTTGAAGATCTCGACTTGGGGATTATGATTATCAGATTATTTTTTAATTTTATCGGATGAATTTTTATGGATCTTGAATTTTTTTGCTTGGACGTTGTACGTTGGTTTTTCTTTTCTTTTCTTTTCTTTTCTTTTCTTTTGTTTCTGGGTTTCTGGAGTGGACGAACGAAAATGGCCAAATGGAGCCAATTATTATGTTAATGAACGGAAAAAGATTGAAAAAGTATTGGAGCACCGGAGTTCACCAGGCGTCTCCTGACTTGGAGCACCGGAGTACACTAGGCGGCGTCTGGTCTAAATCACCGATATTCACCAGGAGGTGCCTGTTCTACTATAGTGCAGTTGCCAGGCGTCGCCCGCTTATCGCGTGGGCTCACTGGGACCAAAATCCAAACGCGCCCTAAACGAGGTCTAAAAATTCTGAAACTCACCCTAGATGTAGTATTGACTTGCCCCATAACACAACTTGAAAATCGAAAAACGGATGTCAGAAAGGTTGTAAAATAATTCATCGAAGTTAAGGTCTCGAAATAAAACTAAGTCCTGGAATACTTAACCCGATTTTCAAAGTGTAAAACTTCTTTCAAGTCATTAGGAAGACTTAAACGACGAGGGAACTTCACGAGGTAATACAATATCTCCCCCTTGGGAACATTAATCCTCGAATGTCTCTCGATAGGCTAAGAATATAGGGAAAACTGAGAATACACAACTCGAAGAACTTACTTAATTAGCTCAACTTCACTCTAAACTCATGAATACTTCAAAGGAATATAATGAGCTGTTTATGAATAGCTAGACAATGTAATAATGGATAAGAAAGGTCTGAATTAATAAAGAATAGTACCTTTGGCTTGCTCGGAGAAGAGGTACGGGTACTTGGCTCTCATATCTACTTCTGCTCCCAAGTAGCACCCTCAACTGACTGATTACGCCACAAAACTTTGATAAAAGGAACTTCTTTGTTCCTTAGTCTTCGTACTTGGAAATCAAGGATCTCAATGGGGGTCTCATCAAAGGAAAGACTGTCCTGAACTAGAACGCTTAGAAAACAAAAGTCGTTCACTGAATGCTTAAGAACTGAATCACTACTAGTTATCTGAATCTGAAACTGAGCCATGATGCAGGGATTGAGCTAATTTCTTAATTTGGACGGGCGCACACATCTCACCCCATAGGATTGCTTTACTCACAAAACTTCAGGGTAGAACGACTAGATGGAAAATTTGAAATCTATAGGGGCTTATCTACTTGATTGCTAAATCGGACTGCACATTACATGGACTAGATCCTACTGGTTGCTCGTACTCAAATGGAGTATTTCTTCAAGACTCCTTCTAAGAAATCCAAATAACATTAGGGTGCAAATCAACCACAACATCAATACAACAATATTGCTTGGAAAATGAGACATTTATGGCATAAGTTAGGATAAAATCACTAGACTTTAGGAAATAAAACTTCTTACTTTCAATCTTCGCAACGCTCCTCAAATACTCCCTCTACTATACTACTTCCCTTAACCATAGTAGTTGATTCAACTTATTATTCTCACACGGCGTTCACAAATACCTCTACTACTGTCTAAACCGAGCTAAATTCTCTCACCATGTTCAAGCCTAACACAACATACTCACCAGATACGCCATATAATACTATAATACTAGCATAAATTGTGAATCCAGCATACCTTGTATTTCCCAACTTCTCACCTCATGCATAGTTCCCATTACAACTCCAACAATCACATACACCCTCGTACTAGGCATCTACTAACTTACAGTGCATTCATCCAGATATACAAACATAACGTTCAAGCCTATATGTATAACCACATATGCATTTCTAAGCAAACACTCTTAAGGGGTATTCTAATAACCCCATCAATGACATTCTCACATTCATCATTCAATTCTTCGGGAAACACACATGAAACAAGACACAACAATATTCCCGAACATATCACATTAAACTTTAACTAACCATGACATGTATCAAAGACTTGGCCTCAATCATTACTTCACACTTACCGACTTAGATAAAATGAGCACACCACAATGTTCATCAACAAGGACCGCTTACTTTTCTCCCATCACAACTGTTCGTCCCCACTATCTTGACTAAGTAAAGGTAACTAAAAGATTAGGACATGAGGATCTGAAAGTGAACAAATGCTATGTACAACCTTACACTCGACTGGGACTTAAGGAATAGAGTATTTAATACTGTATTCTCATCAAAGGGGTCTAGTTTGAGGACATGCGCCATACAAACCCGAATTTCCTGATCATATAAGCATTTCTTAAGTTCTTGGACTGCACATACCGCAAAGCTTAGGTACATGGGCCATGAGTCGTATAACCTGAGTTTGGACTTCATAACTTATGGAATGTGATTCCAATTGATGGATGAACTGGAACTTTCTTATCTTGGGAACTAGGAGGGTACATGATTCTTTATGATATATACGACCGCGAATCATGACTATGGAACTGGTATGTAAGGCATGGGTGGTATGGGGATGACTGAAAATACAGAAATAAGGATGGGTCGAGCATCATTCATTCTTACAGGTATTCTACAACTTACTTGGCATATCTATTAGAATCTGAAAACTTGATTTGGTTATTCTTTCTATCATCTCCCCCTTAGATTCAAGCCATCACTCTAGGTCGGTGACCCAGTATATAAATTCTTAGTCAAACTGCAATTACTTTCTCTAGAGTCCGAGATATAACAGTACATATGAATAATAGGACTTATCCTAAATGAATACACCTGAAGGAATAAAACCAACTCTCAATACTACCTTCTGAGTTACACCCTACCTTTCTATAGCTCCAATAGTCATTATATAGTACTCGAACACTTATTAACTCAGAAATAATGCATCCCCACTACACCTTGGGCGAACCTCCTCATTAAACATATAACATCATACTTAATTACAAGCCAAATAAACCTATGCCCTTGCATACACTGTTCAAGCTTACTAGATCACTTCCATCCAACGAGCATCACAATGAACTCACTCATTATATCCATCTCGCTCATCATCTATTTTTCAGACTTAGTGTCTAGTTCTAGCTATATTTAACCTAAAGGTGTCAAACAGGCAGATTTTAATCGGCCCAAACTGGCCCACTAAAGAAAACTGGACCGGTTTGACCCGGACCAGTAAGCCCAAGGGCTTTAAGGGCCCAGGTTCCGATTCGATTGAATTTTGGATTTGGGTCCGATTAATCCGGACCGAACCTAACCCGGTTAGGTCCCGTCGATTAACCGGTCCGGCCTGGATAAGCCCGATTTATTTATTTATTTATTTTTTAAAGATTTTGGAAAATTGGGCCAAACTAGCCGTTGGCCCAATGACTATAACGGCTAGTTTGGGCCTAAATATTAAAAAAAAAAAGTTTTATTTTATTTAAAATTATTTTTAAACCAAAAAAAATTTCTATAAATACCCTACACTTTCAAATCATTTTCCACACAATTTTTCATTCTCCCAAATCTCATTTCTCAATTCTCAATTCTCAAATATTCTATATATTTAATTTCTAAAGTGCTCTCTTTAATTTTTTTAATTTTGCGATTACTAAGTACGAGTGAAAGTTTCTAAAGTCACAACCTTCGGATACTTCTAAAATTTGGTATTGTCGTTCCATCTCTTACTTTGAATTTTTAATTAGTGTATTAATTGTTGAATATTTATTTTTATTACTTTTTGTGTATTTTGAATATTTTTTAGTTTGATTTATACTATGGATAAATTAAGAAACCTAGGTAAAAGTGTCAATATTTTTTGTCCCAGAAGTGGTAGTGGTAGCAAAAAGAGAATTAGTAGCAGTAGAGGTACTTCAAGTACTAGATATACCCGTGTGCCTTCGCCTTGGTACCACTTAGTCAACCTTTTGAGGAAGAAATAGGTGTAGGTGCTCACGATATGGATTATTTAGAAGTTCAGAAAAATTACGGTATAGAAAAAGAAAATGAAGTAGATGCAGTTGATTTAAAGGAAGATGATGAAAATATTGGTGAGACACCCGAAGTAGGAAATGCTAGCGTTAGATCTGAATCGGTTAATCTCCCTCCCCGTCCTCCCCGTGCCCCAAGAGCTCGTAAACAAACTAGTGTTGCATGACAATTTTTTGAACGTATATCAGATACTGAGGTGCAATGCAATATTTGTCAAAAAATATATATGCATAAAAGAGGAGACAAGCAAGGGGGTATGGGTCCGTTAATGAGACATTTAGCTGAAGAACACCAAAGAGAGTTAAAAATTGCACAAGGTGGTGTGGCTTTTGGTAGGCCCATACAAACTAGAATGGACCCAACAACCAGTCACGTAATGAAGAAGTATAATAAATTGAGGGACCGGGAAAAAATAGCAAAAATGGTAGATGTAGGTTTTTTGTCTTTTAGTTTTCCTTCTTCTGATGCTTTTATTCATTATATTCAAACAATTTATAATCCTATGTTTAATGGTATTCCTAGAAGTACTTGTCGGTCTGATATTTTTAGACTTCATTCATAATATTATTTTTATTTATCTACATTGTTAAAAAATATTCAATGTATAATATCCCTAACTTCTGATATTGGTCGTGCTGTAAATAAAAATAATTATTCAACCGTTACTTGTCACTGGATGGATAGTAATTTTGTGATGCAAAAAAAGTATTCTTATTTTTTTTATATGATGAAGATCATAAACATACTGGACAATTTATTGCTGACTCGATACATAAAGTTGCGGTATTTTATGGTATCAAAAATAAAATCTTATGTATTGCTTTTGATAATGCTTCTAACAACAAGACTGTTATAACAAAGTTGAAATCTAAGCTATCACCGCCGTTACCTAAAATTTTTCATATTAAGTGTGCATGTCATATATATAATTTAATTTTAAAAGATGGTCTTCAGTTTTTTGAGATTTATATTGAAAAAATACGTCTTGCTGTTGGTTTTATACAAAAAAATAATCGTAGATCGAGAATTAAAGAATTTAAAGTTAAATGTCAAGAAAATGGACTTGCACCGATATTGATGCTTGAGGAAATTGATATTAGATGGAATTCTACGTATGATTTTTTAAAAAGTTGTTATAAATAGAGTTCCTATTACATTAGGTTTTAACCAACATTGTGGTTCATTTGTTGATTTTGCTGATTGCATGCTACTTGATTTTGATTGGGTTGTAATTAATAATCTTGTTAAGTTTTTGAAATTTTTTTATGTAGCTACGGTTGAATTTTCCGGTGCTTATTATCCTACAGTTTGTAGTATTTTGGGATATATAACCGATATTTCTGATTTGCTCAAAGAATATAAAAACAAAGAAGGTTATGAAGATGCTGTTGGTGCCATGTTTACTAAATTTAAAAAATATTTTTTCTCGATTACTCCTATTTTCTTGATTGGTGCTATGCTAAATTCGTGCATCAAATACCATATTACGTGACACTTTATTACTCTTATTTGTCGTAACTTAGAAATAAATACTTACAATGATTCTGAACAAGTCCAACCTGATTTGTGGACGGCTACGTCTGATGCGAATGCTTACATAGATAAATTATATAACCACCATGCTGATTTAGTTGATTTAGCTGTACCGACACATATCAGTCCAACTATTGCTCCTCATCCTCCCGAGGTGCCATCATTTTCTAAAAGGCCGGTACATTGTGGTTTTCCTGATTCCTTTTATGATTTACCCTTTTGGAACAGTGTTGATGAGGGATCTTACACA
>CM061557.1:10397037-10482037 GCA_030864225.1 Capsicum baccatum var. pendulum
TTCTTGTCACGACAGCCCTAAACCCTGTTGACACCTAATTTTTTCCATCCACGACTAAATTTAATCATGAGTTTCTTTGATTTTTAATAAAATTAAAATATTTATTTCATTTGAATAAAAATTTATTAAATATATTTGTAGGTAATTTTGTAATTTTAAGTAGTGATTATAATTTATTGTATTCAATTATACGAGATTTTATAATTTTGTTACTTAAATATTTATTTTTTAAAATATCGGATTTTAATCAAGGCTTATAGATTCAAATGATTATAGTTTAGATTTAAATATAATTTAATCTCAAAAAATAATTTATTAGAATAAATATGTGTTTGATTTTATAAAATCAAGAAGCTCGGGATTAAAGGAAGTATTAATTCACATCAAATTTCAATTTAATTTAGTCAATCTATTAGATTTGGACATAATTGAAATCAAATTGGCCATAATTGTAATGGAATCCGTCAATTAATTTGTAATTTGGTCAAAATTAAATAAATATGACTAAATTTTAAATCTCAATTGGGGTTATATTTTAAATAACCCCAAAATTTTTAAAAACTCTCATAACTTCTACCTAATTCCACAAAAAAATAATTTCAAATTGTACTACATTGTACTATTTTTCCCCCCAACTTTGTCTTTTGCCAATTTTGAAATTCAAAAGTTGTACTACATTGTACAATTTCCCCCCCCACTATCTTCCACCTCACCTTATCTTCAATTTTAAAATTTCAAAAACACCCTATTTGCTTTTTCTCCCACATTGGTGGAGGAAAAGAAATAAATCCTCATCCTTTCCTACAAATATTTTTCTCCCATATTGGTGGAAGAGAGAAAAAAAATTCTCATTTCTCTCCTATAAATACTACCACTACTTTGGTAGAAAAAGAAAAAAAGGGAAGGGAAAAAAAAGGCTAGAAAGGTGAAAAAAATCCTTTTTGAGCAAAATATTATTTTTATTTAGTAAAATTTTTTTGTTTCATAGAGTTGGTCGGCTAATTAAGAATTTCAAGTTGCCGTCAACATTTTTTTTGTGGTGGTTGATTCCGACGAAGTTCGTAGTCTCGTTTTGCTGCCTCCAAAAAGGTAAACACATCTTTCCTTTATTTATTTTTTATTATTATTGTTTTCTTCATCTTTTTTCTTCTTCATAGTTTGTAATATAATTTTATTTGTTGTGATTGTATGCTGTAGATGACCTTAAAGACCCTAGGACGTTGTGGTATCGATATTCTAATTATTTTCATGTTCATGATATAAATGAGCTAACAATAGTCGTATGTGTCTTTTTTTTTAATTTATTCTTTGATTATTTTGGATAAAGTTTCAATCTTTGCTTAAAAGATGTATTTATGCTTTGTTTAAACTCATTGTTGTTGGATATATTTGTTTTTATCATGTAAAGTTATTTTCTTTATGTTGAAAATAATAGTTAATGTTGAATGTTTCGCCTTTTCACCTTATTCTTTGATTATTTTGGATAAAGTTTAGATCTTTTCTTGAAAAACATAATCATGTCTTGTTTAAACTCATTATTGTTGAGTATATTTATTTTTAGCATGTAAAATTCTTTTCCTTATGTTGAAAAGAATAGTTAATATTGATTGTTTTGCCTTTTGACCTTATTCTTTGATTATTTTTGATAAAGTTTAGACCTTTACTTGAAAAGTCATACCCATGTCTTGTTTAAACTCACTGTTGGTAGATATGTTTGTTTTTATAATGTAAAGTTATTTTCTTTATATTGAAACGAATGGTTAATATTGATTGTTTTGCCTTTTGACTTTATTCTTTGATTGTCATTGTTTTGCAGAAATTTTAACTTTTTGAGAGTCGCTACTTAATTTTAAAAAGGAATTAAGAAACCTTTAAAGATTTACTTACAACAATTCAAAACAGGAAAATCAATTTAAGTTTTGAAGATTCTGAGTAAGTGGTTCTTATTAACGTTTCAGGAAGGTGTTAGGCACCTAAAGCATCCGCTAACTTGCGATTATTCAATTTGTTTGAAAATGTCTTTGATTAATTTCTAAAGATTAATTTGCTAAAAAAATGATTGATTTTAGAAATATTTTGAAAGTTTGCAAAAATTAGTTTTTAGCTAATTCGTTAGGGGATTTAACTAGGTTCACAAAAGGCATGCAAAACAAATAATCAAAAAGAAAAGGGAAAGGGGAGAAGTAGCGATTTAGGCTTTGAAGCCCAAACCGCAGAACCTGTCCTAATCTAGTTGGGTTTTCAACCCATTTCTCCTTTCACCTGTCCTATTCCTATGTTTTTGAGCCCTTTGACTCAAGTTTTTTGCTTTACCTATATTAAATACAACTTTGGCTTCGAGGCCCAAAAATGAATAGACGAATAAGTAAAAAAATAAAGGGAATAAAAACAAGACTAATAAAAGGAGATAAGCCTCTTCTTCCTTCCTTCAAACTTCTCGTATTTGGACGCCACGGGATCACTTTTGAACTTAGAACTTCGGGCTTGATCCAAAGAGATGGGCCTCACTATTCCCTCATGAAATGCAAGAGGCAGGAGTCCATTTGGACTTCAAAATTTTCATGCAAAATAAGGAAACATAAAGGACCTTAACACATCATTAACGAAGGAAAAGAGTAAATAAATTTAGCACATGGCCAACCAAGGGAAAAGAAATAAATTAAAATTAGTTAACGCACCATTTCTGTCAAAGAAAGTACAAATTAGACGAAAACTATTGCGGTTTTAACCGAACATGATATGAATCATTAAATAATCATAAGCCGATATGAAAAATAGTAAGACGTATTCGCATTGATTCAAGTTTACAAACTCACATCATTATCCGTCGTTGAGATTTAAAGAAACAAAAGATTAAATATGAAAAATTCTCTCTGATCTTATTAGGCTAGTCACAATATCTAGGCGAACCGTTTACAGTGGACAAAGCAACATGTGAAATGAAAACAATGGATAAATAACTAAGTAACGATATCGGGGGTTTAATCAAGTGCTTGCAAACTGAAGGAAGCAAAACAAAGTTAAAATCGAGGATCAAACGATTGCAACAACAATCAACATAGTGTAGAAAATCTCTAGATACGCAAAAGGAAACTAGAAATGAAAGGTAAAATCTTGCTAGTGTATATGTTTGATTCATACTATGGACTTTTAGGTAAACCACCACATCCGTTTAGGAGTATTTTCGACATGGTCAGATTAAAATTACGACTTGAGCGCTACTCCAGGGAAATGGTACAACAGAAGTCACAAAACAACCCCTTAGGCTATCACAGCCAACTACAGCAGACAGATCCAGCATCATTCAAGATACACAGATAACTACTTTATATGAAGAAAAAGGGATGAAGCAGAGAAAATGAAGCGGAAAGAGGGACGAGGGTACGTTTACCTTTTGGGGGCAGCGAAAGGGACAACGATCTATTAGCAAACTTATCGCTACATGGAATCTCATGACGCCCACCACCAACGGAGAGTCCCTTTGGCTTTTACCTCTTAGATATTTTGCAACCCCCCAGATTTTCAAACTAAATATCTTCAAATCTTAGCTTTTTCTGAAAATATTTTGGAACTCCCTTTGCCTGTAAAACTTCCAACTCAAAAGGGAAAGAAAATAAGAGAAGAGAAAAACATACTTCTCGTTTATTTTAGCTCCATATCCCTCCTTCGAGACTTGACCTCCCCACAAAGAGAAGAAGACCCCCCGAAAAAAAAAGACCAAAGAAAGAAACCCAAAATTTCTCCAAAAGAAACCTAACCTCCTGAATTTTCCAACTCAAAATTCCTAGCCCCTGCCAGAAGAGAGAAGAAAGGAAGAACCCCCCTTCAATATTGACCCTAGGGACCCTTTTTATAGAAGTTCCATTAGGGTTTCCCTAGGGATTTCAAATAAGGGCAAACTCCAAATTTCACCCGAATCCGACTACCCCCAACGGTCTGTACCACTCTTCGTCATTTTCCGCTAGAAATCAAAAAATGGATTAGCCAATGCAAAACCATCCTTCCAAGAACCAATGAAATTTTCCATAGGGGTACAAACTCATACCTCTTTAACCGAGATTCTAGGGATTTAAACGTTTAACAAGAAACCTAGGCATGTTTATAAAAGGTTTATTAGCCTCTTCATTATACGGGTACGCGTGGGATGCGCGGATAAGGTTATAAATGGGTCGGGTATGGCCAAGGGTTAAATGATGGTATATTGCTAGGTCGATGCGGGTTGAAGACGGGTTAAGGGGTCGTTGGGAGATGATTATCAGGTTTTGTAGATGGTTTAATCACGATTTGGATTTGCGTCTTTCCTATGCTGTATGCTGACTATTGATGGCTACTGGTACAAAAAGTTGATGTAGAAGATAACTAAATGGGTAGGGTAGGTATAACTTTGGTCCTGTTGTTGAATTGGGCTAGCCAGGAAGAAAGAAAATGGGGGTCAGTTATGGGTCTAGTTGAGACGGGTTGGGTCAGCTGATGTTGTTGGGTTGCACAGCTGGCCCAAATTTGGTTAGGGATTGGGAGATTGTTTGGGTTAAAATAAAAAGATGAATTAGATTTTGGGCTATTTGTTAAATAGCCTATGATAGGATTTAGCCAATTGTGTTTAAATTTTGACCTAATTGAGGATTAGTTGGCATATTGTGTTGCAATTGTAGCCAAATCAACTTCAATTAATAAATCAAGATTTGAAATGAACTTATTAACTAATTTAATCCCGAACTTCTTTGATTCGATAAAATCAAGTAAGCATTTCTCCAAATAAAGTATTTTTGAAGTAGATCATTTTCAACTCGAGATTTTAATTATCATATTTATTTTCAAAAATAATCTTTAATTAAAATCTGATATTCCATAGAATAAACATTTAAGCAATCAAATTATATAGTATCCCATAATTGACGATGATAATATGTAATTGCTACTTAAAAGTGACAAAATCACGTACAAATACTTTTCAAAGAAAATTTATTCGGATGAAATAATTATTTTTGATTTTATCAAAAATCGAAGAAGCTTGAGATTAAATTTTGTCATGGAGGGAAAAAATTAGGTGTCAACAACTGCCCCCTCCCTTTGGGTAGGATGGATGCAAGTAATCCTGGGTAAAGGGAGGTTGACATTCCTAATTTTTGTCCGACCATAGATTTGAATCTGAAAGAAGTTGGTTTTTGCACGAGTTTCATATAGTCATGTCTGGACCGTGGTATTAGGTTTCCTACATATCTCAGGTTACATGAGAATTCAAGCCACTTGTAGTTCATAAATCTTGATTTAAAGCATGATTTTTAAAAAACTTCACAAGTTGTCTCGATTTTTGGAGTTTTTGATAAAGTCAAAAAGCTGAGGAATAGAGTAATTTTGGGGGAGGTTGGAATGCAGTCGAGTTTTCTACATAGAGCACAACCTACATATCCCTGAGACTCAGGGAATCAGACTGCTTGTAGTTTGACTCTATCAGTAGAAAAGATAGTCTTTTATTTTCAGACAATCTTTGGATCAGGATGAGTGACAAATTGATCGAGTTGTGGAAAAGATGCTTGTAACCTCTAAATCATGAATGTGGGATCCTTCACCCATAGACAAGAACTTATCTAGACATAATTTCCAAAACTCTAAGTATGTTGTCACCCGAAGGAGAAAGTTCCCCTCGGTATGAATTAAGAAAAAATCCCAGAGGTAAGGCCGAGACTAGAATATCCAAATATATGCACATGCCTTCTAATAAAGGCATGGTTAGATGGTAGTGGTCATCATCATTTAGCTCACGTCTAGAGAGTTTGACGTCCCTCTCTAGACTATGTCCCATTTTGCTGCTAAGAAAGAGTTCCACGTTATGCTGTGTCCTTTTTGGAGTCGTCCGCACCTGTGGTGTGATTTGAGATTTTCATTCTCTCGTATGCTCTTGACAATATCTCAAATTTAAATCATCAGTAATAAGCCCAATTCACGAAAGAGGTGTGTGGTATTTTACCATATCTCTACGTGAGTTGTTGTCTAAGAAGTGAAGTCATCTCTTCTTGTACCTTTTTGGAAGAAATAACTTGTAGTAACAGACACAACAATCTTCTTGGTTGTTGCATAATTATCTCATTTATCGAGCGAACGTGTCTTCAAAGTGGGTGGACCTTTTGGACACCGGCGATACTTTATGCAGAACGGTCCCTACAACTATGTAATCTTATGCTGGTGTGGCAAGGCTTTTGATTACCTATATCACTTGTTGTACGTGGAAAAATAACCTCTCTAGTTATAACCGATGATTGATTTATAAATTTTCCTTAAATTGTCAATCTTTGGATAATCTTGCGCATTATTTGACGTTGGATACGAGGCGACTTACAGATATCCTTTGAATTTCTAGATTTTAGGTAATCCTATATATTATCCGACTTTGGATAAGAGATGGCTTACAGATATCCCTTCAATCGCTAGCTTTTAGGTGTTCCTGCACATCATCCAACCTTGAATACAATATGACTTATAGATAATTCCTCAAATTGTTAGTCTTTGGGTAATCCTTCACATAATCGATCTTGGATATGACGCGGCTTATAGAGAACCCTAGGACGTACCAATTTGATAATCTTGCATATTCTCAGGTAAGGATTTAGTTGCGACTTATGGATAACCTTTGAACTATCAACTTTTGGGCAATCTTGCACACTATCCGATTAGGATGTTGTTATGGCTTACGGATGACCTACAGGTTATCAACTTATAGGTGATCTTGCACACTGTACTGTTTCAAATAATATGACTTATAGATGACCCTCAAATTGTCAAATTCCAAGAAACCTTATATATCATTCATCGTTAGATAACGACTTAAAGACGTTCCTTTAAATCGTGTGCTCTTGATGCATTCAGATGTTGATTCATTAAAAGATAATGATATCCTCGACGCCAGCATTGTATCTAGCACGTCAATAGATATATTAAATGCTGATGATATCCTCGACGCCAGCGTTGTGTCTAGCGCATCAAAAAATATTGAATGACGATGATATCCTCGACACAGTGTTGTGTCTAGCGCATCAAAAAATATTGAATGCCTTCTGGGTCGATCTAGAGAAGGCTTACGACAAAGTTCCCAGGGAGGTGCTTTGGAGATGCTTGGAGGTGAGTCGAGTCCCGATGGCCTATATCAGAGCAGTTAAAGATATGTATGATGGAGCGAAAACTCAGGTGAGGACGGCGGGAGGAGACTCAGAGCATTTTACTGTCTTGACAGGATTGCATCAGGGATCTACTCTTAGTCCTTTTTTGTTTGCTTTGGTAATGGATGTGTTGACACGGAGTATCCAAGGGGAAGTGCCTTGGTGTATGCTTTTTGCAGACGATGTAGTTCTGATTGACGAGACCCAAAAGGGTGTGAATGACAAATTAGAGGTGTGGAGACAAACTCTTGAGTCTAAAGGGTTCAGGTTGAGCAGAAGCAAGACAGAGTATTTGGAATGCAAGTTTAATGACGTGAGGTTGGAGGATGAGGTGGTAGTGAAGCTGGAATCGCAGGAGGTATGTAAGAGGGATAGTTTCAAGTATCTCGGGTCCGTGATTCAGGGTAACGGTGAGATTGACGAGGATGTCTCGCACCGTATTGGGGCGGGATGGTTGAAGTGGAAGCTCGCGTCGGGGGTGTTGTGTGATAAGAAGGTGCCGCCCAAGCTTAAAGGCAAATTCTACAGGATGGTAGTCCGTCCGGCCATGTTGTATGGAGCGGAGTGTTGGCCAGTTAAGAACTCCCACATCCAAAAAATGAAGGTGGCGGAAATGCGAATGTTGCGCTGGATGTGTGGGATGACTAGAGGGGACAGAGTTAGGAATGAGACTATCAGAGAGAAGGTTGGGGTGGCTCCAGTGGAGTGCAAGATGCGGGAAGTCCGATTGAGTTGGTTTGGACACGTGAAGAGGAGGGACATGGATGCCCCGGTCCGTAGGTGTGAGAGGCTAGCGTTGGATGGTTTTAGGCGGGGTAGGGGTAGGCCGAAGAAGTACTGGGGAGAGGTGATTAGACGGGACATGGAGCAGTTACAGCTCACCGAGGACATGACCCTAGATAGGAAGGTCTGGAGGGCGAGGATTAGGGCAGAAGACTAGGGCCAGTTTGGGGGCGCAAGGGTAGGGAGTGGGGGATTATTCCTGTTATTCTTCCTACTCTTATTTTTATTCCTATTCCTATTCTTCTTCTTGTTACGATTTTGGTGTTCCATGTTTTATTATGTATCTGAGTGCTTCCCGATGTTTCCTACTACCATGCGTTACTTTATATTTATATTTATATTTATATTTATATTTGTGTGGCGACTGTCTTGAGCCGGGGGTCTATCGGAAACAGCCTTTCTACTTCTTCAGAGGTAGAGGTATGGACTGCGTACATCTTACCCCCCCAGACCCCACTAGGTGGGAATACACTGGGTTTGTTGTTGTTGTTGTTGTTGTTGTTCTGGGTCGATAGTATGAGATGGCATTTGCGGCAATGATATGAAATGGCCCATACGGTAATGATATGCGATTGACCTGACGGCAATGATATGTAATGGCCTTTGGGGCATGATATGCGATTGACCTGGCGGCAATGATATGTAATGGCCTTTGGGGCAATGATATGTAATAGACTTTGCGGCAATGAGATGCAATGGCCCTTGCGGCAATGATATGTAATGGCCTTTGCAGCAATGATATGTAATGTCCTTTATGGCAATGATCTTCAATGGCCTTTTCAGCAATGATACGTAATGGCCTATGCGGTAACGATATGCAATGACCTTTTCGGCAATGATATGTAATGGCCTTTACAACAATGATATGTAATGACCCTTACGGCAATAATATGCAATGGCCCTTGCGGGATTAAAGGAAGTACTAATTCACATCGAATTTCAATTTAATTTAGTCAATCTATTAGATTTGGACATAATTGAAATCAAATTGGCCATAATTGTAATGCAATCCGTCAATTGATTTATAATTTGGTCAAAATTAAATAAATATGACTAAATTTTAAATCTCAATTGGGGTTATATTTTAAATAACCCTAGAATTTTTAAAACCTCTCATAACTTCTACCTAATTCCACAAAAAATAATTTCAAATTGTACTACATTGTACTATTTCCCCCCAACTTTGTCTTTTGCCAATTTTGAAATTCAAAAGTTGTACTACATTGTACAATTTCCCCCCACATTATCTTCCATATCACCTTATCTTCAATTTTAAAATTCCAAAAACACCCTTATTTGCTTTTTCTCCCACATTGGTGGAGGAAAAGAAATAAATTCTCATCCTTTCCTATAAATACTTTTCTCCCACATTGATGGAAGAGAGAAAACAAATTCTCATTTCTCTCCTATAAATACTACCATTACTTTGGTAGAAAAAGGAAAAAAGGGAAGAAAAAAAAAGGTTAGAAAGGTGAAAAAATCCTTTTTGAGCAAAATAGTTATTTTCATTTAGTAAAAATTTTTTGTTTCATAGAGTTGGTCGGCTAATTAAGAATTTCAAGTTCCCGGCAATATTTTTTTGGTGGTGGTTGATTCCGACGAAGTTCGTAGTCTCGTTTTACTGCCTCCAAAAAGGTAAACACATCTTTAATTTATTTATTTTTTATTATTATTGTTTTCTTAATCTTTTTTCTTCTTCATAGTTTGTAGATATAATTTTATTTGCTGGAATTGTATGCTGTAGATGGCCTTAAAGGCCCTAGGACGTTGTGGTATCGATATTCTAATTATTTTCATGTTCATGATATAAAGGAGATAACAATAGTTGTATGTGTCTATTTTTTTAATTTATTCTTTGATTATTTTGGATAAAGTTTCAATCTCTACTTAAAAGATGTATTTATGCTTTGTTTAAACTCATTGTTGTTGGATATATTTGTTTTTAACATGTAAAGTTATTTTCTTTATGTTGAAAATAATAGTTAATGTTGAATGTTTCGCCTTTTCACCTTATTCTTTGATTATTTTGGATAAAGTTTAGATCTTTTCTTGAAAAACATAATCATGTCTTGTTTAAACTCATTATTGTTGAGTATGTTTATTTTTAGCATGTAAAGTTATTTTCCTTATGTTGAAAAGAATAGTTAATATTGATTGTTTTGCCTTTTGACCTTATTCTTTGATTATTTTAGATAAAGTTTAGGTCTTTACTTGAAAGTCATACCCATGTCTTGTTTAAAATCATTGTTGGTAGATATGTTTGTTTTTAGCATGTAAAGTTATTTTCTTTATGTTGAAAAGAATGGTTAATATTGATTATTTTGCCTTTTGACTTTATTCTTTGATTGTCATTGTTTTGCGGAAATTTTGGCTTTTTCAGAGTTGCCACTTAATTTTGAAAAGGAATTAAGAAACCTTTAAAGATTTACTTAAAACAATTCAAAATAGGAAAATCGGTTTAAGTTTTGAAGAATCTGAGTAAGTGGTTCTTATTAACGTTTTAGGAAGGTGTTAGGCACCTAAAATATCCGCTAACTTGCGGTTATTCGATTTGTTTGAGAACGTCTTTGATTAATTTCTAAAGATTAATTTGCTAAAAAAATGATTGATTTTAGAAATATTTTGAAAGTTTGCACAAAATAGTTTTTTGCGAATTCATTAGGGGATTAACTAGGTTCGCAAAAGGCATGCAAAACAAATAATCAAAAAGAAAAGGGAAAGGGAAGAAGAAGCGATTTAGGCTTTAAAGCCCAAACCGCTTAACCTGTCCTAATCTAGTTGGGTTTTCAACCCATTTCTCCTTTCACCTGTCCTATTCTTATGTTTTCGAGCCCTTTGGCTCAAGTTTTTCGCTTTTCCTATATTAAATACAACTTTGGCTTCGAGGCCAAAAAATGAATAGATGAATAAGTAAATAAATAAAGGGAATAAAAACAAGACTAATAAAAGGAGGTAAGCCTCTTCTTCCTTCCTTCAAACTTCTTGTATTTGGATGCCACGGGATCACTTTTGAACTTAGAACTTCGGGCTTGATCCAAAGTGATGGGCCTCACTACTCCCTCATGAAATACAAGAGTCAAGAGTCCATTTGGACTCCAACAATTTTCATGCAAAATAAGGAAACATAAAGGACCTTAACACATCATTAACGAAGAAAAAGAGTAAATAAATTTAGCACACGGACAACCAAGGGAAAAGAAATAAATTAAAATTAGTTAACGCGCCATTTCCATCAAAGAAAGGACAAATTAGACGAAAACTATTGCGGTTTTAACTGAACATGATATGAATCTTTAAATAATCATAAGCTGATATGAAAAATAGTAAGACGTATTTGCACTAATTCAAGTTTACAAACACATCATTATCCATCATTGAGAATTAAGAAACACAAGATTAAATATGAAAAATTCTCTCTAATCTTATTAGGCTAGTCACAATATCTTGGCGAACCATTTACAGTGAACAAAGCAACATGTGAAATGAAAACAATGGATAAATAACTAAGTAACGATATCGGGGGTTTAATCAAGAGCTACTGAAGGAAGCAAAACACAGTTAAAAGCAGGGATCAAACGATTGCAACAACAATCAACATAGTGTAGCAAATCTCTAGATGCGCAAAAGGAAACTAGAAATGAAAGGCAAAATCTTTCTAGTTTAGGATAGTATTTTCAACATGGTCAGATTAAAATCACGACTTGAGCGCTGCTCGTGGGAAATGGTACAACAACAGTCACAAAACAACCCCTAAGGCTATCACTGCCAACTACAACAGATAGATCCAGCATCATTCAAGATACACAGATAAGTACTTTATATGAAGAAAAAGGGATGAAGCAGAGAAAATGATGCGGAAAGAGAGACGAGCGTGCGTTTACCTTTTTGGGGCAGCGAAAGGGACGACGAGCTATCAGCAAACTTATCGCTACATGGAATCTCATGATACCCACCACCAACGGAGCATCCCTTTGGCTTTTACCTCTTAGATATTTTGCAACCCCCCAGATTTTCAAACTAAATATCTTTAAATCTTAGCTTTTTCTAAAAATATTTTAAAACTCCCTTTGCTTGTAAGACTTCAAACTCGAAAGGGGAAAGAAAAGGAGAGAAGAGAAAAACAAACTTCTCATTTCTTTTAGCTCCATATCCCTCCTTCGAGCCTCGACCTCTCCAAGAAGAGAAGAAGACCCTCCGAAAGAAAAAGACCAAAGAAAGAAACCCAAAATTTCTCCAAAAGAAACCTAACCTCCTGAATTTTCCAACCCAAAATTCCTAGCCCCTGCCAGAAAAGAGAAGAAAGGAATAATCCTACTTCAATAGTGACCCTAGGGACCCTTTTTATAGAAGTCCCATTAGAGTTTCCCTAGGGATCTCAAATAAGGGAAAACTCCAAATTTCACACGAATCCGACTACCCTCAACGGTTTGTACCACTCTATATCATTTTCCTCTAGAAATCCAAAATGGATTAGCCAATGCAAAACCATCCTTCCAAGAACCAATGAAATTTTTCCACAGGGGTACGAAATCATACCCCTTTAACCGAGATTCTAGGGATTTAAACATTTAACAAGACATCTAGGCATGTTTATAGAAGGTTTATTGGCGTCTTCCTCATACGGGTATGCGTGGGATGCATGGAGAAGGTTAAAAAAGGGTCGGGTATGGCTAAGGGTTAAACGATGGTATATTGCCATGTCGATGCGGGTTGAAGATGGGTTAAGGGGTCGTTTGGTATTTTACGAAAGAGGTGTGTGGTATTTTACCACATCTCTACGTGAGTTGTTGTCTAAGAAGTGAAGTCATCTCTTCTTGTACCTGTTTGGAAGAAATAACTTGCAGTAACAGACACACCAATCTTCTTGGTTGTTGCATAATTATCTCATTTATCAAGCGAACGTGTCTTCAAAGTGTGTGGCCCTTTTGGATACCGACGATACTTTATGCAGAATGGTCCCTACAACAGTGTAATCTTATGATCGTGTGACAAGCCTTTTGGTTACCTATATCACTTGTTGTACGTGGAAAAATAACCTCTCTAGATATAGCCGATGATCGATTTATAAATTTTTGTTAAATTGTCAATCTTTGGATAATCTTGGGTATTATTTGACGTTGGATACGAGGCGAATTACAGATATCCTTTGAATTGATAGCTTTTAGGTAATCCTGCATATTATCCAACTTTGGATAAGAGACGACTTACAGATATCCCTCCAATCGCTAGCTTTCAGGTGTTCCTGTACATCATCCAACCTTGGATACAATATGACTTATAGATAATCCCTCAAATTGTTAGTCTTTGGTTAATCCTGCACATAATTGATCTTGGATATGATGTGGCTTATAGAGATCCCTAGGACGTACCAATTTGATAATCTTGCATATTCTGTGGTAAGGATTTAGTTGTGACTTATGGATAACATTTGAACTATCGAATTTTAGGCGATCTTGCACACTATCCGATTAGGATGTTGTTGTGGCTTACGGATGATCTATAGGCTATCAAATCATAGGTGATCTTGTACACTATCCTGTTTCAAATAATATGACTTATAGATGACCCTCAAATTGTCAAATTCTAGGAAACCTTATATATCATTCATCCTTAGATAATGACTTAAAGGTGTTCCTTCAAATCGTGTGCTCTTGATGCATTCAGATGCTGATTCATGAAAATATGATGATACCCTTGACTCCAATATTGTATCTAGCGCGTCAATAGATATATTCAATGATGATGATATCCTAGACGTCAGCGTTGTGTCTAGCGCATCAACAAATATTGAATAACAATGATATCCTCGACGCCAGTGTTGTGTCTAGCGCGTCAACAAATATTGAATGCCTTCTAGGTCGATGGTATGAGATGGCCTTTGCGGCAATGATATGAAATAGCCCTTGCGACAATGATATGTGATTGCCCTGGCGGCAATGATATGTAATGGCCTTTGCGGCAATGATATGCAATAGACTTTGCGGCAATGATATGCAATGGCCGTTGTAGCAATGATATGTAATGGCCTTTGCGGCAATGATATGTAATGGCCTTTGCGGCAATGATCTGCAATAGCCTTTTCGGCAATGATATGTAATGGCCTTTACGGTAATGATATCCAATGACCTTTGAGACAATGATATGTAGTGGCCTTTGCATCAATGATAAGTAATGACCCTTGCGGCAATAATATGCAATGGACCTTGCGGCTTATGTAATGGACTTTGCGGTAATGATAAAATAATTTTACCTGGATTCATTCGTCAGTGTCATGCTTTCTACATGTACCTGTACTCAAGGTAGACGATTAGTAGACACAAAGTCATTTTTACTAGCGACTATTTTTAGGACACTCCTCAATACAATATTTGTAAAGAAAACAAAGAGCTTTTGCTTGTCGCCTACGATCTCAAGAAATGAAATGGACAAATCAAAAGGTCCTCAATAAATGGGCATTAAACCTATTTTTAGGGCTACCCTAAAATACTATTCTTGTATATTAATGCTCTATTGTGGCTCCCACTTTGCTCGGGGATTTTTGAAAGAGACCCTTATTTTGTATATTGAACCCTGCATCCATAGAAAAATGATTAATTTGAATTAAATTACTCCATCTTGACATTCTTCGATCTTTGATTTGCTCCTTTCCATCTCTTAGGCATTCCACCATATCTGGACTTCCACCCTGACACCCCATCCCAAATGATGTCTAGGCAAGTACTAAATAAGTGTGTCGTAAATTTTTTTGAAAATAGTCTTAAATTTTTGAAAATAATCTTGAAAACTTTTGTAAAACCTTAGAAAATCTCTGTCAGTCATGTCATGTACTAGCTCAACGAATGTCTTCCTCGTTGTTTTGACTATATCCGACGGATGGTTTCCAAAACTCATGATCATTGTTGGAGGGTTTCCTCAAGTAGTTCTATCATAGAAAAAAACTAAGTGTACCCAGACTTTGTTACAGTTGGTGGCTTCCAATCTTGACTTTAACCTCTGGTGGTGCAGGGGAATTTGGAATATGTTACGTTATTTGGTGGAAATTTTGAGGTTTTCCTCAAAATTTCTGCCCTAGTTTAAAGTTGTTTGAGATGATACCAATCCGAGTGGATCTGAAGTCTTTGCTGATCCTCATTCTCTTTGTTGGATGTCGATCTTATCTTGGGAATTTTTGATATTTCTTCTTGAAAATTCTGCCCTAGTTTTCATTTCCTAAGGTTATATGACCGAGCTGTTGGGGCGCCTACGTATCCCATTGAAGTAGGAATTAGGTCAAACATAGTTCAAGACTATGCTAGAAATTAACGGGTTGACTGAAGCCGACATAGGCCGCCTACGTATCTCTTTCTTCGGAATTCAGGTCATCACATAGTTCATACATAAGAAGGAAATGATGAATTGTCCTATGGGGTTTCATTCTTGGTAATTCAGGTCAAACGTAGTTCGTACATAAAGGGAAAGGATTCTAGGCAGTTACACACTAGACAACAACATTATTACAAAAGCAATCATAAGTCAATCAAGGAAAAATAAAAATTAAATCATTTTTTAAACATAGTATCAATTTACCATATCAGAATTAATTGGTTTGGTCCATTCTCGGCCATCCATCTCAGATAAAATCAGAGCTCCTCCAGATAGTACCTTGCAAACTATGTATGGCCCTTGCCAGTTTGGAGAGAACTTGTCTTTGTATTCCTTTTGGTGAGGGACTATGAATTTGAGAACCAGTTGCCCCACTTCAAATGTTCGAGCTCTCACCTTTTTTTTAAAGGCACGAACCATCCTATGTTGATACAACTGACCATGACATACTACGACCATTCTCTTTTCAACAATCAACATGAGTTGTTCATAGTGAGCACGAACCCATTCTTCGTTACTCAGTCCATCTTCCTAAATAATCCCTAGGGAAGGTATTTCAACCTCCACAGGTATTACAACTTCATTCCCATAAACAAAAAAATAAGGAGTTACCCCGATAGAGGTTCGAACCATTGTACGATATCCTAGCAAAGCATAAGGTAACATCTCATGCCACAATTTATCATTCTCGACCATCTTCCTTAAAATCTTCTTGATATTTTTGTTGGCAGCTTCCATGGCTCCATTCATTTGGGGATGATACACAGTCGAGTTGCAATGTGCAATTTTGAACTGATCACAAATTTTGTTCATCAAGTGACTACTCAAGTTTGCTCCATTATCCGTAATGATTGATTTCGATACTCTGAATCGGCAGATCAAGTTATTCCTGACAAAATCTACAACCACTTTATTAGTGACGACTTTGTATGAAGCAGCTTCAATCCACTTAGTAAAGTAGTCGATGGCAACCAAAACAAATCTATGCCCATTCGATGCTGATGGCTCTATTGGTTTGATAACATCCATGCCCCAAGCTACGAAAGGCCAAGGTGAATTCATTGCATGAATTTCATGTGAAGGCATTCGAATCAAATCTCCGTGTATCTGACATCTTCAACATTTCTGCACATAATTTCCACAATCATTTTCCATAGTCATCTAGAAGTGACCGATTCTTAGGATCTTTCTAGCAAGTAAAAATCCATTCATGTGGGGCCCACAAAATCTAGTGTGTACCTCTTTTATCAATTTATTGGCTTCCTCAACATCGACGCATCTTAGGAATCCCAAATCAGTAGTCCTCCTAAAAAGAATTTTCCCACTTGGAAAGTAATTCTTCGCCAAACGCCAGATTATCTTCTGATATCCCTAACTTCTGATCTTGGTCGTGCTGTAAATAAAAATAATTATTTAATCCTTACATGTCACTGGGTGGATAGTAATTTTGTGATGCAAAAAAGTATTCTTGCTTTTTTATATGATGAAGATCATAAACATACTGGACAATTTATTGCTGAATCGATACGTAAAGTTGCGGCATTTTATGGTATCGAAAATAAAATTTTATGTATTTCTTTTGATAATGTTTCTAACAACAAGACTGTTAGAAAATCAGAGCTCCTCAAGATAATACCTTGCAAACTATGTATGGCCCTTGCCATTTTGGAGCGAACTTGTCTTTGTATTCCTTTTGGTGAAGGACTATGAATTTGAGAACCAGTTGCCCCACTTCAAATGTTCGAGCTCTCACCTTTTTGTTAAAAGCATGAACCATCCTATGTTGATACAACTGACCATGGCATACGACGACTATTCTCTTTTCAACAATCAACATGAGTTGTTCATAGGGAGCACGAACCCATTCTTCGTTACTCAGTCCAACTTCCTGAATAATCCTTAGGAAAGGTATTTCAACCTCCGCAGGTA
The DNA here is from genome assembly GCA_030864225.1 of Capsicum baccatum var. pendulum. NCBI lineage: Eukaryota > Viridiplantae > Streptophyta > Magnoliopsida > Solanales > Solanaceae > Capsicum > Capsicum baccatum. The sequence continues at coordinate 10,414,266 of CM061557.1, forward strand.
TTACAACTTCATTCCCATAAACAAGCAAATAAGAAGTTACCCCGGTAGAGGTTCGAACATTGTACGATATCCTACCAAAGCATAAGGTAACATCTCATGCCACGATCTATCATTATCGACCATCTTCCTCAAAATCTTTTTGATATTTTTGTTGGTAACTTTCATGGCTCCATTCATTTAGGGACGATACGCAGTTGAGTTGTGATGTGCGATTTTAAACTGATCACAAATTTTGTTCATCAAGTGACTACTCAAGTTTGCCCCATTATCCGTAATGATTGATTCCGATACTCTGAATCGGCAGATCAAGTTATTCCTGACAAAATTTGCATCCACTTTCTTAGTGACGGCTATGTATGAAGCAGCTTCAACCCACTTAGTAAAGTAGTCGATGGCAACCAAAACAAATCTATGCCTATTCGATGCTGATGGCTCTATTGGTCCGATAACATCCATGCCCCAAGCTACGAAAGGCCAAGGTGAATTCATTGCATGAAGTTCATGTGGAGGCATTCGAATCAAATCTCCGTGTATCTGACATTTTTGACATTTCTGCACATACTTTCCACAATCATTTTCCATAGTCATCCAAAAGTAATCAGTTCTCAGGATCTTTCTGGAAAGGAAAAACCCATTCATGTGGGGTCCACAAAGTCCAGCGTGTACCTCTTTTATCAATTTATTGGCTTCCGCAGCATCGACGCATCTTAGGAATCCCAAATCAGGACTCCTCCTAAAAATAATTTCCCCACTTGTAAAGTAATTCTTCGCCAAATGCTGGATTGTTTTCTTTTGGTTGTTACTAGCCTCTTCAGGATATATTCCAGATTCCAAATACCTCTTAATGTCATAGTACTAAGGCTTTCCATCAGGCTCCTCTTCCACATGTACACAATGCACGGTTTGCTCCTTCAAGCTTATTACAAAAAGGATCAATGTAACTCTGATCTGGGTGCTGAATCATGAAAGATATAGTGTCTAAAGCGTCAACAAACTCATTTTGTATCCGTGGGATATGTCTAAAATCAACTTCCTTGAATCTTTCACATAATTCTTGCACCAGCTCCACATAAGGAGTAATCTTGGGATTTTTTACAGCCCATTCTCCCCGTACTTGGTGAATCAACAAATATGAATCCCCGATGACTAACAATTCACGAACACCTATATCAAGTGCTAATCTGAGACCCAGGATGCAAGCCTCATATTCAGCTATGTTATTGGTGCATGGGAAACGTAACTTAGCAGTTACTGGATAATGCTGATCCATTTCTGACACCAAAACTACGCCAATTCCTGACCCTTTGAAGTTGACCGCCCATCAAAAAATAGCCTCCATCCGGGCTAAATCTCTGTAATGTCTTCTGCTATTACCAAAACTTCCTCATCTGGAAAGTAAGTTTGAAGTGGCTCATATTCCTCATCAACCGGATTCTCTACCAAATGATCTGCTAAGGCTTGCCCCTTGATTGCTTTTTGGGTTACATACACAACGTCAAACTCTCTCAGCAACATTTGCTACTTGGCTAGCTTTCCTGTAGGCATGGTCTTCTGGAATATATACTTTAATGGATCCATTCTCGAGATAAGGTATGTTGTGTAGGACGACAGATAATGCCTCAACTTTTGTGCTGCCCAAGTTAAAGCACAACATGTCCTTTCTACAAGAGTGTTACTATTGTTTGTTTCACCTTAATAAAAATAGTAATTGATTAAATCAAGAATTTTTTATTTACTTGCTAATTATTTTAAAGGATCTCCAAAATCTTCATATAAGAGATGAAGTGCTATCTTTAGTTTTCATCCACGATGTTTATTCCTCTTTTTCCGCATGTTTTCAAATTTGTCAAAATGATGATAAAGTTCAAATTTTTGTGGCTAAATAGAATTATTTAGATATTTTCGAGTCTTGCATAGTATGATTGTGAAATATTTCACTTTTAGAAATGCTAAACTTTATTCTAATTTTCTTGCGCCCTTTGAATTGTTATGTGTGCTCATTGTGAGTGTAAAGACTTGATTCGTGTCTCTCATTGATTCATAATGTCAAAGGATAATCAACGATTCTTAGAAATATAAATCATAGGTCATTACATATTTTTTTCAAAAAATTTTGGTTGTAATTTAGATGTATGAATTTTCGTGAATGTCACCTTAATTGAAATTTAAAGATTCTCTTGCTTAAAAAGTTAAACTTTATTTTCTTTGGTTATATGGATTAGTATCTATGTTTGTTCAATTTTAGAAGTCATGAGTATTTTCCTTATTGCCTCATCCCTTTACTTTCGCAAGCTTACGTTGTTTGTTTCTTGCATTAATTTATTGAATATGACCTTCTTCCTTTTACCTTTATTCATTCTTGTATGAACATAAATCATGAGGCATGTAAGTGGGTGTCTTTGCTTTGCATGTTATTTGTTGACTCTCATTCTTGTGCAAGTGTGCTTATCATTGTCATTCAAAAATTGGTTCTTGATATTTTATTTTGCTTTGAAATATTTCACTTTTATGCCTTGAACGTATATTAATTTCTTTATCTTTTCTTTTCATGCAAAAACATATCTCGAGGCCAAATGGATTCCTCTCCTCTTGCATTTTGTAATGGGACAATGAGGTCTACTCCTTCGAGTCAAGTTCAAAGTTTAAACCCGAGGTCCATTTCATGGCGTATGGGTGCTAGATGATATACGAAAAAGGAAAATGAGTCAAAACCCACTGATGAGGTCACTAAGAGACTTGAAAAGTCTCAATTTTTATTATTGTCTTCTTTTTATTTATTCATTCATTTCAGCCTCGAAGCCAAAGTTGTATTTAATATAGGTGGAGCAAGACTTGAGCCAAAGGCTCAAAAAATAGTTTAGGACAGGTAAAATCGGTCGGAAGCCCAACTAGACTAGGACAGGTCTCGTTGATTTGGGCCCAATGGCCTAAATCCTTTACTTTCTCCTCCCTTCCCCTTTTATGTGTTTATTTTTTTATTAATTTTGTTTAGACTTAGTCAAAATCCCTACTAAGTTGCCTAAATCTATTTCACACAAGTCTTTTTAAAAAAATAAAATAAAAAATCAAATCACTATTTCAACAAATTAATCTTTTCAGAAGTTAATCAAAAGATGTTTTCAAAAAGTTCGGATAACCGCAAGTTAGCGAACGTTTTAGGTGCCTAACACCTTCCTAAAATGTTAATACGAACCACTTGCTTGGAATCTTCAAAACTTAAAACAATTTTCATGTTTTGAATCGTTTGAAGTAACTCTCTAAAGGTTTCTTAATTCCTTTTCAAAATTAAGTGGCGACTCTTACAAAGTCAAAATTTTTGCAAAACAGAAATGGCGGCTTTGCTGGGGATTTGTAACTAGGTTCTAACCAAATGTTTGATTTTGTCTTTTGATTAACTATTTATGTGTTTATATTTTTCGATTCTATAAAGTTTACCTATCACATTTCATGGCATATTCCTGCATTATTTAAACTATTTTTGGGTTTCGTGGATGTCCCGGCCCCTGTTGTTCAATTTCAAAATGTGTTGAAAATACAAACGGCTTATTAGAATGTGAGTCGTCTGATGGCTGTTCGTATTTTCAAAATCAAGTTGTCCTATTGAGAACCAATGTTCAAACCTACTCTAGACACCTAGGATAGAACGAAACCAAAACCCTATTTTAGGCATGAGCCTAGGATGATGATGATAGGCGAATTTACACGCCTATAGCACTATATTTTGCCCATATTTGTGCCATGTTTTGAGAACAAATTATATATTTCATGCACTTTTAGTCCTTTTTCCTGTAAGTGAGCTAACAAACATGATTAGCAAAGTTTTAGGTATAAATGATGCAGAATTCAGCATTTCATGGATAACTTGACGCCAAAGAAAGCTTCACGAAAGGAGAAAAGTCAATCTTGGACGCCAAGGACTAAAGATGGCGCATGGAAATTCTGTCCCGGGCTAAAACATCATTTCTGAAGACTTTGGGGACTAGCAGTAACTTATTAGGATTAGGATAATGATACATTAACCTAGTACAATTGGGTTAAGTACTTCATTAGCTTATTAGGATTAGGATAATGATACATTAACCTAGTACAATTGAGTTAAGTATTTCATTAGCTTAGTAGGAATAGGATATGGGTATTATAAATACCCTATCTTGCTAGAGATTTTTATGCATTTTCTACTACTCTAGTTAACAATTCTCATTCTAGTTCTAAACAATTATTCTTCCATTAATTCTATTTCTCTTCTATTCATCTATTCTTAATTGCCGCAACAAGAGAAATGTTACTTTGCAAGAAATCACGCCTAACGCCTACCACTCTTGTGCTACACGAAATCTATCATTATTGTGGTATAATAACAATGTTAATTATGATTTCCCTCGCACTCATGGGTAACTAAACTTCTCTGTTGGGGTTATGGAATCCGAATGAGATACTATCTATTGCTATGAGTTTGTGAGTTCGTGACACGTATGCTGCTTATATCATTATTCTCTTCAACTTAATCTAAATTCTTTGTGGTTGCAAACGCAAGAATACGCCAGTATAACATTTAACTTGTTCGAAAGAAAGGTTATCTGTCTAGAAAAGAGATAATGTCAAGGTAGTGGAGTCCCATCCCCTATTAAAAAGTTAGTGCCGTAACTGGATTAACCTCTTGGAGAATTCGTACCATTAGACACGCTTTAAGCTCGAAAGAGTTAAAGTGAAATAATCCTCGAATAGGTCGAAAGACGCCTGGATTTACCATCGAATACAATTCTCTATAAGCACATGCATGTCGGAATTCAACACACTCATAGCCAATAGAGACATATAACTCAGAAGGTGGACATAACCCCAACTCCTCAATTCTCATTGTTTACAACTTACTAAACATTCTTTCTTTTTACTTTGCTATTTTTAGTTTTTACTTTAATACTTTGTTTACATTACTTGAACGACAAGACTCCCCCCTTTTTACGAGACTTGCACTAAAAGTCTAGTAATCCTTGCTTACTTGTTGACCAAGCTATTACCTGAGGGATCGACACCCAACCCAGGTTGGGTTCTATATTTGCTAACGACCGCTTTACACTCCCACGAGAGATGTAGATTGAGCGTTATCAAAAATTGGTGCCGTTACCGGAGAATACGAGCGTCAATTAAGTTCGTGATAATTACTAGACCCTTTGGTCAAAGATTCTCGTACTTTTACTTTTAGTTGGTGTTTTTGTTTACTGTAGGTTTTTATTCAGTGCATGCCCCATACTTGAAGTTCTGGTCAACCGTTATTACCTATCAATCCTGAACCACAACGAATTGGCAGAATGGAGGCACAAACGGAAATCAAAAGAATGGCTGCTCAATAGGAGCAGGCGAGATTAGCCGCCCTTGCCGCCGCCCAAGTACACCAACAAAACATTGATAACCTTGGGCGAGCAACAAATCCTGATGATGAGGATTTAGGTGATGAAGAGTTACTAAACCCTAGGCGTGATGCTGAAATCATAACACCTGCCCACAGAAGAGGTCGACAAGCTCGGTTTAGGTATGATCACCAACCCATGCAACCATCTTTCGACGACGATGATGATGATCTTGATGGAGCCGGAGCCACATGAGCCATTATTCCTCCACCATTAGCGCCCGGAGCCAAGTTCAACATCACAAGCACCATGATTCAGTTACTACAACTCAAGGGATTATTTGGTGGACTAGCAGGCGATGATCCGAATATGCATCTTATCAACTTTATTTCTACATGCAAGTCGTTTGACAATCCTGGTGTTGGTCAGAATGTAATTCGATTACGCTTATTTCCATTGTCTCTGTCTGGGAAGGCAACTCTATGGTTGAATGGGATGATTCTTGATTCTATTACAAATTGGAGGCAATTGAGAGACACTTTTCTAGAAAGATTTTTTCCGCCATCCAAAAGAGCACAATTGAGAGATGAAATCAGCAACTTTTGTCAGCTTCCCACTGAAGCTCTTCATGAAACATGGGAGAGGTTCAAGACAAAGCTAGTGAGATGCCCAAACCATCACATGACTAATGTTTACCTAATGGAGATATTATATAGAGCCTTGAATTCAATAACTAAACCAGTGGTGGATAATGCGGCTGGAGGATCATTTATGGATCTCACCTTTGGTCAAGCAAGCAATATGATAGATCGTATGACGAAGTAAAGTAGAGCTTTGCATACCAGGGATTCTGAGGTAGCAAGCCCCACTTTATATATTGGCATGACTGCAAACCAAAGAAGAAGAAAGGAAGAACGTGATCAAGATATGGCGCACATGAAAACTCAGATGGATCTTCTTACAAAGCATTTATTATCAGGGAAGACCAAAAAAGTCAAAGCTATTGCGTTAAAAGGAAGAGACGAATATGATTCGGAAGAGGAGGCCAACTACTTGAACAATCAGGGGGGTTTCCGTGGGAATACCCAAGGAAACCAAGGTCGGAACTATTATGATAAATCTGGAAACAAAGACCAAGGTAGTTGGAAGAACAAGAATGATAAGAGTGGTTTATACGTCCCCCCCTGGAAGACGTGACACCACCACATCTAATTCTGGAAGTATGGAAGACATAATGGCTAAACTATTGAAAGGAGTGGAAGCAACGAGCGCGAGAGTAATGGAGGCAATTAATGATTTGTCCTCTATGAAACAATTAGTTGATTCCCATTCCACTTCAATCAAGAAAATAGAGCGGCAATTGAGCCAACTTTCAGCAGCACTCAATCAAAGAAAGGCTGGCACTTTACCTAGTGACACTGTGCAAAACCCAAGGAATGATGGGTCATGCATGGCCATCACTACCAGAAGTGGTAAGGTGCTGGAAAATTTAGCAAAAGTCAAGCAAGTGGTTGACGAAGTGGCGGACATTGATGATAAAGCGAAAGGAAAAGCACCCGCAGAAAATGGCCACGACGTCCATGACGTCAACCCCAACAACATGCAACCTGAAAAAGCTGAAAATGGAAGCAAGAGAAGAAGAAAGCCGTGGAGAGAACAGTTCCATACCCACCACCACCTTTTCCCCAAAGATTGAAGAAGGTGGCGGATGACACAAAGTTCAACAAATTCATGACTATGTTAAAGCAGCTGACCATTAATGTTCCATTGGTGGAGGTACTCGAACAAATGCCTGGGTATGCGAAATTTATGAAGGATCTTTTGATGAAGAAGTGGGCAACAATCTATGAGTTGAAAGATGATGTTCATCACTGCAGCTCAATCGCTACCCGATCAACAGTTCAGAAGAAGGTTGACCCCGGAGCTTTCACTATTCCTTGCACCGTCGGATCTTTGAATTTTGCCAAAGCATTATGTGATTTAGGAGCCAGCATCAATTTGATGCCACTATCTATCTATAAAAAGTTGGGGTTGGGTGATCCTACTCCAACAAATATGAGGCTCGTAATGGCGGATAGGTCGGTAAAATGACCTGTTGGTATTCTATGTGATGTATTGGTAAAGGTTTCTTCATTTATCTTTCCGGCAGATTTAGTTATTTTGGATTGTGAGGCAGAATCCTAAGTTCCCATAATCTTGGGGCGCCCTTTCCTTGCTACAGGAAGTGTGCTCATTGATTTGAGGGCTAATGAGCTTTCATTCCAAATAAATCATGAAGTAGTTCACTTTGATGTGTGCAAATCAATGAAGAAACCCAAAGATCTGAGTGTATTTTCGGTGGCTGATGTTTTCTTTGATGATGAGAAAGAATTACTTGAAGAAGAGCAAATTATTGATGACCCATTAGCGGTTGTGCTCATGAATGGAGAGAGTAAGGATGCTGAAAATTGTGAAGAAGCTATTTGTACTCTATCAGGATTAGGGATATATCACCATGCTCCCAAGAAACTGGACCTTGATCTCAAAAATAGACACACACCACCATCTAAGCCATCTATTGAAGAGCCACCCATGATAGAATTGAAGGAGCTGCCAAGTCATTTAAAGTACGTATTCTTAGGGAGCGGAAACACACTTCCGGTCATTGTGGCAGCAGATTTGGGTGAGCAACAAGTTGCAGCTCTCATTGCTATTCTACGCACGTATATACGAGCCATTGGATAGACCATTGCGGATATTATTAGTATTCCACCCGGGATTTGTACACATAAGATTCAGCTTGAAGAGAATTGCACACCCACCATTGAGCATCAAAGACGTTTAAACCCACCTATGCAAGAAGTGGTGAAGAAAGAAATTATCAAGTGGTTAGACGCAGGAGTTGTATATCCAATCTCTGACAGTACATGGGTAAGCCCGGTACAATGTGTTCCCAAGAAAGGAGGCATGACGGTGGTCGCGAATGCAAAGAACGAGCTTATTCTACTCAGACCCGTCACTGTATGGAGAGTTTGCATGGACTACCGAAAGCTGAATTCTTGGACACTCAAAGATCACTTCCCAATGCCATTTATGGACCAAATTCTAGATCAATTAGCGGGGAAAGGATGGTTTTGTTTCCTAGATGGTTATTCAGGCTATAATCAGATTTGCATTGCCCCCGAAGACCAAGAGAATACAACGTTTACATGCCTATATGGTACGTTTACCTTCAAACGTATGCCATTCGGGCTATGTAATGCACCAGCCACCTTTCAATGCTGTATGATGTCCATTTTTTCTAATATGGTTGAATACACTTTAGAGGTATTTATGGATGATTTTTCAGTTGTTGGTGAGTCTTTTGAAGCGTGCTTGGCAAACCTTAGCATGTCATTGGAAAGATGTGTAGAATTCAACCTAGTGCTGAATTTGGAGAAGTGCCACTTCATGGTAAAAGAAGGAATCATTCTTGGGCACAAAATCTCCAAAAGAGGAATTGAGGTTGATCGAGCGAAAATCGAAGTCATCGAGAAGCTACCGCCTCCAATTTTGGTGAAGGGAGTTCGTAGTTTTCTCGTCCATGCAGGTTTCTATCGTCGGTTCATCAAAGACTTCTCCAAAATTGCTAGTCCATTGTGCAAACTCTTGGAGAAAGATGCAAAGTTTGACTTCAATATAGATTGCTTAAAGGCATTCGAATGCCTCAAAGGAAAACTCATTGAAGCCCCTATCATGGTAGAACCTGATTGGTCTCTCCTGTTCGAAGTCATGTGTGATGCTAGTGGTGTAGCCGTTGGTGCTGTACTTGGCCAGAGAAAGAAGAAGCTATTTCATCCTATCTATTACGCGAGTAAGGTACTAAACGAAGCCCAAAAGAACTACACTATTACAGAACAAGAGCTCCTAGCAGTCATGTATGCATTCGAGAAATTTCGAGCTTATTTGCTGGGTACCAAAGTGATCATTCATACAGACCATGCAGCTCTTAGGTACCTAATGACAAAGAAGGATGCAAAGCCAAGACTAATTCGATGGGTTTTGCTGCTGTAAGAATTTGATTTCGAGGTTAAAGATAGAAGAGGTTGCGAGAACCAAGTTGCTGATCATCTATCTAGACTCGAAAACGAGCATGTGGCGCAACCCAAAATCGAGATTGATGATGCATTCCCTAACTTGGAGATATTAGCGACAACAATGGAATAATTACCATGGTATGCCGACTTTGCAAATTTTATGGTGAGTAATGTGATACCTGCAAACTTATCTTACCATCAAAAGAGGAAGTTTATGCATGGCGTGCAACACTACTATTGGGATGAGCCATACTTGTTTCGACGATGCGCGGATGGTGTTATCCGACGATGTATATCCCATGTAGAGGTGCCTAATATATTGGAAGCATGCCACACTGCCCAAGTTGGAGGATATCACGCAGGTAATCGGACAGCAAGAAAGGTATTGCAAAGTGGATATTATTGGCCTTCAATATTTAGAGATGCCTACGACTATGCTAGAAGGTGCGACCAATGCCAGCGATAAGGCGCTATTTCAAAACACCATGAAATGCCCATGTCGAAAATACTTGAGGTAGAGCTCTTTGATGTATGGGGTATTGACTTTATGGGTCCATTCGTGAATTCGTTTGGAATGAAGTACATCCTAGTTGCTGTAGATTATGTCTCAAAATGGGTTGAAGCTGTAGCGTTGGCCAACAATGAGGGAAAGCGTGTTGTTGCATTCTTGAAGAAGAATATCTTCTCTCGCTTTGGAGTACCACGTACTATCGTCTCCATGCATATGAAAGATCGGACCTATACAAGGAGTGGATGAAGAAGTATCATGATCAGCAGATTATTTGATGAAACTTTCAAAAGAATGATATGGTGCTTCTCTTCAACTCTAGATTGAAGCTATTCCCAGGTAAGTTAAGGTCCAAGAGGTCTGGTCCATACAAAGTTATCCAAGTCTACTCGTCTGGAGTGGTTAAATTGGAAGACAATAATGGTGTTGTCTTCAAAGTGAATGGCCAACGTGTTAAACCTTATATCGGTCCTCTTGACTCGACGAATTATATGGAAATCACTTATCTCGATGAAGTCTAAGTACTCGAGGTAACTATGTCATGCCACGACAATAAATAAGGCGCTAGATGGGAGGCAACCCATCATTTATCGTTTGTCGTTTATCGTTTATCGTTTTACATTTTGTTTTTCTTTTATTTTGGTAAGTGTTTTGTTTTTGATAAATAAAAACCCAAAAATAAGAGTCGTGCCACGACCAAAACTAAGGCGCTTGGTGGGAGGCAACCCATCGTACTAATCGTTTTCATTGGTTTTGAGCAAATGTAGGTGCAAGAGGTATAAAACGAGGAGATCGATTTCAAATGTCGATTTGGACGTATTGCATGGTAAAGTGGTAAGTTATGCATAAAGATGCAAAAGGCTATGGATTGAGCACTGCTCATGAAAATATAGGCATCAATCAAGGCTAGTCCTAGGTAAAACTAGGCCACGAACAAGGCAAAGCCTATACTATAGCCCAAGGTCTCGGAATCTAGTGTGCTATAGCATAGGCGCCGCCCATGCTCAAGTATGACATAGTATAGGCGCCGCCTATGCTAAAGTATTTTGTCTCTGAATCTTAAATGCCATGCTAAAGGCACCGCATATAGTCACTAAGGGCTTTGCACTAGGCGCCGCCTATGCTAGCAAATGCTTTGGAAAAGGCACCGCCTATGCCAAGCATAGGCAAAGCTAAAAACGTCGTCTATGGTCACCTTTTGTCTCCAAATCCTATTTTAAATGGGTCAAAACCCGACCCATTCTTTTCCTATATAGAGGAGACTTGGTCTTGAAACACAAACACATTGAAAACTTGACCTAGGCGCCGCACATACTCTCCAAATCATCTCAAAACTTTTCTTTTTTGCACCCCCACTTCACAAGAACATCTCCAAAGGCTTCAATCACGTAAGTAATCTTTTGTTCCTCATCTATTTTTTGTAAGTACTACATTTCTATGTCTATCATGAATTGCTACATCTTGAAGAAATATTGGTGATGTTAATGTGTTTGATTTGATGATACAAAACCAAGTGAGTGAACACATACGATTATCTTAACTTGTTTCTGACTTGAATTTGATTTTGGTGCATTTTCATACTACTTGTGGAATTGCTATAGTCATGAACATTGCATAATCTTGTCACTTGAATACTTACATGTTAGAATATCCCGTTCATCGGAATAAGACTTATAATTGCCTACCGACATAAGAGGTTGTGATTATTGATAGAAACTATACCATGATGTAATCCCTATGTAGTAGTCTTGTTATACTTAACATGAAAGTATTACAAAGGTTGCAAGAAGTGATACATCTCTAATTTTCTTGTCTGAATATAGCGCCTAAAATGCATGTCGATGAAGTCTAAGTAATTGACCACTTTCACTTCACTAATTTGTATCAACAACCTAAGTGTGGGGTGGTACCCCTACTGCTTATGTATAGATTGTATATATCAAGATGATGCTGATAGGAACATTGATTAAATCTCAGGTAAAATGGCACCCAAAGCAAGACAAGATAAGGCTACCACTTCCCAAAAGGGCAATAAAAGAGGTCGCAAAGACCAAGGAGAATCATCCTCAATGCAATTACCATGCCGCATGTTTGGAATAAAATGGGTTCTTGAGGAAGAAGCCAAGGAATGGTGTAGGAACAACAAGGAAGGAAAATACGTTCATGTCGACTTGATCAACAAGGACAGCCTAGCGAAGAAGGAGCCGCGCATGTTGGCGAAAATCATGGCATTAAATCTGGGTTTCATCTTCCGCGACATGGGAGAATGCAATCTTGATTTGACAAGAGAATTTTATGCCAACTGGTCGCCGAAAATCACAGGCAGCGAGGTCAAGATTAGGGGCCAAGTTCTATAACTCAATGCGGATTTGATCAACTCCTTTCTTGGCTTGCTTTCAGTCGATCCAACACCATTCAAAGAGCTGTACAGCAGACCTCCTTATAGAGCAATTCGACACACACTTTGTGGAAGTAGATCCTTGGTAAGGTGGAGCAGATATAAAGACACCGGACGACACAACACCTTCCCCTATGCTCCTTTGAATAGGGAAGCAAGGATATGGTTGCGTATTGTCAACTCTTGCCTTATTCCTGGGACCCAGTACACCAAGATAACAATAGATAGAGTGTGCTTGGTCTACGTTTTGATGACGAATGTCCCTATCAACATTGGGGCAATCATTCGCTCTACAATGCGGAAGGTCAGGCTACACAAGCGGTCCCACTTCACATTTGGCAATCTATTGACAATAATCTTACGGAAGGAGGAGATCAAAGAGGAACCAGCTGATCACAAACTCCCACATAATCCAAAGAAGGTTGACCTCACAAAAGTCAAAGATGTTGAAACAACACATGGTGTCAACCTTACTACTGCGGAGAGACATGCTCGAGATGAGAGTTTCTTCCGTCATCTTTATGGCATGACACGGTTCACAATGATGAGCGGAGGTCGTGTTCCAACTACTGAAGAGCTCCAACAGCTGGATCATGACTATCCAATGAATATGCATGCTCGGGAAATGTGTGGAGTAGGTACATATTTTGAGAAACCTCTTGATGCTGATGTGTTGACCGATGATGATCGAAAAATGCCTGACTCCGAAGTGAAAGAGAATTCGGATGACGACGAATCCTATGATGATTCCAACGAAGAGGGTATGACCCCGACATTGAGGAGGAGTCCGACTGACCAGGTTCTTCGCATTTATTTTCCACTGAGGGTAGTGTCCCGTCTAAGTGTGGGGTGGTGGTATTTGCTTGTTCTACCTCTTTATCCGCATTTGTGTTTATATTTGTTTGTTTGCTTTAATTTTTTTCGTTTTAGTTTTTGTTTTTTAGTAGTTAAATTTTTTTTACTTAGCTTAGCATGAAATTATTCTAACTGGCAGCATGAGATTATAACAAGAGTTTGTGCAAAAATCATGACTATTGAGACGTTTAGGCTCTAATTGTGACTCACTATGTGATATTGTGTGGTTCAATTCCTTCATCTATTGGGGCAAAGGTCTACACTACTCCCAATAAAGTCAACCATGTGCCTTGTGTGTGTGAGATAATAGTATATTCTATGTTTGTGGCTGATGCTAGAACTTCCCTGGTATGTATGTAAAGCGAAAATAAAGAGCGTAAGTCTAGGAGATGATTTAGGCATTTCTTTGGCAACCTATGATTGTTTACCTTCTTTTTACCTACCCATGGACATCATCCTAGTTAACCCTTTTGAGCCTTTAGCCTATTTTCTTTGACAAACCTTATATGTAAGCCTAATCCATTTTTTCAAGACCATAATTTGATCCAAATTCCTAAGTGCTTTGAAGTGTAAAGTCATGTGACAAAATAAGAGGAAATTGGGTGAGTATGATGCTTTAGAATGTAATGGTGCTTGAATTTGTTATGAAAAAGAAAGTGATATCATAAGAGGTGTGTTATGAAAAGAAAAAGGAAAGGAAAACTGAAAAGTTAGTTATGTTTAAAATTGAAAAACAAAAGTGGAGAAAAGGGGTGGTAGAATAAAAGAAAGTAGAAAGGTTGTTTAAAAGAAAAAGTGTTAATGAAATAATGTGATGTATTAAAGCGCTTAGGAACATAGTCACTATTTCTGGCAAAAATAGTCCTACCCGTCCCTTAGCCTACATTACAACCATCAAAAGACCTACTTGATCCTAAGCCTAGCATTCTGACATTTAGTGGAGCATTACACTAAGGGCAAGCCTATGGTCATCAGTTGCTGCATATGAATTCTTTGTGAGAGTGAGAGCAAGGATATTTTGATACCCATGTTTGAAAAATATGCTATACTTGTGAGTGATTATGGGTAATATATTGTGAGACACACATGGTTGATGAGTTTTGGGTAGTTGTGTATGATTCTTTGTGCCTTAATTTTTGAATATGAGTTGACCACCATCACGAGTCTATGCTAGAGGTTAAATTGTTTCTACTAATGATCAGAAAACTACTCTTTATTGATAATTGTTGTGCTTGTCTTGACGAATATTTTGTGTTGTTGCTATAAAACCCTAAGTTGATGTTTAGATGGACATGATATTTTGTTTGAGAACGAACAAAGCTTCAAGTGTGGGGTGTTGATGATTGGCAAATTTACACGCCTATAACACTATATTTTGCCCATATTTGTGCCATGTTTTGAGAACAAATTATATATTTCATGCACTTTTAGTCCTTTTTCCTGTAAGTGAGCTAACAAACATGATTAGCAAAGTTTCAGGTATAAATGATGCAGAATTCAGCATTTCATGGATAACTTGACGCCAAAGAAAGCTTCACGAAAGGAGAAAAGCCAATCTTGGACGCCAAGGACTAAAGATGGCGCATGGAAATTCTGTCCCGGGCTAAAACATCATTTCTGAAGACTTTGGGGACTAGCAGTAACTTATTAGGATTAGGATAATGATACATTGACCTAGTACAATTGGGTTAAGTATTTCATTAGCTTATTAGGATTAGGATAATGATACATTAACCTAGTACAATTGGGTTAAGTATTTCATTAGCTTAGTAGGAATAGGATATGGGTATTATAAATACCCTATCTTGCTAGAGATTTTTATGCATCTTCTACTACTCTAGTTAACAATTCTCATTCTAGTTCTAAACAATTATTCTTCCATTAATTCTATTTCTCTTCTATTCATCTATTCTTAATTTCCGCAACAAGAGAAATTTTACTTTGCAAGAAATCACGCCTAACGCCTACCACTCTTGTGCTACACGAAATCTATCATTATTGTGGTATAATAACAATGTCAATTATGATTTCCCTCGCACTCATGGGTAACTAAACTTCTCTGTTGGGGTTATGGAATCCGAATGAGATACTATCTATTGCTATGAGTTTGTGAGTTCGTGACACGTATGCTGCTTATATCATTATTCTCTTCATCTTAATCTAAATTCTTTGTGGTTGCAAACGCAAGAATACGCCAGTATAACATTTAACTTGTTCGAAAGAAAGGTTATCTGTCTAGAAAAGAGATAATGTCAAGGTAGTAGGGTCCCATCCCCTATTAAAAAGTTAGTGCCGTAACTGGATTAACCTCTTGGAGAATTCGTACCATTAGACACGCTTTAAGCTCTAAAGAGTTAAAGTGAAATAATCCTCGAATAGGTCGAAAGACGCCTAGATTTACCATCGAATACAATTCTCTATAAGCACATGCATGTCGGAATTCAACACACTCATAGCCAATAGAGACTATAACTCAGAAGGTGGACATAACCCCAACTCCTCAATTCTCATTGTTTACAACTTACTAAACATTCTTTCTTTTTACTTTGCTATTTTCAGTTTTTACTTTAATACTTTGTTTACATTACTTGCACGACAAGACTCCCCCTTTTTTACGAGACTTGCACTAAAAGTCTAGTAATCCTTGCTTACTTGTTGACCAAGCTATTCCCTGAGGGATCGACACCCAACCCAGGTTGGGTTCTATATTTGCTAACGACCGCTTTACACTCCCACGAGAGCTGTAGATTAAACGTTATCAGATGACCCAATATCCAAGCGGGGTATTGGGCCCATTAAAAAACCTGCACTGCATCTATTGACCCCAAGTCAATTATAGACGAACTATATTTATGTGTTGAAGAAAATTTATGTCTGTCTAATTCAATCCATTATCCTTTGGGGGTCAGGAAAAAGCTTGATTTGCTTACTTTCATAAAAATAATTGAAGCAAGTTAAGCAAGAAATTTATCAATTTTGGGAGGTTGCATTTAAGGCATAGTTTGAACGTCAATGGATGTCACCAATATAGGAAATGGATGAAGCTAAGAAGGGGAAGGCTGATAGAAGAAACACTCAAGAATTAGTATTTTTTATCCCCTGTGTGGGAACGTATCTTCTTTCATGTTATTTCCCTTTCCCTAAAGATTGTATCCCTCTTTCGTTATCTTTCGTAGGCATTTATGGCCTTTTAGTGTCTATAAAATTTGGGGGATAATGGATTGACCTTAAGCAAGAATATATTTTTTCTTCAAAAATCGTTAGGCCCAAACCCTTGGCTCAAAAGGGTCACCTAATTAGGATGCACGTTTATTACAATATGCTTGTATAATATAACTATTTATGTGCTTATACGTGTTATGTTGATTCGAATCAAAGGCGAACTAATCCAATCCCATTTTCCATAGAACATCTATAGGCAGAAATATACCCCACTAGACAAAAGTCCGACTAAAAGTACTCCAAGTCTCCTAAGTTTCTCAGAAAAGTCCGTAGTCATTCTTAAAACTTCCAAAAAGATCGCTACCATTTTAGGAAAGTTTACTTTAGAATCAGAAAAAGCTGTTATAGTTTCGAACTACGTAGGGCCTGATTTCTCCTCTGTGAGATATGTAGGCAGTCTTTCGGCCCGACCCATATCTCCAAAATCTCTGTTGTCCTCCACTTTCTTGAAGGAAGAAGAAGAGTTGAACCTTCCCGACAAATTCCACCTATCCATATCATTGAGCAAAATCTTTTTCATTGAAATTCTCGAGTCATCATTATTTCATGGATCAATTCGCAGAGATGAGAAACAATTGTATGTGTTTACTTCCTACCTTATCATCTTACTTTACTTAGTACTAACGAAATCTAACACATCAGCATTTGAGTTGTTTTTACTTTGCAGGTAATAAAAACTACTTTGTGTTGGCACAAAATGACCCTACTTCACCAAATCAAAATGAATAAGAGATCTGCTTCTTGACTATAGCTTTGTTACAGGAAAAGAAAAATGACTAGTAGTAAAACTGGAGTCTACCTATCATTTTTCAACCCTGTAAGTGATAGTATCGAGGACAGAATAAAGAAAAATATGAGGGAAGAATTTTCCAAAACAATCAAAATCATGGAAGATTAATGGGAGGAAACATTATTGAATTGGACCTCCACTCCACTCATGACTCATCGCCCGTCGCATAACAGTAACTTAAAACCTGCCATTGTCATGTCATGTCAAGAAGAAAAATAATGGTAGCCCTAGAACAGTCAACAGAAGAGTCAAAGAGTTCGATAATCAAAGAAGCCTAATCTAGAGGAAACCGAGGTGGTTAACTAGGAAGGCGATGACTCCATTAGACATTTAATCCTTTGCTCTATCAATACAAACGAAATGCAAACATCATGTCATCCATATAAGTACTAATTTATATCCTAGTAAGATGGGTAAGAGTATTTTTAGGGTCATTATGAGTTTATGTACGAACTACATTTGACCTGAATTCCTAAGAAACGGATACGTAGGTGGCCTATGTCGGCTTCGGTCAACCCATTATATTTTTTCTATATATAGGCGCCCCAACGACTTGGTCATATAATCCAGGAAATGGAAACTGGGGAAGAATTTTCGAGAAGGAATCTCAAAAATTCAAAAGAGAAGATCAACATCCAACAAAGAGAATGAAAATCAGCAAAGATTTCAGATCCACTCGAGATGATATCATCTCAAGCCACTTTAAACAGGGGAAGAAATTTTGAGGAAGGCCTCAAAATTTTCACCAAACATTGAAATATATTTCAAATTCCCCAGCACTAGAGGTCGAAGTTGATATTTGAGAATCACCACCTGTCTGGGAAAATTGAATCTCCGTCTTTAATAAAACTTCTGGTAGAGGGCCTCAACAATGCTGAATCCCTAAGCAATCCTCCGTCAAACATCGGACATTGTCAGAATCAAGAGAAAGTTGGTCGTTGAGATATTACATAATATGACTAGCAGAGATTTTCTAAAAGTTTTTATATAAGTTTTCGAAACTATTTTCTAAAAATTAATACTACTTTCAAAAATCTATATAAATCTTTTACTTAGTGATTGCCTAGACATCAATTAGGATGGGGATTCAAGGCTGGAAGTCCCAACACGATAGAGTACCCAAAAGATGGAGTGGAGCAAACGGAGAATCAAAGAAGATCAACACGGAGTAGTTTCATTGAAACTAATTACTTTTCTATGGATGCAGGGATCGATACACAAAAATGAGCGTTTCTTTACAAAAAATCCCAAGCAAGTCGAGAGCCATAACAGAGCATATAATAATAACGGTAATTTTTGGGTAGCCCTAAAAATGGGTCTAATACCCATTTATTGAAGACCTTTTGAATTGTCCATCTTATTTCTTGAGATCATGGAGGACAAACAAAAGTGTCTTGTCTACTTTACAAATACTGTATTTAGAATTTTTTTTAAAAATGGTCGCTAGAAAAAGCGACTTTGTGTCTACTAATCTTCTACCTTGAGTACAGTTACATGTAGAAAGCAAGACGCAGACAAACAAACTTAGGTGAAATTGTTTTAAATTGCCAAGAGGGTCATTTCATATCATTGCCAAGAGGGCCATTGCTTATCAATGCCGAGAGAGCCATTTCATATATTTGCTGAAAGGTCCATTGCATATTATCGCCAAGAGGGCCATATTATACCATTGCCTAAGAAGGCTATTCAATATCTGTTGACACAATAGACATAATGCTGGTGTCGAGGATATCATCAGCATTCAATATATCTGTCGACACATAAGACACAACATTGGCGTCAAGGATATCATCATCATTCAATATCTGTTGATGCACTAGACATAATGCTGGCATCGAGGATATCATCAACATTCAATATATCTATTGACATGTAAGACACAGTGCTGGCGTCGAGGATATCATCATCATTCAATATCTGTTGACACGTTAGACACAACGCTAGTGTCGAGGATATCATCAACATTTAATTTATCTATTGACACACAAGACACAACGCTGGCGTCGAGGATATTATCATCATTTTATATCTGTTGACACACAAGACATAAACACTTGCGTTGAGGATATCTCATCATTTATAAATCAGCATCTAAATGCATCAAGAGCACATGATTTGAAGGGACGCTTTTAAGTAGCTATCTGTCATCTAAATCTATTTTACACAAGTCTTTTTAAAAATAAAAATAAAAAATCAAATCACTATTTCAACAAATTAATCTTTTCAGAAGTTAATCAAAAGATGTTTTCAAACAGTCCAGATAACCACAAATTAGCGGACGTTTTAGGTGCCTAACACCTTCCTAAAATGTTAATAGAAACCACTTACTTGGAATCTTCAAAACTTAAAACGATTTTTCTGTTTTGAATCGTTTGAAGTAACTCTCTAAAGGTTTCTTAATTACTTTTCAAAATTAAGTAGCGACTCTTAAAAAGTTAAAATTTCCGCAAAACAAACCCAAATCTTTACCAGCACAGGAAAAACAGGACCAACAATAAATAAACAAAAGTTGCTAGTGAATCGAAATAGGCCTCACACGGCTTCACTAGACTTTGAGTTTCATCAACACGTTGACAAAAGTTCCAAAAATAGAAACTTGACGCTCAATAATCAATGATCTGAGAACACACATCTTAATCTATAGAGGACTGTAACAGGTTACTTTTCATACACTTTCTTGGCAACAACTGGCTTGCCTATACGTGTAGAAACTAGGATAGGCTCAGGAATCTCTTCATAGTTCACCTCCAAATTCACAGCAACCAGGGGTGTCACATAAGAAAAACTAGACCCAGGGTCCAACAATGCATAAACATCAAACTAAAATACATGGAGTATACCAGTAATGACATTGGGAGAGTCCTCCTGCTCCTGACGGAATGGCAAGGCATAGAATTTGTTCTGGTATTGACTGCCAGCAGTGCTAAAAGAAGCACCCTGAGTAGGGGTTGGATAGTCTGTGGGAGCCAGGCACTAGTAATCTGAGGTGCATAAAGCTTGTTCTGGCGCTGACCACTATTGGTACCAGAAGTGGCACTCTGCCGACGCAAATCTCTACCCTTCTGAGATATGATTCTGCACTCCCGCAGCGTGTGGCCTGGATTACCACATCCAAAACATATATCACTGCCTACTTTACAAACTCTCTTATGGCTCTTATCACATTCTCTACAACGCGGATAAGTGAGATCACCTTTCTTATGATATTGTGACTTAGAGCTTGACGCTCTACTGCGTTTGATATTTTTATACTTAGTTACTAGGGCCTAGACTGATGGTGGAACAAACGTAGAGGATCTCTGATAGAACTGGGCTGATGAGCTGGCTATTTTTCCTTACGTCGCTCACTAGCTTCGCTGGATGACATGTTCTGAAAACGAAAGGAGTATACATATTAGGCTGAGATTTCAACTTAAGCTTTCACTCACTGGCACGGCATGAGTACTGAAAGAAGGGATAACTTTTTACTAAAATGTCTTGTAGCCTCTTGCTCATAGATGTGGCGCGCTACACATCGATGATCAAGACTCTACTTAACGCAGCTTGTCAGACTACCTAGAACTCTTTAAACCTTAAGCTCTGATACCAAGTTTGTAATGCCCTGAAATCTCACACGAGACGTCACACGGTTCTTAAGGCTACAAGTAGCCCTAAGCTAACCCTTTGAGCCTTCTGTTACATTTAATACTTATTTAGGAATTTAGAGTCAGATATTTAGGAATAAATCTCATCAATCCACACTGTAAATAAAGTGTCCAAATCACAAGCTACTGAATAGGCCAACGACACAACTGACAGTCTAGTCTGACAAAGCCTCTACAACTCAAAGAATAGGAAGCCATTAAGATAGTTCCCCAACTGACTCATACTCAAATGAAAGAAGATAAATACAACAACTGATATTATAGAACATCTGGAAATCTGGTCCTCGAACCATGAGGACTCACCACTGCAGGAATGTAGATAAAAGCGGTCGAAATTACTGACGCTGCTGGGACTGAGCACCTGAACCTATATCATAAGAAAATGTAGCCCACATACAGATATGTGGGTCAGCACTTTGGGAATGTACTGAGTATATATGGGTTTATGTAATTAAGTAACCAACATCATTAATTTATATAAAATCATGCATGCGGATTATAATGACTGACAAGGCTGGAATAAAGCTGAATATAAGAATTATAAATCATGAGTAATGAACATATATCATAAATCTCGTGAGTCATCATACTTAGCTCAAAATCTGAATTTCTTCTTTTATTCTCAAAAATCGAAGGCTAAAGAAATTTGTAAACAATATTTTCAAAGCTCATACTTTCAACTTGATTTAGAGTAAGGGATAACTTCGGGAGTTTTTTTTAACCGACATAAACCATGTGAGCTACATGGAGTCCAATGTCTAACCCACGTTGGGGAAAGCTGTCCTATCCTTGCCATCGGAGTAGGACCTTAATGTTTAATTCAAATTCATTAGTGATCACTATATCAGCCTCAGGCTCACATCCTACGGGGGCATGTAGTTCTAGGGAAGTACCACACTTTCCGCTCGGTGCTAAATACTACTCCCGGACTTAGCTCAGTACTTTAATCAGCCTCAGACTCACATCATAAATAATTTCAATACTTTGCATTCGGGAGCCAATATGCTACTCTTTTTTTCATAAATCGATCAAATATGGATTTCTTGTTTTAATTCAATATCAAACAACAATCTTTGCTTTTGAAAATACTTATAAAATCATATCCACGACTCGAGATCAAAATCTCCTTATAATTTCATCACATATATTTAGAACCCAAAATATAAATATTTAATACATCAAAATTATATCTAAATTTCATACTCAACAATCGTCTCGAAAATCTTCACTTATCTCAATTAAAATATTGGAAATAAATTCATGACATAGATATCATAATTTCAACAACTCAAAATTCATATCACAAATTTCGTAAATTCATTATCAATACTCATTTCAAATAAATTCAACAACATCAATTCTTAATAGGAAAATATAACTCAAAATATGTATATCTCAACTCAAATCATATCAAGAAAAAATATCATGCCTTCAAATACTCAATTCATTGGCAATTCCTTAAACTCAATATAAGAATAAGTTGATATAAACTTTAACATAATAATTCATGTAATCTTTATAAAAATCAAGTTTTGGGCACAAGAACGAAAGGATTATTCTTGTTCAAACCCCACATACCTCAAATCTGTGATTTTTGAATGAACTTGTAATTCCGTACTCTACTCGTGGAAATAAGATATGCTCCTTAAAGATCTCGACCTGGGGATTATGATTTTCGGATTATTTTTGAATTTTATCGGACAATTTTTGTGGATCTTGAATTTTTTTGCTTGGAAGTTGTACGTTGGTTTTTCTTTACTTTTCTTTTGTTTCTCGATTTCTGGAGTGGACGAACAAAAATGGCAAAATGGAGCCAATTATTATGTTAATGAATGAAAAAAGATTGAAAAAGTATTGGAGCACCGGAGTTCACCAGGCGTCGCCTGGCTTGGAGCACCGGAGTACACCAAGCCGAATGTTTATGTTTTTTTGTAAAGTTTGATTAAATATATTGCTTATAAAATTGTAGACATTCTTTTTATATATATAAGGTAGAATTTTAATTGATTTAGAATTGTTAAATATATAGTTTCTTATTTAGATGAAATAAGGACTTTTTAATTAATTTAAATCTAAATCATCTATAGTATTGACTTAATTTTTTTTTAAGAAAATCCTAAACCAACTTAAATTTTAAAAAGAAATCCAAACAGAAGTCATTAAAAATAGTTTTGAAGAAAAAAAGTCAACATTACACGTCTTATACTATATTCGGACAACTTATTAAAAAAATTAAATTTTACTTTGTTTGAGTCAAATTTTAGTTTTAGTTGGTTTTGGTTGTGTGTACGAATAGAATTAATAATTAAGGAGTTGTAAAATATATGGTAAGGATTCTAATTCCAGCAAAATTTGCATTAGAAAAACAAATTTCATGAATTTTACAAATTTATAATTTTTTTTATATATTAATAATAATTTAAGATAAAAGTGAAAAAGACAATTTTGTCTATTGCAAAGATTTTTAATGAAGGGTAAAAAGTTCAAATCACTTTTCTAAAGTCTTCACATTTTTATTATATTATCTAATATATATAACCACCAAAATCATACTATTAGAAAATATACTTTTTGAATAAATATCTAGCTTGTCAGTAAATTTTAGGAGTTTAAATATTAAGGCAATAATTTAACAATAATTATTTGAGGAAAAAAGATGAAAACATGATTTTGTCAATTTTGGAGTCTTTTAATGAGAACAAAATATTCAAATCACTTTTTATGAATCTTCACACTTTTAATATAGTATACATATAGAAGATAGATATTGATCTTAATACATCAATTACACATACAAGAAAAACCTGTCTAGAGTATCACCTAAACAATTAAGAGCCCGTTTGGATAAGATTACAAAAATTATTTTTTTAGCTTAAGTGATTAAAAACTTAAAATAAGTTCTTTTAAATTAAGCAGATAAGTGTTTGGATAGAAGTGCTGAAACGGAAAAAAATCTGTTGATGTGTTTGGTAAATAAGTGTTGTCAATCACCCTTTTTGTTGTCAAAATGACTTAAATATCCTTAAAACTGTTAACACATAATAACGTGAGTTATTTATGATTTTAATTCTAATACTTCAAATATAATTTCTATTTAAATACACTTTCAACGTAAAGTGATTATGTCAGGTCAATTTATAAATATAAGTTACTTTTTTAATTTTAAATATTAAAAATTAAAAGTTTTAAGATATTATATACATATAGTATTATATTGTAATATTACAAGCTTGTAAACAATATAAATTATTTAGGAATGAAACAAACTATTAGAAAGAATCAATTTTTAAAATTTAAATAACATGCAAAGATTCTATATGAACGGATAGAGAAGAGCTTACAACAAGCTCAATTTAACGATAAATTTTTTGAGTGTTTTCTTATGTAATGATGGATTTTCTGAAAATAAAGGAGAAAGATGAAGAGAAAATTGGAGGAAAAAAGATGAAAAAAAGAAGCAAAAAGAAAAAGAAAGAAAAATCAATAAGGGCTACAAAGTTTAGGGTATTGTTGGAATTAGAAGAAAATATAAGGGATAAAAAGGTAAATATTTTGATCAAACCTAAAATAAATTTTTGTTTTTTTTAATCCACTTTTAGCTTTTTTTAAGCTCTTTTTAATTTTACCAGTCAACTAGAAAAGCTAAAATAGTGATTAAAATCTAGTTTGACCAGATTTTAATCCTATTCAAACACCCTCCAAGTGTTTATACGAAAGGAAAAGAAATTAAAATATTTGAACCTTGAGCGCGTAGTGTTTATGAGACGCAATTCAATCAAACTTTGTCAAGACTGTGTACAACTTTCTGGTTAAGATTAACAAATTATATTGTGTGTTGATCACAATCATCCATTATTCCATAGCATGCATCATTATCTAAATTTTAAAAAACAATCCAATTATTAAAAGTTGTATCAATGCTAATTGGCGTACAAATTAACAAAGAGAAAGAGTTAATATGGAATTAGCTAGGTCGAAAAGAATAGGACGAGTGGGAGAAAAATAAAGCAACACAAGAAATCATGACAAAAACAAATATTAAAATTCTAGACTAAGTAATTAAGAGTAGCCATAACTATTATTTATTTAGACGGCAATCACACAAGCAATTTTGGAGATCAGATCAAACTTTCCGTATAAACAAATCGATCATTAATAATGGTAGCTGGATCAATATCATCACAATTGAAAGGCCATATTTGATCGGTTAATCCATTAGATGTTCTGTAAATAGTACGTTTAATAAAATCAACCTCATACCAAAGTAGTACTTCACCGTTGGAAAATCTATATTTCAGTAGGATAAAAAAAGCCCCATTACTTGATATAGTGAGCAACTTTGTCCAAGATTTCTGAACACCATATTCTTTCATTATCCATAAATTGAAAACAGACATGCTGTTATTAAAAAGACAAAGAATTCCTCCCAATACAGACATGCCCAATTCAACTGGCCTGATGCTCAGTTGAGGTTTTTCAAGGTATAAACACACATTTTTTGGTAAGTGTATCCTCCTGTATGTCTCATCTGAAAAAATATTAAACGAAATCACAGATTGAGGACCAAGCCAATGAAACGCTCCATGAACAAATGTCAAACATTCCCTACCAAACATCGTAAAGCCATCACTGACCCTCCTAATTGAGGGCTGATCAATCTTTCTCCAGGAACCACTTTTCAGTGCGAGAATTTCATCTGGTGCCATGTCCTCCTGGTCAATCCTAAGAACTTTACAATCATCGCTAATAGAGTCATATCCCAATCCATAAGTAGATACCTGTAGCGGAGATCCTAAACAGGGAAGTACCATTGATTCTGATATGGAGGGGTTCCATAGCGAGAGCATCGAAGGCTCATTCCAAGAATATTTTGTATGAATCCCGATGAGAAACAAGGCATCGCAACAACAATAGACTTTAAAACCACAAAATGGCGTAGAAACACTTGCCCGGAGAGAGGGCATCAAAAAGGAATTTTTGAAAATTGAGTTTGTTCTTGGCATGATTGAGATGCTTCCTCTTAAAATATGGATCGGAGATTAATGCCTTCCAACATTCCGAGACACATTTGAAACGCAAAAAAGACTTTACAGGAAGTCTGGTGAGGATGTCCACAAGTATTTCCTCCTCTGGAATGTGAATTCCCGTTACCATACTTTGCCAAGAAGAAATAATAATAATAATAATAGAGAGAAAATAAGAGGTTTTCAAATATAGATAATGTTGCTGCTATGTGGTTTTAGGGTTTAGGGTTCAGGTTAGATCTATTTATAACTCTGCAGACTAAAACCTAAAAGGGTTGGAATTCTTCCACCTATATAAAATTATTTTTTTATTATTTTTTTAATATTCAAGAGATAAAAATTAATTGATTATAATTATGATAAAATATTTTATTATTAAAATTATCATAATTATTGACGACTAGTACTTTTTTTTAATTTTATTAGTTTAACTAAATCAACTAAATTTGATTTTAAAAAGATTTGAAAATTCTAGAAATAAATATAAAAATGTTAGAATAAAAAAAATTTAAGAAGTACTAAATTTTTATATGTATTAAGTACATGATAAGTATGTAATCAAAGATACGATTTTTTAAAGATTTGATTTTAAAAATAAGTAAAAAAATTTAAATATAGAAAAAAATAATCGTCCCACAAATAAAATTGATTTTAAAAAGATTTGAAAAATGTAGAATGAAAGCATTAGATTAAGAAGTATACAAGAAACATCAAACTTTTAAAAGTTTTAATTAAGTAATCAAAATTTTTCTAAAGATTTAACTTTAAAACTAAGGAAAGATTGTTAAATATAGAAGAAATAAAAAAATAATCATACAGTACATATAAGGTTCAAATCGAAGCATCTCTCTTAGCCAGCAAGGAAAAGAGGTACTTCATGACAAATGCAAAAGTGACTTTTTATTAACCACTTTTGGTGGTAAAATATATACGTGTTTACAATAAAATGTACATAATTTTTACATTATTATATTAAAGCATGAAGAATTTTTGAGAAGTGATTTAAACTTTTTGCACTTCATTTTTCATAGACAAGATTGTCTAATTTTAAATAATAAAAAATTATACGTGTGAGATACGTGCGGCTAAAGCAATATGTATAACTATGGGTAAAGCTTAATTTTATACACCAAATCAAACCGTAAATAAGAATTAATTAATGTCAATATAACCGATCTATGTATTAAACACAAATACACAATACAATTCTTATCGTCCCGAACAACTTATTCAACATGCTAAAAGGATTGCTCGACTTTTAACCTAAATATAAAAATGTACTCCCTTTTGTTCCAAATTGAGATGCACTTTGATTAAAAAAATAATTATAACATGCCTAGTGTACCATAGTGCCCATATTAAATAATGTTTACATTTTAATTTGAAGAAAAAGTAATTAATGCAAATTAAAGGGTAAAACATGGGAAAAAAAATTTGTCACTTCTTGATTAATGAAAAAAGACAAGTAAAATGAAAAATCAAATTAGAAAATTTGGGACGGATAATTTGAGACAGAGGGAGTAATTCATTTCGTAGGATTTCGGCAGAAATTTCATTTTTTTTTATGTTAGCTGTAACTATTTTTATTTTATGAGTATTTATTTATTGGTTGAACCAAAAACCGGATTGTTAAGGACCGAAAATCGATAAGAAAATATGGTGTTGGTTGGTTATTGATTTTATATATTTAAAAATAAAAAATTGATAAATCAAACCAATAACACATAAAACCGAACCGAACCGACCGATGCATACCTAGTAATAGCCCAAAGAGGATGAGATTGCACATCCACGACCTCTTTAATAAGTTCAACAACAAATAGAAAATTTATCTCCACTTCTAAATCTTTACATCCCATTTAATTTCCTTTGTTATTATTTTTAACCCTTGTTTGATGCCATATGTAGTTGCCTTTGATTTTTATATGTTTTAACTTATTACGATGAAAGCATAGATCATTATAATTACAGGTGATCTTTAATTATTTACAGAAATGGACTAAAATGATTGCAATTATATTGACGATTACAAGTTTAAAGATCGTTACAACGGTTGATTTATATTATGTATGTACATGGTGAGGATAATCGTACAAATCAATTGAAAATATCCAAAAAAAAAAAAATTATATTTAAGAGACAAATATTACAAGTTTAAGAGACACATCCTCGTCAATGTCACCATTACCCTGGATCACGGACCCGAGATACTTGAAACTATCCCTTTTACATACCACCTGTGATTCCAGCGTCACTACCACTTCATCCTCCAGCCTCACGTCATTAAACTTGCACTCCAAATACTCTGTCTTGCTTCTGCTCAACCTGAACCCTTTAGACTCAAGAGTTTGTCTCCATACCTCTAATTTGTCCTTCACACCCTCTCGAGTCTCATCAATCAGAACTATATCATCTGCAAAAAGCATACACCACGGCACCTCCCCTTGAATACGCCGCGTCAACACATCCATCACTATAGCGAACAAAAAGGGACTAAGAGTAGATCTCTGATGCAATCCTGTCAAGACGGTGAAATGCTCCGAGTCTCCTCCCGCCGTCCTCACCTGAGTTTTCGCTCCCTCATACATATCCTTAATTGATCTGATATACGCCTGCGGGACTCCACTCACCTCCAAGCACCTCCCTGGGGACTTTGTCGTATGCCTTATCCAAGTCGATAAACACCATGTGTAGGTCCTTCTTCCTTTCCCTATACTGTTTCACCAGCCTCCGTACCAGGTGAATTGCTTCCGTCGTCTAGCGGCCAGGCATAAACCCAAACTGGTTTTTCGAAATAGACACTATCCGTCTCAGCCTCACCTCGACCACTCTCTCCCAAATCTTCATAGAGTGACTCAATAACTTAATCCCCCTATAGTTATTGCAACTCTGGATGTCCCCCTTATTCTTATAGAGAGGGATCATGGTACTCAACCTCCAAGCCTCGGGCATCTTTGTCGTCTTGAAGATTTTGTTGAACAATCCAGTCAACCACCTTACACCAGCCTCTCCAACGAACTTCCAAAACTCCACCGGTATCTCATCCGGCCCTGTCGCCCTACCCGTTCGAATCCTGCGAACAGCCTCTCTAACCTCTCCTACCTTAAAACGTCTACAATAACTAAAATCCTGACACTTCTGTGGGTGCTCCAGCTCCCCTAACTCAATATCTCTATCCCCTTCGTCATTCAAGAGCTTATGAAAGTACGACTGCCATCTATCCTTAATGTGGCCGTCCTCCACCAACACTCTACCGTCCTCCCCCTTAATGCACCTCACCTGGTCGAGGTCACGCCCCTTCCTCTCCCTCGCCTTAGCGAGTCTAAACAATTTATTCTCCCCTCCTTTCCCCTGTAACCCTGCATACAAGCTCTCAAAAGCGTCCGTCTTAGCTGCCGTGACAGCTGACTTAGCCTCCTTCCTAGCTAGCTTGTACTCTTTCCTGTTTACCCGTTTCTCGTCTTCGTCCTTACTCTCAACCAACTTAGCATACACCCCTTTCTTGATCCCCACTTTCTTCTCCACCTCTTCATTCCACCACCAATCCCCCCGGTGATGCCCGACTCGGCCCCTAGAAACACCCAACACCTCACTTGCGGTCCCCCTTATGCACGTAGCCTCCCTATCCCACATACTATCCACGTCCCCCTTACACTCCCACACCCCCATTCCTGCCAACTTCTCCCCTATCTCCCATGCCTTCACTGGTGTCAAGCCGCCCCACTTAATTCTAGGTCTACCCTCCTTACTCCTCCTCTTACTATTCTTCTTTATACTCAAATCCATAACCAAGAGCCTATGCTGGGTTGAAAAATTCTCACTCGGGATGACCTTACAGTCCTTACACAACACCCTATCCCCTTTTCGAAGCAACAAAAAGTCAATCTGGATTCTAGCTATCACGCTTCGAAAGGTGATCAGGTGATCGACCTTCTTCGGGAAGCCCGAGTTCACCACTACCAGTCCAAAGGACCTCGCAAACTCCAGTAGAGTAGTCCCCTCTTCATTTCTGTCCCCAAAACCAAAACCACCATGCACATCCCCAAAGCCTCCCGGTAATGCCCCGATGTGCCCGTTGAAATCTCCTGTTATAACAATCTTCTCCGAGGTAGGCACGCCTCTCACCACCTCCTCCAAAGCCTCCCAAAACCGTACCTTTTCCTCCTTCTCCGAGCCCACTTGCGGCGCATAAGCACTACACACATTCAGGGTAAACCCCAGGATGACCAACTTAATAGTCATCAACCTATCGTTGAGCCTCTTCACTTCTACAACTTGACCTCTAAGCTCTTCATCTACTAAGATGCCAACTCCATTCCTACGCCTCTCGCTCCCAGAGTACCACAACTTGTAACCATCCACATCCCTAGCCTTAGACCCTACCCACTTGGTCTCTTGGACACACGCTATATTGATCCTTCTCTTCCTAAGGATCTTCACAAGTTCTATGGACTTACCCTAAAGGGTCCCTATATTTTAAGACCCAACCCTCAGCCTACTATTACTATCCACACGCCCTCCTATACTACCCCGCGTCCAAACCTTGGCCTCCCTCCCACTCCCGCCTTGTCCTCATCTCCTGCCCCCACAACAACCCCACGCCCCAACCCGTCCACAGCCACTACTATGAGAAAATTTACGAAAACATAAAAATATAAACGATGGTAGTTGCAAAGCAACAACTAGAAATACAAGGCTCACACAAATCAAAGAAACTATCAAGAAACAAACCCAAGCCGATAACCAAATAACCCAATCCAAAGCAGTGCAAGAAACGACCACAGCAATAGCAACAGACAATAGACAATATCAACAAATCACACGCAAATCAAGGTAAGGGGATAATACTAGCAGAATGACATAAAATAGAATAAAATAACATAAAATAAAATAAAATAAAATAATAAAGGTTAGAAGTCACTGGGTGGCCGATCGACGGCTGGAGACCGAGCAGCGACTGGCTGGAGACCGAGCTGCGGCTGCCGGGGACCGAGCGGCGGCTGTTGGGTGTCGCCGAAGCCGGGGGTGGGGAGTATGTTGGATCTCGCCGGACCGGGCTGACCCGGCCCGACCCGACCCGACTAGCTAAACCGGTCCGGTTTGACCCGGCCTAGTTTTTTTTTTAAAATGGGCCCGGTTAACCCAGCCCGGACCAAGCCCGGTCCAGGCCCGCCAATTAATCGGCTCGGCCCGGCCCGGTCAAAAAAAAAAAGAAATTTTTATTTTTTAGGCCAAACTAGTCGTTGGCCCAACGGCTATATTACCGTTTTTGGGTCTAAACGGCTAGTTTGGGCCCATTTAATTAAAAAAAAACATTAAAAAATATTTTTTAATCCCCAAAATAAATCTATAAATACCCTACAACTTCAAATCATTTTTCACACAATTTTTCACTCTCTCAAATTTCATTCTCTCTCAAATCTCAATTCTCAATTCTCAAATATTCAATATATTTAATTTCTTAAAGTGTTCACTTTAATTTTTTAATTTTTCGTTTACAAAGTACGAGCGGAAGTTTCTAAAGTCGCAATCTTCGGATACTTTCAAAATTTGGTATTGTCGTTCCATCTCTTACGTTTAATTTTTATATATTGTATTAATTGTTTAATATTTAATTTTATTATATTTGTGTATTTTGAATATATTTAGTTTAATTTAATTTATATTATGGATAAATTAAAAAACTTCGCTGCTAAAGGTGTTAAAAATTTTTGTCGTGGAAGCGGTAGTGGTAGTAAAAAGCGAATTACTAGCGGTAGAGGTAGTTCAAGTAATAGATATACCCGTGTGACTTCGCCTCCGGTACCGCTTGGTACACCTTTTGAGGATGAAATAGGTGTAGGTGCTCACGATATGGATTATGTAGAATCTCAGAAAAATTACGGTATAGAAAAAGAAAATGAAGTAGATGCAGTTAATTTAGACGAAGATGATGAAAATATTGCTGAAACACCCGCAGTAGGAGATGCTAACATTAGATCTGAATCAGTTAATCTCCCTTCCCGTCCTCCCAGTGCCCCAAAACCTCGTAAAAGAACTAGTATTGCATGGCAATTTTTTGAACGTATATCAGATATTGAGGTGCAGTGCAATATTTGTCAACAAATATATAAGCATAGAAGTGGAGGTAAGCAAGGGGGTACGGGTACGTTAATGAGACATATAGCTGAAGATCACAAAAGAGAGTTAAATATTGTAAAAGGTGGTGGGGATATTGGTGGGTCAACGCAAACTAGAATGGACCCAAAAACCGGTCAACTAGAGAAAAAGTATAATAAATTGAGGGACAGAGAAGAAATAACTAAAATGGTAGCTGTGGGTTGTTTGCCTTTTAGTTTTCCTTCTTCTGATGCTTTTATTCGTTAAATACAAGCAATTTATAATCCTATGTTTAATGGTATTCCTAGAACTACTTGTCGGTCTGATATTTTTAGACTCCATTCACAATATTGTTTTTATTTATCAACATTCTTAAAAAATATTCAATGTAGATTGTCCCTAACTTCTGATCTTGGCCGTGCTGTAAATAAAAATGATTATTTAACCGTTACTTGTCATTGGATGGATAGTAATTTCGTGATGCAAAAACGTATTCTTGCTTTTTTATATGATGAAGATCGTAAACATACTGGACAATTTATTGCTGATTCTATTGTTAAAATTGCCAGATATTATGGTATAGAAAATAAAATTTTATGTATTGCTTTTGATAATGCTTCTAACAATAAGACTGCTATAACAAAAATAAAATCTACGCTATCTTCGCCCTTCCCTGAAATTTTTCATATTAAGTGTGCATGTCATATATATATAATTTAATTGTAAAAGATGGTCTTGACTTTTTTGAGCTTTATATTGAAAAAATTCGTCTTGCCGTTGGTTTTATTCAAGGAAATAATCGTAGATCGAGAATTAAAGAATTTAAAGTTAAATGTCAAGAAAATGGACTTACACCGATTTTGATGCCTGAGGAAGTTGATACTAGATGGAATTCTACGTATGAATTTTTAAAAACTTGTTATAAATATAGAATTCCTATTACACTAGCTTTTAACCAACATTGTGGTTCATTTGTTGATTCTGCTGATTGCATGCTACATAATTCTGATTGGGTTGTAATTAATGATCTTGTTAAGTTTTTAGAAAAAATTTATGTAGCAACGATTGAATTTTCCGGTGCTTACTATCCTACCGTTTGTAATATTTTGGCATATATAGCCGATATTTCTGGTTTGCTCCAACAATATAAAAATAAAGAAGGTTATAAAGAAGTTGTTGGCGCTATGTTTACGAAATTTAAAAAATATTTTTTCCCGATTCCCCCTATTTACTTGGTTGGTGCTATGCTAAATCCGTGCATGAAATATAATCATATGTGTCACTTTAGTACTCTTATTTATGCTAACTAAATACTAACCATGATTTTGAACAAGTACAGCCTGATTTGTGGACGGCTACGGCTGATGCAAAGGATTATATAGAAAAATTATATAATCACTATGCTGATTTATTTGATTCAGCTGTACCTACAAATATCAGTCCAACTGTCGCTCCTCATCCTCCCGAGGAGCCATTATCTTCTAAAAGGCCGGCACATACTGGTTTTCTTGATTCGTTTTATGATTTAACTTGTTGGAACAGTGTGGATGAGAGAGCTTACACATCAACTTATCGGGAAGAGCTGAAATATTATCTGCGGACGACACCAGAGGATCGCAGACGATGGATCAACACGCTGGATTGGTGGAGGAACAATGAATCACAATATCCTGTACTTTCAAGATTAGCCAGAGATATCTTAAATGTTCCAATGTCAACCGTTGCATCAGAGAGCGCCTTCAGTCAGGGACGACAGCAGCTTGGAGACAACCGACACTCATTGGGAAGCAACGCAAGGAATGTTTTAGTTTGCCTCAGAGATTGGATTAGAGCAGAAAGAAGAAACCAAGGAATGGAACCGGAGCCGAGCGACGACCTCAAACTTGAAGAAATTATGACTTCACGGGAGAACTCAGCAGAATCAAGTCCAATGCATGGTTTTGCCCCCGTTGACTTCGACTATCCTATGCAAGTTCCCATTAATATTAACATGAATGAGTTGGAAAAAATGATGCATAATTTATAGATTTTTCTTTCATGTAAATTATAAATTTTGGATCATTTTGCAATCAATAAAATTCCACAAATTCATTCACTCCTTAGTCGTTGTTTTTTTATTTTTTTTTATTTAACGATTTAAAATTTTAAATTGAATTTCTAGTTTTATACTTTAAATTAAAAACTTACTTCTAATATATTATTAATTTACTACCAAATATTATTAATTTATGATATTAAGTAGCATATGTTTTGTATATTTGTGCATATATATCTTCTATAGAAGTGTATATTTAATGT
This sequence comes from Capsicum baccatum var. pendulum, assembly GCA_030864225.1. Taxonomy (NCBI): domain Eukaryota; kingdom Viridiplantae; phylum Streptophyta; class Magnoliopsida; order Solanales; family Solanaceae; genus Capsicum; species Capsicum baccatum. Next base: position 10,448,507 of record CM061557.1, read on the forward strand.
ATACATGTGTATATGTTTTATAAATTAGTATATAAGTATATCTATACATATTGTAATTTATATGTAATGTAGTATATTTTATAAGTAGTAGTATATATACATTGAATGTGCATATACACGTGTATATATCTTCTATAGAAGTGTATATTTAATGTATATATGTGTATATATTTTATAAATTAGTATATAAGTATATCTATACATATTGTAATGTATATATAATGTAGTATATTTTATAAGTAGTAGTATATATACATTGAATGGTGCGTATACACGTGTATATATCTTCTATAGAAGTGTATATTTAATCTATACATATGTATATATTTTATAAATTAGTATATAAGTATACAAATATATATTGTAATGTATATACATTATAGTATATTGCATTTAAAGTATTACATATACATAGAATAGAGTGTATATATGTGAATGGATCTTCTATAGACGTGTATGTTTAACGTATACATGTATATATATTTTATTTAAAGTAGTACATATATATTGAATGGTACATATATATGTGTATATATCTTCTAAAGTAGTATATATTTAACGTATACATGTGTATATATTTTATAAATTAGTGTATATATATATTGTAGTGTATATATATATATATATATATATATATATATATATATATATTATACTATTATAGCATATGTTTTATTTAAAGTAGTACGTATAGTCATGTAAAATTATGTATTGAATGGTACGTATATATGTGTAATTATTTATACTTTATATATTTTTTTAAAAATATATATTGTATATTGGAGTGTATATAGTGTATAATGGAGTGTATATAGTGTATATTGAATTATTTATTTATTTTTTAAATGGGTTTGAACGGTTTTTAACCGGGTTTGACCGGGTTTGACCGAGTTTTGGTGGGTTTGATCGGATTGGGTTAAGTGGGCCAGTTTCGGATGAATTTTAATTTTTTTACTGTTCGGCCCGGCCCGGCCCGGACCGGTTAACGCCAAACCCGGCCTGGAACCGGCCCGAAACCCGGGTAGAATGGGAGGGCCGGTTCCGGGTTGACCCGGCCCGGCCCGTTAGACACCTTTACCCACATCCTATTTTACTCCACCATTAACTCATTCAAGATTTTCTTTCTTAAAATATCTCCCTAATTATCAACAATTAAATCATCTTTCTTTTTGATTTTTTCTCTTCCATTAATGCTTAAATCATCTTTCTTCCTGATTTTTTTTCTCCTTCATTAATGCATGCAACTTTTTTTTCCTCTCCTAAAATCTCTTCCATTTTTTTTAAAAAATTTGTTGATACATATATAAATTTATTTAATTATTTATACATGTTTATTCTTTTAATGGTGATTCGTATGAATGATAAATATGATATCATTATATGGGCATTATGGTGATTCATATGATACATACATTTTATATGATTTTAACGGGTGATACATATGATATTAATGAGTGAGACGTATTATATTATGGTGATTCATATTGTAGATACAATTATTTATTTCAATTATTGGGTGATTCATATGATATTAATGGATGATATATATGGTAATATGGTAATTCATGTGGTAGATATAATTAATTTCAATTATTGGGTGATTTGTATTTGGGGTATTATGATGATTCATATGGTAGATACAATTATTTATTTCAATTATTGGGTGATTCATATGATATTAATGGGTGATATATATGGAATTATGACAATTCATATGGTAGATACAATTATTTATTTCAATTATTGAGTGATTGATATGTTATTAATGAAAGGTAATAGTGTAGTCAGTGTAGGAAACAAAAGTAATAATCTCTAATCTTAAAAGTGTGAAGGGTCTTATAAATCGCGTTTGAACTTTTTGCCTTTCATTAAAAGTCTTTGCTTTAGACAAAATCGTTTTTTTCATATTTTTTTTCTAATATTTAAAAGTTGAAAATTAATAAAATACATTTATGATAAAACCTTTCCTTATTACAAGACATCAAAATTAATGACAATTAATATTTTTTCATCAATTTAAGATTTCTAGATCAACTAAAACAAATAAAAACCTTTAATAATTATATATAAATACTAATTTATTTTAAACCCGTATACTCTAATACTATATTTAAAGAAAAATCCAAAAGAAATTCCCCTACATTCCCAAAGTATTGCCGTTTTCTGAAAAAAAATTCTGACAAATCCTTTTCCTATTTTTCTACTAACTTATAAGTATTTTTGAATTTTAATAAAGGACTTATTATAAGTTAAATAGGAGTCCAAAATTTATTTTTTAAAAATTTTAGAAATTATTAAAACTCCTATATTCCTCAAATAAAATTCTAATTATACATAAACGCTAATATCTATTACAAAACTTATAATACTCAAAAAGGCAAAAACGTTTAATTAGGATTTTACCTTATATCTATATCTATAATCTATATCTATATCTATATCTATATCTACATTTATATCTACATCTATATCTATATCTATATTTATATCTATATCTGTAATCTATAATCTATAATCTATAATCTATAATCTATATCTATAATCTATAATCTATAATCTATAATATATTAAAAGTATGAAGACCCTTAGAAAAGTGATTTGAATTTTTTGCCCTTTATTAAAAGACCCTTCTTTAGACAAAGCTGTTTGTTCACTATATTTTTTAATTTATTATTGAATTATTTTTTACTATATTAACTAGACATCCTAAAATATATGATAGGAGAATCAATTAATATTTTTATTTTTATTAGACTTCCTAAATATATATGGTAGGAGAATTAATTAATATTATTCTTTCTATTGTTTAATTAGAAAAATACTCCTAAAGTATGGCTCTATTAAGGAAATACTTCTATAAATATTGAGATGTACGTTAAATTAGAGGACAATCCAATTTATCTATTGGGAGAATATGATTGATGCTCGTCTAACTTGATTCGATTGCATGTCTAGATTGGTGGATGCTTAATAGTATTTTTATATGTCAATACTTGTTGTCTAAGTAATATTTGCTAACATTATTTTTATTTTTTCATTATATGTATATATGGTTGTTATGTTTATTACTTAGTGCAAGGTTTGATAGTAATATATTGAAAGTATTTAATTTAAACTAGAAATTCAATTTAAATGAAAAAAAAAAGTAAGGAGTGAATGAATGTTGTATTTTATTGATTGTAAAATGATCCAAAACTTATAATTTAAGCAAAAGAAAAATCTACAAATATTGCATTATTTTTTTTAACTCATTCATGTTAATATTAACGGGGACTGCCATAGGAATGTCAAAATCAACGGGGGAAAAATCATGCATTGGACTTGATTGTGCTTAGTTCAGAGACAGATTACAGCAAAAATGACTCATGAGGATAGCTGGAAGCAAGGAATATTCTTTTGCCCTTGAAGTCATAATTTCTTCAAGATTCTGTTTGTCTGTCGGTTCCTCTTCTATTCCTTGATTTCTTCGTTCCGCTCTAATCCAATATCTAAGGTAAACTAGAACATTCATAACATTGCTTCCAAATGAGTGTCGGTTGTCTCCAAATTGTTGTCGTCCCTGACTAAAAGCTTTCTCCAATGCAACGATTGACATTGAAACATTCATTATATCTCTAGCTAATCTTGAAAGCACAGGATATTTTCTTTCATTATTCTTCCACCAATCCAACGCGTTGATCCTTGCTTTACGATCCTCTATCGGTTGTCGAAGATAATAATTAACAAGCTCATACTGATAATTTGTTCTGTGTGTTGAAGGAGCAACCCTGTCCCAAACATTTAAATCAAAAAAGTAATCAGGACAACCACTACGTACCTGCCTTTTAGAAAATGATGGCTCCTCGAGAGATCGAAGAATGACAGTTGGAGTGACATTTATCGGTACGGCTACATCAAGTAAATTGGCATAATGGTTATATAATGCTTTCATGTAACTGTTCGTATTACTCATAGCATAAACAAAGAAGGTTTTTCTTGAGACTCTATCTCTAAATGCATTACAAATAATACAATTAAATTTTGACATAGTATTATATTCTATACATTGATTTGCCGATTGGTGAAATATTGCACCAATCAAGTAAATTGAGGAAAGCGGATAAAAATATTTTTTTAAATTTAGCAAGCATAGCACTAATAGCTTCTTTGTAACCTTCTCTATTCTTATATTTTTTAAGTGAACAAGAAATGTCGGCTAAATACGCTAAAATATTACGAACAGTAGGATAATAAGCACTAGAAAATTCAACCATAGCTATATAAAAAATTTTCAAAAACTGAACAAGATCAGCAATTGCAGCCCAATTAGAATCATGTAGCATACACTCAGAAAAAGAACCAGAATATTGATTAAAATCCATTGTAATAGTTACTTTATAAGTAAGACAAGTTTTTAAATAAGTATAAGTAGCATTCCATCTAGTATCACATTCTTCATGCATAAATAGCTATGTAAGTCAATTTTGTTCACATTTAGCTTTAAATTCTCTCACTCTTAATTTTCGATTATTTTCTTGAATAATGCCAACAGTAAGCTGGACCTTTTCACTATAAAACTCAAAAAATTCAAGACCATCTCTTATAATTAAATATTATATATGACAAACACATTTAACATGAAATATTTCAGGTAACGACGGAGAAAGGTTAACTTTTAACAAGTCAATAACAGTCTTGTTGTTAGATGTTGTCACGACCCGAATCGAGGCCCTGGCTGTGACGAGCATCCCAAACCATGAAGGCCCGGACACCCTTCTAACTTGAAATCATATACACCATTCATACACAAATAAGGAAATGCAAAAAATTCAACAAAACAGAATCACAGTCATAAATCTGATATAAATTTAATAATAGAAAATGACAATCCCAAAACCATCTAACATCATCTGAAAACCGTCTAGGAAATATCTACTACATGATCACTAACACAATCTGAAGCCTGGGACAAGGCCTCTAGTAGAACAAAAAACAAATCTAATAATAGTAGTCTGAAAGTAAACAAGCCTTCTGGAATAAAGAAGGCTCACCAACTGGACACTGCAACTCTGTCTAATAAAATCTACTGCTTTTCTGGACCCCTAGACTGAGCCTCAGAACCTGAAGAGAGGAGGGGGGGGTCAATACAGATGTACTAATACGCAGAGCAAATCCAAAATAATTATTTATATTCAACATATATGAGAGCAATTTGAAACAGTTCATAAGCATACCATATAGTAAGAAATCACATGGGCATTTTTAAAAGACTCTGTGAAAAATATCTTAAATTTGTGCCACTCATTTGTATTATTTCTGCGCTAGGTGATATACCCTACAATCTGTAATCCCACAGGCTACATGGGATCTGCCATTAACTCAGCAGCCAAGCCCCCAACCCAAGTGTGCCGCAAGGATCAGAGTCTCTGAATCTACTACGCCATATGACCGTCGCCAGCGTACAATAATAATATACCCATATCGATAAATACGATTTCAAGCTAAGAGTTACTTGAACTCAAGCCTTCTTCGAGTAGCCACCTAACCCTCTTTAGGCCCATTTTTAACTCTTTCAAAACATGCATTCTCTGAAAACATAATCTGAAATCGTACTCTGTTATGGCATACATACTTATGGTATCGTCATACCATTGACTTACAAGTCATATCTCTGAGCCATTATTAGCATATAAAGTCTCTGTTGTCAAATCATATAATTTAGGACCACCATATCAACAATTCTTTCAAGAAAATTCATTCTTTAAAACTCATGAAAAAACATGCAAGCGATCCTCTTTATCATTGATTCAATAAACATAGGTGGTCGTATCTAATTTCTCAATCATATGCAACTCTTTCTCATTTAACAACAAGGATGTAATTACATCAAGAAGCTCCCTCTCCTCATCTCTAAATCACGCTCAAACACTAAGGTATTGAGAAAACCAATTTCAAACCATAAATCATGCATTTCAAATCATTCACAATAAGATCACAAACTTGAATTTATCACAAGAGAGGGACTTCAAAATCTATGCTCTCAAACAAATCTTAAATTTCAATTTCATACATATACATATACATTTAAATCAATTTAAGGGGGTAAGGCCTAAAGGCCAAAAAAATAATATCATTAAACATGCAATAAGCATAATAAAATCATGGATTCCAAAAACCCTTTACAATTTCATGCTTGATGATCTTTAAATCAAAATTTAGTGTTTTCAACAAGCCCATGTAGTTTTAGAATAAAACCCTCGTACCTCTATTTCGGAAAATAATTGATGATTCTTGAAGCTTGCGGATTGGAGTTTTCAAATCTCTAATTATCCCCTAAAACTCACGATTGAATCTTGAGCTATTTGAGTTTTTAGTTTGAAACCCTAAAGAGCGTTCTCGATGATTTTTGGTGAATGTATGAATAATATGCTCAATTGGGGTTGTAATCTCGTGTTTGAACTGATAAGGTGTGATAAAATACCCAATGTACCATTAATGAGACGGAGTTTAATTACTGAAAATTCCCAGGCGTGCAGCAAACCATGCGTCGCATGCTCTATCCCTCCGGACTGGGGCATGCGTTGCATGCTTCATTGCATAACACTAGACCATGCGACGCAGGAATATCGCATGATGCCACTATTTTGGGCATCCAAACATTTCCTAAACGACGTCCAAAAATTTTGAAACTCACCCAATATGCACTATTAACTTCCCCGATCATGAATCAAGAAGAAAATCTAAAATTGGAGGTCGGAAAAGTCAAAAATAAATTCCCCGAAGTTTAGAAGCTAAAAATAATTCTAAGTCTTTTCTTACACTTAGACAATTTCAGGCCTTCAACTCTAAATGTTAGCTAGAATGAAATAACACGTGCATAACTTTTCGCGAGGCGTTACAGATGCATTATCAAAATCAATACATAAAATTTTTCTTTCAATACCATAATATTGTGCAACTTTAGTAATAGATTCAGAAATAAATTTTTCCGTGTGTTACGATTTTCATCATACAAAAATGCTAGAATACGTTTTTGCATAGCAAAATTACTATCTATCGAGGGACACATAATTGTTAAATAATCATTTTTATTAACAACACAACCAAGATCAGAAGTTACAATAATTCTACATGGAATATTTTTTTAAAATGTAGATAAATAATATATATATCGTGCATGGAGTCTAAAAATATCGACCCGATAATTGCTTCTAGGAATACCTGTAAACATAGGATTATAAATTGCTTGAATATAATGAATAAAAGCATCCGAAGAAGCAAAACTGAAAGACAAACAACCCACAACTATCATTTTCGCTATTTCTTTCCGGTTCTTCATTTTGTTATAATTATTAACTAATTGACCGATTGTTGGGTTCCATCTAATTTGTGCTGGCCACCAACAGCCTCACCACTTTGTGCAATCCTTAACTCTCTTGCGTGCCTTTCTCGTAAATGCCTCATCAATGAATCCGTACCCCTTTATTGCCTCAATTTTTATGCTCATATACAATTTCACAAATATTGCATTGCACCTCTAGTCTTCTACGAGATTTTGCAGGGGAACGGAGAGGAAGATTAACTGATTCAGATCTAATATTAGCATTTTCTACTTCGGATGTCTCACCAATATTTTCATCATCTACATCTAAATTAACTGTGTCTACTTCATTTTCTTCTTCTATATCATAATTTTTTTGAGCTTCTAAATAATTCATATCGTGAGCACCTACACCTATTTTATCCTCAAAAGGTTGACTAACTGGTACCGGTGGCACACAAGTATATCTAGTACTTGTACTACCTCTACCGAAACCGCCACCAATTCATTTTTTTACTACCACTACCATTTCCAGAATAATTTTTTTTTTACACTTTTATCAAGGTTTCTTAATTTATCCATATGATTAATTAAATTAAAAAATATTTAAAATACCCAAAAATAATAAAAATTAATATTCAACAATTAGCACACTAATTAAAAATTAAAAGTAAAAGATGGAACGACAATATCAAATTTTAGATGTACCCGAAAGTTGTGACTTTAGAAAACTTCCCCTTGATATTTGTAATCGCAAAATTTAAAAATAAAATTGAGTACTTTAGGAGATAATTAGAATATTTTAGATATTGAGAGAATAAGATGGTGTGAAAAATGATTTGAAATTTTAGGATATTTATAAAAAATATTTTGCATTAACTTTTTGTTTAAAAAAAAATAATTGAAATTAGGTCAGATGGTTGTTGGACCCAAACGGCATTATAGCCGTTGGGCCAACGATCCATTTGACCATTGAAAAGTCTACCAGTAACCCACAAGCTAAAATAAAAATAAAATAAAATTTAAAGCAACTAGGCCGGGCTAGATAATCGATGAGCCTGGTTCGATTTCAATATTGGGCGGGTCCATCGGGACTTTCACCTGAGACGGCCCATCCCGGGACCGGTGTCCTAGTAACCCGAAGGCCCATCAGATCGGGTCAAATCGAGTCGGACCCTCTAAACAGGCCCAGTTGACAGGTTTAAGCAAAATGATGACAATACAAGGATATGACACCTAACATCGTAACCTAACTAAAACCATGCATAAAGCTAACTAAGAAGAGAGAATTGATCAAGTCTATATAAAAAATAACCACCGATTTATATCCCAACTAATGTGAAACTCTCTACCACTATCCTTCACATCTAGGACGAACTAGAGCATGGATTAGACGCCCAAATAGGGATAAACCAAACTCAGAGCATGGATTAGACGCCTACATAGGGATAAACCAAACTCAGATACCATATTTAATATAATCTAGATGAGTTGCATAGAAACTATATAGACCAAAACATTTCCCATTGATCAATGATGGATGTACACCTAACTCATCCATATTAGGAAAGGACTGCCGAATTCACATCATAAAATTGCCATACCAAATACAAACTAAATCATGAATTAAGTAAAGTGTTCAGCCCCAGCTCTACTACAAAGTCATTTTTTTCATTCATCGTTTGTAAACTAATTACTGTTTTCTTTGATGGTAAAAAAAAAATGTTTTTTCTTGAAGCGGCAGGTTTGGTGAAAGAAAGAAAAAAAGAAAGGGAACTAAAAGTTTTTCTAAACAAACAAACAAAAAAAAAAGAAGAACAGCAGCCAGAGAGCATAAAAGAGCAGCACAATGCTAATTTCCTTGAGGTGACAGGTCTGGTGAATCTTCAAATAATTATCCATCCTTCATATAGATACTGAATGTTGTATATTTGTATAGTACAACAATTTTAACTGCATTTCAAAGAATAAGATTTCATTTAGATTTGTAAGAAAATCATATACATATGTATACAGATACATGTGTACGTGCACGCGCGCATATGCAGCTTTGATTTCTTTAAACAATAGAAAGGCTGCAAAAGAAAAAATAGGTCAAAAATTGCCTCTATATATAAATCTACACAATAACCTCAGGTTGAAAATTGTTCATTCAGTGTGGACGTAACTTTCAGAGTTACATCACCATAAGGTTCATTTTTATTCAAATTGACAAGTCCACAATTCTTCAATACCTGGAATCAATTTCCATATATAAGGAACAGAACGAGTATAAGAAACTGATGAAATAGTTCCTCAAAATATAGATACAAATCATCCTAAATAAGATCACTGATTAAGCAATGAAGCGTATCATATATGCAACTAAAAAGTGGCAGAGCATAACTCAATCAAACAACAACAATCACAGGTGGGGTCTGGGAGGGTAGTGCGTACGCAGGCCTTAACCTACCTTGAAAGGCAGAGAGGTGCTGATCTCCTCTAGACCCACGGCTCGTATAAATCAATCAAACACCCAGTTAAAAATAACATTACAAGTGTAAGAGCAATATAATTAAGACTTACCAGAGCCTCATAAAACATTCGAGCGCATATTTTCTTGGTTTTGCCTTCTAGAATTGTATTTAGGCTAAGATCTCCAGTATCTTCTGAGATTGGGGTTACTGGTAGCTTCCCTTGCAAAAATTGAACCACAGATCTACAAACATACCCACTAAAAGATTATCTGTGAAAGCTAACCATATCCTGTGCAAAGATTTTTTACCAAGTGTTACCTTGTTCTGCGAGGTAATGCGCCGAAATCGGGTGTTCCCCCATGCTCAACAATAGGAGTCCTGTCGTCTTGTTCCAGAAAACTCAGGTCCTGCATTGGTATCTATCAATTTATCATATATAAAACAGGTACGACCAAAGCTTAACAGACATTTTGGTTCTTTCACAAATAGCCAGGCAGACTCAGTGTTAATTTTTCCTAACCATATATACATGAATGTACACTGATTATACACAGTTACATGCATATTATAACATGAATTATCCATATATTATACATCTTTCGTCTATTTTTAGTGTAAGCGGTTGGGAGAGCAGCTATTTAGGATAATTCTTCTATAAATTTGGCTATGGAAAATGCATGTGAGAAGCTCAACAATAGAGCTCTATCTTTATAAATACTAGCCTAAAATAGAACAATAAATGTCCTCAACAATAGATAAACAACGAAAATATGGATCAAATGACCTAAACACATTTATACTAGCCTATAATAAGAAAGGTATGTTCATACTTCATTACTTAAAGAGGAAGCAGCATGATCGTGTTGATTTTATGTTTCAATAAATTTTGAAACATATACATCGGTTAAAGATTTTTTAAGAGTTATGTTTCAATTAGTTTTGAAACAAATGCATCACTTAAAGTTTTGAGTTACAGAGGAAATGAATTTGATAAATTCATTATTCATAAGTTTTGAGTTACAAAGAAAATGTATTGACAAATTCATTATTCATTAAGTTTTACATTATAGTTTCTTGAAAGAATGACATTTTTTATTTTAAAACATACATGAACCTATTAACTATTACTTAATTAATATGCTTCTCATGCATGAAACATTCATCTTATAAATAGTGTTTTCTTTGGTTTGAAAAGACAAGCCCTCAAAACTACTTTCCCCTTGAAAAACACTTGAGAGACATTGATCAAATGGTGAAATCACCAATTCAAAAATATAAGATCAACATTCTTGAATGCTACTTGTTTTGTGGCTTAGTTGAATCCCGAAGATAGAGTTGTCACCTGTTCTTCCGTTTGCTCGTGGGAGAGACTCCAACTATCTTCAAGAAGTGTATTATCGTGCCTCTAAGATAAGCAAGTTTTATTTTGAATTTCTTGTAAAATTATCATTATTGTTCTAACAATTTGAAGATACTTGTCTCTATGGCTTCTACATCAATATCAAATAGTATTCCATGTTTGCCTAATCCTAATTTTTAAATATTTGATGGAAAAGACTTTCCTAGATGGCATGGAAAGATGGAATTCTTTTTAAAACGATTAAAGTTGACATATGTTCTTGAAGAACCTTGCCCTAATGCTCCTGGTTCTGAGGTAGCATCTAACGAGGCTACTTTGATTAAAGAACAAATTTCCAAATGGCAATATCATGATTATTTGTGCAAGAATTATATTCTTGGAGGAATGTCTAACAAATATTATGATCAATATATATGTTAAATGCAAATATGCTAAAGAGATATGGGACACTCTTCAAGTTATTTATTTAGCCGAAAAGGCAAATTCTAAGAAATTTCTCGTTTCAAATTATATGGAGTTCAAAATAGTTGATGACAAGTCAATCACTGAACAAGTACAAGAATTTCAACTTATAACTAATAAAATTGCTATATCTGGAATTGCTCTTGATGAAAACTTTCATGTTGGTGCTATTGTATCAAAACTTCCTCCATCCTGGAAAGAGTGCCGAAGCAAACTCTTACACAAAAAGGAAGATTTGACTCTTGAACAATTATTGCAACACTTGCAAATTGAATAAGAGACACGATGGCGCGATAATAATAGTTTGAAGGAACCTGTCATGAAAGCTCATATGGTTGAAAAAAAATCAAACAAGAAGGAACCTAAAAATAAGAATTTTCCAAAGGCAAAGAAGACTACAAATTTCAAGTTTAATGGTACCAATTTTAAATCTGGTGAATGCTATTATTGTCAGAAAGTTGGTCACTTTGCGCGTGATTGTAGAATTCTCAAAGCCGAAAAGAAGAAAGAAAAATCAAATAAAAATAAAAAAGATGATCTTGTGGCAATGGTCACAGAAGTATTTGTAGAGGAAGATCAAGTGGAATGGTGGATAGATACTGACGCAACTCGTCACATATCAGATAACCAAAATTCTTTCAAGACTTATGAATAAGTGGGGGATGGTAAAACTATATATATGGGAAACTCTTCCTCTACTAAATTTGTGGGAAAAGGAACTGTTGAACTGAAGTTTACTTCCGGAAAGATAGTTACATTGATGGACGTATTGCATGTTCCTGATATTCGAAAGAACTTGGTGTCAGGTACGCTTCTTTCAAAGCATGGTTTTAAAATAATTTTTGAGGCAGATAAGTTTATTTTATCTAAAAATGGCATGTTTGTTGGAAAAGATTATGTTGCAAATGGAATATTTAATCTCAATATTGAAAATGAAAATATTTTTGCTTATCTTGTGGAGTCTCTGGACTTATGGCATGAACGTCTGTGACATGTGAATTTTAGATCATTCAACTTATGGTGAATAATGGATTAATCAAAGATTGTGGAAAGAATCATACTACTAAGTGTCTTACTTGTAGTAAATACAAGATTACTAAGAAGCTCTTTAAGACAGTTGAAAGGACTTCCACACTTTTGCAATTAATCCACACTGATATTTGTGAGATAATTACTTATCACATCATGAAAAGAGGTATGTTATCACTTTTATTGATAACTACTCAAGATATACTTATGTCTTTCTATTGAAAACAAAAGATGAAACATTTGAGACTTACAAAACATATAAAGCAGAAGTTGAAAATAAATTGAGTGTGAAAATTAAGTCAATTAGGTCTGATAGAAGTGGAGAGTACTTAAAGTCAGATTTTATTGATTTTTGTGAGAGAGAAAGCATTGAAAAACAATTGACCATGTCCTATACACCACAAAAAAATGGTGTAGCAGAAAGAAAAAATAGGACTTTCATAGAAATGGTTAATTCTATGCTTTATGGATTTGGTATAACTGCAAATTTATGGACTGGAGCTTTGCTTTCAACATATCATATTTTGAATAAAATTACTTCCAGGAATCATGATGCATCTCCATATGAACTTTGAAGTAATCGAAAATCAAATATAAATTATTTTAAAGTATGAGGTTGCTTGGCTCATGTTCGATTATCAAATCAACACTTAAGCAAGATTGGCCATATAGGAGTAGATTTTGTGTTTATTGGTTATTCACAAACCAGTAAGGCTTATAGATTTTTAAATCTTGAGACCCCAAGTCCTCACACAATTATTGAATCTTTACATGCTAACTTTTTTTAGCATATATATCCCAAGAAAAAAGATTCTTTTGAACAAGATTCAAGTTCTTCTATTTCTCCTCTTAAAAGAAAAATAGTTGATCCATTGGAAGAAAGTCAACCAAGATGTAGTTCAAGATCAGTCAAATCAAAAGACTTTGGACCTAATTTTCAAGCTTATTTGGTTAAAAAGGATCCTGAAAGTTATGCTGAAGCTATGTCTTCACATGATGCTCCATTTTGGCGTGAAGCCATTGATGATGAAATGCATTCTATATTATCTAATAATACATGGATATTGTCATATCTTCCTCCTGGATGTAAACCAATTGGTTGCCGATGATTTTTTAGGAAGAAAATAAAATCTGATGGTACTTTAGATAAGTATAAAGCCCGTTTGGTAGCTAAAGGATTTACTCAATTGAAAGATATTGATTATTTTGATACTTTTTCACCTGTAGCTCGGATGACCTCTATTCGTCTCTTGATTGCTCTAGCAGCAATTCATGATCTTGTGATTCATCAGATGGATGTGAAAACTACATTCCTGAATGGAGATCTAGATGAAGAAGTCTACATGAAACAACCAGAAGGATTTGTCAATCCTGATCAAGAACGTAAAGTTTGTAAACTTCTTAAATCTCTTTATGGATTAAAACAAGCTCCAAAACAATGGCACGATAAATTTAGAAAAGTTATGATTTATAATAGCTACTTAATCAATGGTCGAGATATCTGCATATTTAGTAAATTTTAAGAAAATTTTGGTGTTATAATATGTTTTTATGTAGATGACATGTTGATCTTTGGAACTGATATCGAAAGAGTCAAAGTTTGTTCTGCGAGGATTCCTCGTGTTTAGGTGCATAGCACTAGGTTTCCATTTTAGTATTGGGGACGGGTCGACTGACCCTCTTTGGTCAGTTGACTTGAAACCACCATAGGTTTGGAGGTCAGGTTTATGCCCCCCTCCGTGTACTTTCAGTTTCTGTTTCTCGTTTATTAATAATAAGGCTTGGGGGTGCATGGCTCAACCCCTGATCGTCTCGGGTGGGAGAGCCCAAAAACTCTCAATCCTCGGATGATACTTTAAAAAAAAAAAGAGTCAAAGAAACAAAATATTTTCTTGCTTTTCAATTTAAAATGAAAGATCTTAGAGAAGCTGATGTAATTTTAGGCGTCAAAATCGTAAGATCGGCAAGTGGTTTGACTCTTACTCAATCAAGTTATATTGAGAAGGTCCTAAAGAGGTTTGGTCATTTTGACGACAAGACTGCTCCTACACCATTTGATCCTAGCATCAAACTAGTGTGAATCTCTGGTGATATTCTTGATCAATTGACATATTCTCAGATTGTTGGGAGTCATATGTATGTCATGCATTGTACCAGACCAGATATTGGTTATGCTGTAGGAACTTTGAGCAAATTTACTAATAGCCTTGGAGTTGAGCATTGAAATGCCTTGATTTGTGTTTTAAGGTATCTGAAGGGTACAATTAATGTTGGACTGCATTATTCTACCTTTCCAGCAGTTCTTGAAGGCTATAGTGATGCTACTTGAAATTATGATCCGAATGACTCTAAATCTATTACTGCTTGGATTTTCACTTTGGCTGGAGCAGCAATATCTTGGAGATCAAAGAAAGAGACATGTATTACTCACTCAACCATGGAGTCAGAATTTATCGCTATGTATTCTGCTGGAGAAGAAGCTGATTGGCTGTGGAGTATGCTGATAGATATTCCATTATGGGGTAAGCCAATACCATCTTTGACTATATATTGTGATAATAAAGCTGCTATATTTCGGGCTTCGAGTAATTGTTACAATGGCAAGTCAATACAAGTTCATCTCAAACACAATCATGTGAGAATATTATTGGAGGATGGCATAATATCGCTTCAATATATGAAGTCCAAACTCAATTTAGCAGATTCTTTGTCTAAAGGGCTAGGCAAGGAATTGGTGGTACAAACTTGTAATGGGATGGGAATAAAGCCTGTTGTAGATTGATTGTACTTTATGGTAACCCTACCTAATGATGTAATCTTAGGTTCAAAGGGAAAAACAAGTAAAGTTACAATTGTGAAGCACATCAATAAAATTTTCTTTTTCCCTAGAGAGTGAGTAGATGTGCATAAATTGAGATTTATTCTCTTGATAAATCTATAAGACCGATATCGGTTGGAGCATATAATAACACTCTTGATAGATTTGACAGTATTCCTACAAAAGAAAAGAATGAGATTGTATTCTCTTATCAAGTCTATACACCGATTTCGATTGGAGTGTGTAGGAACACTCTTGATAGATTTGCTGATACCTTGTTGTAAAGGAGGATGAGATTAATTTCTCTTAATGAAATTCATAGACTACTTAATCGGAGTATGCAAAGCTACTCTTGATGAATTCACCGCACTAAGTGCAAAGTGGAGGCTGCTTCAATAAGATTTTTACAGGAAAATCGTAAAGCACTTAGCTAAAAGGATTCGGGACACATGGCCGTAAGGTGTCAAAGGATTTTGATTTTCACCGGAACATAGCAATATGCTTGGAGTATTTTTCTACTTCATTCAATGAACTACTTAGTTCAAGATTTGTTCACTAAGTAGTCAATGATTTAGAAAGTCTTCACTAGCTAATGGTTCAAGTCCAAAAGACACCATTATTGATGCATGTTGCTAGATTCATGTCTCAAATGAATTTTATTGTTTAAAGATAAAAATTCTTGAAACAAGTGGGGGATTGTTGATTTTATGTTTCAATAAATTTTGAAACAAATACATCGGTTAAAGATTTTTTAAGAGTTATGTTTCAATTAGTTTTGAAGCAAATGCATCACTTAATGTTTTGAGTTACAGAGGAAATGAATTTGATAAATTCATTATTCATAAGTTTTGAGTTACAAAGAAAATGTATTGACAAATACATTATTCATTAAGTTTTACGTTGTAGGTTCTTGAAAGAATGACATTTTTTGTTTTAAAACATACATGAACCTATTAACTATTACTTAATTAATATGCTTCTCATGCATGAAACTTTCATCCTATAAATAGTGTTTTCTTTGGTTTGAAAGGACAAGCCCTCAAAATTACTTTCCCCTTGAAAAACACTTGAGAGACACTGATCAAATGGTGAAATCACCAATTCAAGAATAGAAGACAACATTCTTGAATGCTACTTGTTTTGTGGCTTAGTTGAATTCCGAAGATAGAGTTGTCACTTGTTCTTCCGTTTGCTCGTGGGAGAGACTCCAACTATCTTCAAGAAGCGTATTATCGTGCCTCTAAACCAAGCAAGTTTTATTTTGAATTTCTTGTACAATTATCATTATTGTTCTAACAGATCGAACATACCCCAGCAGGACTATCGAACTCGGGAATATCAGGCAGAATGGTATTTTCCACATCTAGTCCCTTGTTGTACCATGTCAAAGGAGTAAAATCACCACTTCTGCTTGGGGAAGGCATTTCCATGGGTGGAGTATCACATAGACTTTCGATTGCAGTTCCAAGATCATTCCCAGGTGGAGTACCACCGGGTTCTGCATGATCCTCCTCCTCCGATGAGGAAGCCATCTTGATTTTTGCCGAGATGAAGTGTTTCTTATAGATGTTGCAGAGATCATCGCATAATCCTACAAATTTACTAACAGTTGAGTTTCCAGTGGAGACCACTCAGACTCATACATATTAGATATATATATATATATATATAAAAAAAAAAAAAAAAAAAAAAACCTATGTCAGATATACACCCACCGGTTATTAATGGCTGAAATAACAGTCCGTCTTTTTTAGAACTCTTGTTTAGTTTCCATATTTCCAGAGAAGTCGAAGGAGCAATCTTTCTCCGCCGTTTCAATGCACTAGCATCAGCTAGGAGCCTTCCAGTTTCACTACATTGTTGAATATGATATATATATTGTCAAAAAGATTAATTAATTGGTTGAAGAGAAATCTATTATTAATCAGATGATAATAATGCATTAACATACACAGTCAACAGTGCTATAGTATCATCAATGAGTAGCTTTCGTCTTCTCCTCCTTGCTCTTGGTAACTCAGGAGGGGGTGTTGATCGAAGTACTAAATCTGGTGACTGGTACCCTGAATATCCATGAAAACGAGGAGTTATACATTAGAATATATACGCAACTTGTATAATTTGAGTTTAATAATAAGACCCTTGCACCCACCAAAAGATATTTGTGGATTAGTGATGAGTTCTTGAGCCTCCGCTGAAGTAGCAGTAGGTGGTTCGTCTCGTTCCACCATCTCTTTTACAATTAGGCTTGTAGGTTCCTTTTCTTTCGGGATCAGTTCCTCCAAACCTCTGTCTGGTCCCATTACATCATCCCATTGACCTGTCCATAAAGGATCATGTTCGGAACCATGATCATGGACAGCATCACGTATGGTTTCAATTTCCAAAGTATCTTGAGGTGGGTGATCATCTGTATTTGAAGGATCAGAACTGCAGCATCAAAGAAAAACATATATTCAAAGAAAAACATATATTCAAAACTTGTCAATAAATGAGAACATTCCATATCTATAATCAATGAGATCCTTACTCTATCTCCATATACCTAGCACCAAATCCGGAAGCTTCCCCGGATTCAGACAAGTTGTTCTCTCTATCCTGTAAAAACGAACTCTTAATCAAAATGGTGGTTCCAATGTAAGTGAATGAATCTATAAATGCCTACAAATATGAAGCTGAACGAAAATAGCTACATACTCATCTTGATCATGCGTTGGCATTTGATCTATGTGACAAAGAAGTTTATTATTTAGAATATCATTACTAATAAAATTGAAACAGGAAATAAAGTAAACAAACAAAATACATACCTTCTTCAAGAGTTATTTCTTCTCGACTTTTCACATGAGGATCCTCAAACTTGGGAATCAAAATGTAAGGTGACTTCACGCAGATATGTTAGATGACTAAAACTAAAATAAGTGCTAATTAGTATTAAAGATTACCTATTCAGGTCAAGTTCATTTTCAATATCTAAGGAATCCAGTTCAAATGTTGTTGGTAATATGATGGAGTGACATAGTGCATGAGTAGAATTTGTAGGCAAAAACACCTTTCTAATCCCCATTTGTAACGATTTATATTCTTGAAGAAGCTATTTGACCTGCTTCTTGTGTACTCGAGCAACCCCTAGCAAAAGAAACGCAGACTGACGTAGTGCGAAGGATAAGCTCGGATCCATGATGAGATCTAGAAATATATTTTAAACAATAAGTATCAGTATCATTGAGCAAAAACTGAAAAAAACTATAATAAGTAAACTAAATCTATTGTTTCATATTTATGTAGAGTTAAACAGATACTAAATCTATTGTTTCATATTTATGTTGAGCAACTTAGGTTAAACAGATCTACATCCTTTCTTGCCTTCCTTGATTTATTCACAAGATTCACAACACCAACAACCTAAGTAGATCTCAATAAGATGTCAGAGATAAATGTTATGACAGGTTCGGAGAATATCAACTTTAGTAAACGATACAGAAGGAAAAACATTTATTACTATGAGCTAGTATATGAATGCATAGCAACCAAGCTATTAATAGAGCAAAAAAATAAACCGTTAAAACAAAGGCGAAAGGCGAAAAAACATCAATACCCAACAAAAGGAAGAAAACTTTCAATCAGTGTGTACACAAGATTTTTTGTTAAGAGTTATCACATTTTAAAATGAGAACAAATAAAGACATTGTAACAATATATATAAATTGTATACGTATTGAGACCAAGCCATATCACCACTTGGCCTACTTAAGGTAAACTCGCCCTTGCTTTCAAGATGATTAAAACACATCACATCACATGAAATTATACACTGAAAAGGGTATTATTTAATTCAATGTAAAAGCACAAACATTTATCTCATAGGAAAATCTCAATCTTATATCAGCAAAACATTAATCAGATTATAACCTCATGAATTACTACCTCCAAAAAAAACAAAAAAATCATCAATTCCCACTAATAGGAAAAAAAAACACTTAGCCATCACAAAAATAATAGAAAAAGCATGAAAAAATCCCTTGGTAGGGAGTGCTTCGAACTCCACGACACAAATCTGTCAAATTAATGTTTAATAGAAAATGTAGATATCGAACATAAGTTGAATTTTTATTTTTATTTTTATTTTAAAAAAAGCCAAACTTTCAAGAAAATTAAAGGACGTAACATGAGCTACGTACGTATAACATCAAATAAATATCGAAAAATTAAATTAAAAAATTTCATATAGAATAAAAAAGAGTGAGATCATGAGCACAAACCAGCGGTCTGGGTATATCAGCAGAATTATACTGAGACTTTTTCAAGTTTCTATGTATGGTCGCTAATGGACCCTTCATACCCAAAAGTGTGGAAGAATAGTATATTTCACCGGTTATTGGTGATCGGCGACAACTTACTAAATTAATTTGTACTGCTCAGGTGAATGATAGATTTTAATATTTCTAAAACTTTTTTAAGGTTGCAAGAACGGTAACCTTGGTCAGCAGTATGTATATGGCGCCAATATATGTAAAGACAAGGATGCTTTGAATTTAGAAGTAATTATGGACTAGATTAATTTAATGTTTTGTTTAAGCATATTTATAATTATTTTTAATTACCTGATATTCAAATATAAGTGTAGTTACTATTTCTTTTAATTACCTAATATCTAAGTGCATTTATATTTCTTTTGACTACCCAACATCCAGATATAAATGTATTTATTATTTCTGTAATTACTTAATATCCAGATATAGGTGTATTTATTATTATTTTTAATTACCTAATATCAAGATATAAGTGTTTTATTATTATTTTTAATTATCTAATATCCAAATATAAGTGTATTTATTATTTTTAGTAGTGTAATATCAAGATATAAGTGTTTTTATCATTTCTTTAAGGCAAAATGCTCTTCTGGACTTCTGTATTATGTCAGTTTTATAAGTCGGACACTTCTACTTACATGTTTGTCATCTGAACCCCTGAACCCATTAAAAAATAATTTTTTAAACACAATTTCTGATGTGTCATCCTATGTGGTTGGGACCACATAGGAGCGTGTGTTTTACACTCCAGCCACACGTAAGCCAATTAATAAAGGGCCCCAACGGTCAAAAAGTGCACTATAAATGCTACCTAAATACTCCTTCTTCCTTATTTCTTCCAACAACTTTATTTTCATCCCTTCTTCTACATTTTTGCTCTCTCCAAGTTCTTGTGCTTTAATTTTTTTTTCCTGCTACGCTTGTAATATTGGAAATTTATTTTTTTATGTTATTTTTTCAAACACCATGACAGTTCGAATTTGTTATTGTGGACTTTACGCGGAACTTAAGATGTCAAGAACACCAACCAATTCCGGAAGAATGTTTTGGGACTGTCAAAAATATCAGGTTGGTACTGGTTGTGCATTCTTTCATGGTCCGATGAAAATGAAAAATATAAAGGTAGACATCGAAGGCAACGAAGACAACAAGGACTGAAAAATATAGAAGGCACGGAAGACTTGAAAAACCAAGCATTAGTATTGATATCACTATTATCATTATTATTGTCACCTGGTTTCTATCTGTTGTATTATTTAAGATGGCTTGATCTATGTAGTTGGTATGAACAATGAAACGAAATTAAAATTTAATGACAAACACCATTGCCAACATAGAAATGTGCAATATATAATGTCTTAACAAGAGTTGACATGAAAATACTTATCTTAACAACATCTTAAATGAGAAATGAACCATGTCTTAAAAACACTTGGGATCAATACAGAAAGAGAAGTACACTAATGTGTTCCTTGAGTGCTTGTTGTGGACTGATTCTTGCTGACTTGAGTGCTTGATGTGGCTTGAGTGGTTGTAGATGATTTTGCCTTTGATCTTTTGTTACTCTGTTGTTGTAGCTGTCTTTGAGTTACTGCAGCTCCACCTTTCCACCTTAGTCCATTTGGTTTGAAACCCAAGTCAATATTGGTTGGAATAAACTAATAAGTGTTGGACTATGCAATACACTATCAGTATTTTCAGATTGTAAAAATAAAAAAAATCAGTTATTCATGCACTAATTAAAACCAGTTAAGTGTAAAGTACATTATATGAGACTTACCCTCTTTGCCACACTGCTACTTGGTCCAAACAGCACACCAAAACCTGTTTCTTTTGTCTTCTTTTGCCTTGATCTTTTATATGCCAGATTTGCACTACCTCTCAAAGTTGTACTAGTCTTTCTCTTTTGGGAACCAATACCACTAGTAGACTGTTGAGTTGTAGATTGTGTAGCAGTAGCACCCACTATTGTTGGTGCACTGTGAGCATTTCCAGGCCTTCCTGAACATCTTGGTGCACTGTGAACATTTGAAGGCCTTCCTGCAGGCCTTCTCTTGCTTGATTTAGCATTTACAGACATCTCTTCAACAGCTGCTGAAGCATTTGCATCTCTCACAGCAGCAGCAGCTGCAGTACTAGTGCTGGCTTGCACACTTGGTTGACTGCCACAGCTACTACTGAAATCTTTTTTCTACAAAAAAAATATGGAAAGGCCAAAAGCACATTCAAAAAGAGTAACATTCATCAATAAGAAAAGATTTAGCTTACCAAAGTTGGACATCCTTTCTTGTTGTGTCCAATACACTTGCACACAGAACATGCCATCTTTCTTCCTTTTCTTGTAGCCTTTCCAAACTTCTTCTTAACAACTGCATCCTTAGCTTTCTTTCTATTTTTACCTGGCCTTCCTGGCATGGGAGTAATCTTAGGTGGCTCAATTGGTGGTGTTGTGCTTCTTGTCCATATGTTAATATTTGTCATTGGTTGAATATACTTATCATATGCCTTCAGGTAAGTTTCCCTTTAATACCAGTGATCAACAAATGACTCCACATTTTATCCCTTGTAATGCATTGCAGCAATTGCATGTGCACAAGGAATTCCCTTTAGTTGCCATGACCTACAACTACATTGCTTCCTCTTTACATTTACAACATGTGTATAAGGTGGATCACCAATCTCAAAACCCATATCACCATTAAACCTTACCTCACAGTTGGCTGCATATTCATCGTTCTCTATAAGAACTTCCATAGCCATTGGTGATACATCAGTGATCCATTTTTCAGAAAAATCTCTCATTTGATTCATTCTTTCCATGACTTTGCAACTTATTTCCTCTAACATGGTAATAATTGTCTTGAACCTAGCAGCTAAAATCCAACTATTGAAAGTCTTACACATGTTGTTCTCAACCACATCACACTTGTTATGTTCCTTAAAAAAAGGCCCTTCACCATGCCTCTTTGTTTTACTTGAGCAAATCTTCCACAATTCCTACACCCAACTCACTTAGTTCATTAAGTTTCTTTTGCAAGTACACTTCAAATGAGGCCCTTGCAATCTTCCAAAATTTTTTCCTCCTTTCCTCACCACTCTAAACCTGCTTCCAGTTGGCCCATATATGTCTAGTACACCATCTATGCTCAGTATTTGGCAGTATATTAGTAAGTGCCAAATGAAGACCTTATCAAAATATGTAAAATAGTAGTTAAACATTAAAGACATCATTGCAGCAAACTAATAAATAACTGAAAAATATGAACATATGAAGAGTTACACCTTCTGCATATCAGACATTACTGTCAAGTCTTCACCTCGATTTTCTTCAAGTTCCAAATCATGGCTGATACACCTAAGAAACCATGACCATGTGTCCTTGGTTTCTTTATCAACCACAGCCCATACTACAGGGTACATTTGATTATTTTCATATTTGGAAATGCAAGACAACAAGATACCTTTACATACACCTTTGAGAAAGGCACCATCTAAACCAATTATTCTTCTACAACCCTCTTTCCATCCACTTTTTAAGGCCCCAAGATAAATGTAAATCCCCATAAACACCTCTTTTCCTGGAATTGCTTTCTTGGATGTCCTAATAGATACAGTGGTACCAGGATTGGTGGTCCTCTATATTACTAACATACAACCCATAATTCTTTCTTAAAAGTGCTTGAATCTGATGCAATTTTATTGATGGATCACTCATAATCCTATCCTTATTATGCTTACTAATCCACAAAGGGTTGCACATCTTATTTCTTGTCCTTTTAGAACACTTGTGTACAGGTAGGTAAGTTTTCACAATAAAAAATCTTGTGTTATCAACACTTTCAATAATAACCTAAGGACAATCCTTATGCTTACACTTAGCTCTTACCCTTTTCTTCTCATTAGGTTTCAACTTAAGGTTCACACCTTTTTTAATAGAGTAACTCTGCAGTGCCTCTCTAAATTCAATAGCATTCAAAAAAAATCATATACAACTGAAAACATACCTTCTTTGCAGTTTTATCAAAGTAAATCTTGCTAGAAAAAGTTCTAGGTAGTGGATCTACCACTTCATCATCATCAATAGGACCTCCTTCATCTTCATCACTAATGTCACTATCTGGATCTGAACTATCAAAATAAGAGTCATACCTACCCAGTTTATCTTCATATCTAACCCTCGTTCTAACAAATATCCTTAAAACCAGCATCTATACCTACTGGTCCAGATGGAATCTCATCTAGATTCACTCTATCAGCCTTTTCTTTTGCTTGTTTTTCAATGTTAGCCTTCCTAACTTGAAGCAACTCTTCATCAAAATCACTCAACTCTTCAATGTTTTCATCAACATCATAAAGTAAATCACCATCAGAATCAGTCCAATCAAAATCTAATTCAGAATCACATGTTTGGGGCTGGTATGTGGAGAAATCATTAAATTGACCTTCACCTAAGTCTTTACAAGAAACCTTAGATTTTCCTTTTTCTTCCTTAGGAGGATGATTTTCATTTATATACTCATCTTCATTTATATCCAATGGATGAGATAAAGACACATCAGCCCTATCAGGTTCAAAAGGGGCTGCCACATCACCATTACTAAGTACATATACATCAACCAAATCTCCATTTTTTAAACTACTGGTGGAGTGTCTGCCACATCATCATTAAGAAGTATAGGTTCACTAATTTGATGAACCACATATACATCAACCAAATCTTCATTTTTTAAACTACTGATAAGGCTTAAAACATCAACATCATTTTCTAACTTGTAATAATAGCCTTTTTTGTTTACTCTACACCAAAAGGTTTTAATTTTTTCCACATCTAAATCTACTGCTAAATTATGAAACAACATAACATGAAGCTCATCAGCATCTACTCTAATTTTATCAGGAATACGAATTCCATTTGCATACCTTAAATCAGGGTATGACAAAAAGACACCCCCATAGATGAGTTGAATTGTTACAATTATACCCATTAATTTACAAAATCTGTACAATGACAACATAACATATACATTAGGCAATTATCCACAAAGCCCTAATTTTTAAAGAAAAAACTAAGGAATAAAAACATCAATTCTGATTTTTATCCAAAAAACCCTAAAGTGTAATTGAAATAATAAAACATACCATTGAAGGCACAAAACGGTTATACACACCTTTAATAGGAGCATTAAACAACAAAAAAATCAAAAGTCACAAAATTTTCAGACCCAATTCTGACTTGACCAAAAAAACCCTAAAATTTAACCGAAATAACAAAAAATGCCATCGAAGGAGTAAAAACTGCAATATATAGCCATAATACGAGCATTAGACTACAAACAAACCAAAAGCCTCAAATTTTCAGTCTCAATTTTTCGGTTTACGAAAAACTCAAAAACACAAAATTCTACCTTAAAACCAGATATATGTCATTGAAGGCATATCATCACTACAAATACTACCTACAACAACACTACAGACGAAAAAGAACAAAATCATGCAAAAAAATGCAGAAAAAAGTTCGTAATCTCGAAAATCTTAAAATCAGTAGAACGGACCACCATTTAATCGACTACAAGCTTTAGAATAAATAACCACATACTACAACTACAGCAAAATGTTAAATACTTACAAGGATTGAAAGAAGGTTCAACAACTATCGGCCTAAATTGACCTAAAATCGTGCCAATTTTTAGTTTCGGATGAGAGAGAGAGGAGAGTCGAAGAAGAAGGCTTAAAATAACCTAAATTTTAGGTCAAATTTTACTATTTATACTCTACACACGTCATTTCATACATGAAAATTGTTTTACACAAAATTAATGACGTGGCCGCGATTGTGCAACACGCACAGCTGAGTAGACCGACAAAGGGTTTAAAAAGTTATTTTTTAATGGGTTCAGGGGTTCAGATGACAAACATGTAAGTAGAAGTGTCCAACTTACAAAACTGATATAGTACAGGGGTCCAAAAGAGCATTTTGCCATATTTATGTGCAAAGTATGGCGCAAGCTAGCTACAAAGTTCACATGAACCATAATCATCAATGAGGAGCTTCCTGCACATACACAACGTACACCAATCGTACGGCACTTGACAAATTAACCAAAGTTACATATTTCTTAATAATTCAGACTATCTATATTTACAAATTAGCTAAGATTATTCTAACGATAGTTTGATTGCACTTGTCAACTTGTGCAATTGTTTAGAGAGAACACATAATCAAGACGATAGTTATGATTTTACTAAAAAATATTATTTATTAAAGAGATCTTTTATAAAAAGGTATTAGATGGAGGATAGAATCAAGAGAAAATATTAATGCTTAGATAGACCCATGGATACACTATTATAGTAACTTCAAACCTAATCATTATCATATTCGAATAGATGTAGAATTAAAGGTAAATTTTTAAAAATCTTAAGTTTGTCTAAATTCAATGGTTAGATACTTTCTTATTTAAATTTTAAACACACGTTTTGATAATCATAAAAAAAATTGATAAAAATTATAGCTTTTTCTCCTTCTCTTTGAATATTTCATGAAAAGTTTTTCAAACTTTTAAACACCAAAAAGATTATTTTTGTGAAATTATTAAATGACTGTGGTTTTTCAAAATGAATGTGGATTAAAGTATAAAAAGTAAAAGAGTAATTGACAAGAATATTAAATCAAGTGATGATCTCATAAATAATTATAGTATTATGTATGAATTACGAATACTAAATACGGAGAGAAAACGTCAATTTAAATTTTATTAAAGTTATATTTATCTCATCTGTTCAGATAAGCGTGAGTTTTTCATCTAATATAATCATATAAAAAAAATACTATCAAACATAAATATAAATGAAAGAAATAAGGTACAATTGAAGAGGCTATGCGTTAAACATATATTTCAAAGGGAAAAACGCAAAAAATAAATTATGGTGTGCATTTTACTAATTTCGCTCATGTTTGACTATTATTAATATTAGGTAAAATTATCATTTATTATTTTTTTTCAAATAATTGCCATTTAACTATCATCTAGTATATAGTATTTTAAAATTAATTAAAATTAAAGCTATTAGATCTTTCAGTCATTTGACTCCTAATATTAGTACTTAGATTGACTAAAATTTTGTTCTTAAATCAGTTCTTTATTTGAACTATATTAAAAACTCTTAACATTTGAAACTTTAAAATCAACTGCTCAAATTTGTTAACTTATATCATTCCTTTCTTTATCAAACTAACTACTCCCTCCGTCCCAAATTATCCGTCTCAAATTGAGATGACACATTGATTAGGAAAAATAATTAATAACATGCGTAGTTTACCATGTACCCTTATTTTAAATAATGTTTACATTTTAATTTGAAAAAAAAAAGTAATTAATGCAAAGGGTAAAACATGAAAAAAGAATTGTCTGATTAATGAAAAAATTAGATAAGTAATTGAGAAATCAAATTAGAAAAATTGAAACGGATAATTTGGGACGGAGGGAGTACTATATATATATATATATATATATATATATATATATATATATATATATATATATATATATATATATATATATATATATATATATATATATGATGCGTAGAATTAGGAGGGAGTAATCGCACCGAAATTTCTTGACAATTGTTAGTATGGTATGAGTCATTTTCTATTTCTCAAATTGCAATTGATAACGCTCAATTTCCCAAAGTGCAAAAACATAGCCATTGCGGATTTAAATCTTATACAAATTGAACTCAACTCAAAAAGAATTACTGCATAAAGAGAATTAGAATAGTAGAAAGATGTTACGATCCATTGCAAAGTCCCACATCGGTACTGCAAAGTATTGGTGTGGGGGTATTTATAAACTGTGGGCCCTCCCACCTTAATAGCTAGCTTTTGGGGTGTGGTTCTCCCAAAGTTGGGCTGGAACATCTGTTAAAAGATAATGCAGGTGTCCTAAGATGAGCTCAAGGAGAACAGAAATCTCGTGTAGAACAGAATGGTAAAAGCTCGTTTCATTCTGACTTCTAGTACGAATACAAACCGTGAAAGCGTGGCCTAACGATCCTTTAGACCTTCGAAATTCGAAGGTAGAGGTGTCAAAAAAGTTACCACAGGGATAAATGGCTTGTGGCAGCCAAGCGTTCGTAGCGATGTTACTTTTTGAACCTTCGATGTCGGCTATTCCTATCATTGTGAAGCAGAATTCACCAAGTGTTGGATTGTTCACCCACCAATAGGGAACGTGAGCTGGGATTAGACCGTCGTAAGACAGGTTAGTTTTACCCTACTGATGACAGTGTTGCAATAGTAATTCAACCTAGTACGAGAGGAACCGTTGATTCACACAATTGGTCATCGCGCTTGGTTGAAAAGCCAGTGGCGCGAAGCTACCGTGTGCTGGATTATGACTGAACGCCTCTAAGTCAGAATCCGGGCTACAAGCAATGCATGTGCCCGCCGTCCGCTTGCCGACCCGCAGTAGGGGCCTCAGCCCCCAAGGGCACGTGTTTTTGGCTAAGCCGCCGCGGTGGAAGGGTCGCGGTGGCCGCCTTAAAGTACAAGTGAAGTACAATTTCCATCGAGTGGTGGGCAGAATCCTTTGCAGACGACTTAAATACGCGACGGGGTATTATAAGTGGCAGAGTGGCCTTGCTGCCACGATCCACTGAGATTCAGCCCTTTGTCGCTCCGATTCGTCCCTCCCCATCCAATCCAACCATCTTGCCGCCCTTCTCTAAAGGAGGTTTGTGCATCCGTCCTTGAAAAATCCCACCAAGTGTTGCGAGCTCACCTCACCCGAGTTAGCCTCTTGTTTTTCAAGCGACGCGTGCGCTCCATTCCAAACAGTTAAGCGTACGATATCAAGTGGCCTTTCGCGAAAAACAACGGCATCATCCTAATATTTTCCTGACGTTCCTCCATCCTTGTCACCGTTGCACACTCATTTCTCTACATATCCGCTCAAATTTTGTATTTTAAATATATGTCAACGCTACCTCATATGTCGTGGCAGTTTTCGTAATGTCCCGTCGCCTTTTTTTCAAATTTTTATTTAATATCCTTAAATTTGAATATTTTATATCGTTACGTCATTCATACAAATACGCACTCAATTGTTAGTTTAAGGCTACTTATTTCTAATATGCATATTTTGGGGTTGTTACTTATTTTTATATATTTTTAAAATTTTTATTTAATATCCTTAAATTTAAATATTTTATATCATTACTTTATACGTACAAATATGAACTCGATTGTTGGTTTAAGGTTAGTTCATGCACTGAGAATATTTTCCTATTTTTTTCATATTTTTATAAGTATTTTTTCTATTTTTGATTTATTTTTACATATATTTTCAAATTTAATAAATGATATTTGTAAAAAAAAATATTTTCTCAACGAAAATTATCATTTACAAATTACGCGACCTTTTTTTAAGTGGAGAGGCTCCGTCTCACATCAAAACGTGCATTTCGGGTCCGCATATGTCTGGTATGATTCTCTGGCAAAATCATGTCTACTCCTGTCACTTGTTTTTTTTTTAAGCATATATAAGGGGGGTAGAGGTGTTGAAGGCACTTCAAGGCGACTTTCGATAGTTGGCATAGGCCTTCAGTGGCCATGTTGGCGTGCAGCGTAGGCGTATGGCAGCATGCATGGCTAGTCCGTGTGAGCAGCGAGTGCCCGCGTAGCAACGTCGGCGACGCTTCATTGTACGCTCGTGTTGGTTATCGGTGGCGTCGACCGCAACGGAGCTGCTGGCGCTTGAATTCGGAGGAGGCGGTACTATCGTGCGAGCGGCGAGTCCTGGATGCTGCCCTCGGGGCAAGCTCCAGGCACTGCACGCATGCGGCAGAGCCCAATCCGCTGACGAGCGTCGGCAGACGTCGTGGGCGGCACCCGTGCATTAGCCTCGGCGTGCCTTCATCTCCTCTGCTCCGCCCAAGGGCGGGCTATCGTGTCAAGTGGGACTTGCTTCAGCCTTGCAACGTCCACATGGGCAGCAGCTCACGATATCTGTTGCTGGGCATTGGGGCAGGTGCTGAGCGTGCATCGACGGAGCATTTGGACGCACGACGCGTGAGTTGTGTTCGGCACGTGCGGTTAGGTTGGATACCTGCTCTAGCAGCGACGTCCTAACCTACCTGCCATCTCAGTCGAGGGGCAAGCGCAATATAGGATTGCTCGAAGTTGGTTTCCTGTGCTGCATGCATTATAAAGTTGAATCGATCGCCTTTCGCCCATCGTATTTCATGTGCACGGCGAATCGAAAGGCCGCCCTTGCGTCCCATACCTCCCTCGCATCATCGTCCGATGTCGTGGTCCGTGAGCGGCGGTCGGGACACTCGAGTGCGGTAGAAACAGTGGCCATGGGGCCTTCATCGACTCCTATCTGCCCAGTATGATGCTCCTTGCAAACGACGGTCACGCTCGCCATGAATCCGTGCACCATGGCACCAAGGCACCATGGCACCATGGAACCAAGGCACCGTGGCGCCATGCCACCGTAGCACTAAGGCGGCGTGGTACCATGGCACCAAGGCACCGTCGCACCAAGGCGGCGTGGCACCATGGCACGGTCGCACCAAGGCAACCTGGCACCATGGCACCAAGGCACCGTGGCACCAAGGTGGCGTCGCACCATGGCACCGTGGCACCATGGAAGACAGGCACCATGGCACCGCGACACCATGGCACCAATGCATCGCGGCACCAAGGCACCGTGACACCATGGCACCATGACACCATGGCACCGTGGCACCGCGGCACCATGGCACTAAGGCACCATGGAACCATGGCACCATTGCACCATGGTAACGTGGCACCATGGCACCAAGGCACTGCCAAGGTGCCATGGCACCGTGGCACCAAGGCACCGTGGCACCATGGCATCATGGCACCGTGGACCTGTAGCAGAATAGCACCAAGGCACCAAGGAACCATGGCACCAAGGCACCGTGGCACAATGGTATTGTGGCACCAAGGCACCACGGCACCATGGCGCCGTGACACAAAGGCACCGTGCCAGCATGGCGCCATCGCACCAAGGCACCGTGGCACCGTGGGACCAACGCACCATGGCACCAAGGCACCGTGGCACCAAGGCACCGTGGCGCCGTGGCACCGTGACACCAAGGCACCATGGCACCATGGCACCAAGGCACCATGGCACCAAGGCTTAACGCACCGTGGCAAAATCAAAAGAGCGTAAACCTACGTTCGATCATCCTAATATTTTCCTAACGTTCCTCAATCCACCTCACCGTTGGACACTCATTTCTCTACATATCCACTTTAATTTTGTATTTTAAATATATGTCAATGCTACCTCATATGTCGTGGCGGTTTTCGTAATGTCCCGTCGCCTTTTTTTAAAATTTTGATTTAATATTCATAAATTTAAATATTTTATATCGTTACGTCATTCGTACAAATACGCACTCAATTGTTGGTTTAAGGCTACTTCATTCTAATATTCATATTTTAGGGTTGTTACTTATTTTTATATTTTTTTAAAATTTTTATTTAATATACTTAAATTTAAATATTTTATATCGTTACGTTATACGTACAAATATGCACTCGATTGTTGGTTTAAGGTTAGTTCATGCGCTAAGTATATTTTCCTAATTTTTTCATATTTTTATAAATATTTGTTTCTATTTTTGATTTATTTTTTACATATTTTTTCAATTTTAATAAATGATATTTGTAAAAAAATATTTTCTCAACAAAAATTATCATTTACAAATTACGCGACCTTTTTTTAAGCGAACAGGCTCCGTCTCACTTCAAAACGTGCAGTTCGGGTCCGCATATGCCTGGTATGATTCTCTGGCAAAATCATGTCTACTACTTTCACTTGGTTAATTTTTTTAAGCATATATAAGAGGGGTAGAGGTGTTGAAGGCACTTCAAGGCGACTATTGGTAGTTGGCATAGGCGCTCAGTGGCCATGTCGGCGTGCAGCATGGGCGAATGGCAGCATGCATGGCTAGTCCATTTAAGCGGCGCTTTAATGTACGCTCGTGTCGGTTATCGGTGGCGTCGTCCACGATGGAGCTACTGGCGCTTGAATTCGGACAAGGCGGTGCTATCGTGCGAGCGGCGAGTCCTAGATGGTGCCCTCGGGGCAAACTCCAGGCGCTGTACGCATGCGGCTGAGCCCAATCTGCTGACGAGCGCCGGCGGCCGTCGTGGGCGGCGCCCGTGCATGAGCCTCGGCGTGCCTTCATCTTCTCTACTCCCCCCAAGGGCGGGCAGGCCAGGCTCATGTGACGCCAACGTCGATGAGGAATGCTACCTGGTTGATCCTGCCAGTAGTCATTTGCTTGTCTCAAAGATTAAGCCATGCATGTGTAAGTACGAACAAATTCAGACTGTGAAACTGCCAATGGCCTGCCATGGTGGTGTCTTTGTCAAGATGTTGCTTTTAGGACTCCGCCGGCACCTTATGATAAATAAAAGTTTTTGGGTTCCGGTGGGAGTATGGTCACAAGGCTGAAACTTAAAGGAATTGACGGAAGGGAACCACCAGGGGTGGAGCCTGCGGCTTAATTTGACTCTACACGGGGAAACTTACCAGGTCCAGACATAGTAGGGATTGACAGACTGAGAGCTCTTTCTTAATTCTATGGCCGGTGGTGCATGGCCGTTCTTAGTTGGTGAAGCGATTTGTCTGGTTAATTTCGTTAATGAACGAGACCTCAGCCTGCTAACTAGCTATGAGGAGGTATCCCTTCGGGGCCAGCTTCTTAGAGGGACTACGGCCTTTTAGGCCGCGGAAATTTGAGGCAATAACAGGTCTGTGATGCCCTTAGATGTTCTGGGCCGCACGTGCGTTACACTGATGTATTCCACGAGTTTATAGCCTTGGCCAATAGGCCCGGGTATTCTTTCAAATTTCATCGTGATGGGGATAGATCATTGAAATTGTTGGCCTTCAATGAGGAATTCCGAGTAAGCGCGAGTCATTAGCTTGCGTTGACTACGTCCCTGACCTTTGTACGCACCGCCCCTTGCTCCTACCGATTGAATGATCCGGTGAAATGTTCGGATCGCGGCGACGTGGGCGGTTCACTGCCCGCGACGTCGCGAGAAGTCCATTTAATCTTATCATTTAGAGGAAGGAGAAGTTGTAACAAGGTTTCCGTAGGTGAACCTGCAGAAGGATCATTGTCAAAACCTGCACCGCAAAATGACCCCGCGAACGTGTTTAACAACTGGGGAGTCCACGCGGGCAGGGTGCTATGGTACCTCACACGAGCACCTTCCCCCATCTTTGGAGCGCGCGCCCAGCGCGCGCAGCGGGCGACCAACGAACCCCGATGCGGAAAGCGCCAAGGAATACTTGAATCGTTAGCTTGCCCCTTGCGTCCCATCCACGGCATGTGTCGGGGGACCTATGCTTCTTCTATAAATGAAAACGACTCTCGGCAACGGATATCTCGGCTCACGCATCGATGAAGAACGTAGCGAAATGCGATACTTGGTGTGAATTGCAGAATCCCGTGAACCATCGAGTCTTTGAAGGCAAGTTGCGCCCGAAGCCATTAGGCCGAGGGCACGTCTGCCTGGGCGTCACGCATCCTGTCATCGCGGGGCGGATACTAGCCTCCCGTGCACCTCACGCTCGCTGCTAGCCTAAATACGAGTCCACGTCGACGGACGTCGTGGCAAGTAGTGGTTGCAACTCAACTCTCTTTGCTATTGCGGCTACGGCCCATCGAGCGTCCCGAACTCCAGGACACCTTCGCGCTCAGGCGCTCCGATCGCGACCCCATGTCAGACGGGATTACCC